>OY744518.1:78501136-78591136 GCA_963556195.1 Sepiola atlantica
TCTTAGCTTTACCGCCACCTTGATATATACAACAGAAAAGCGTGTTAAAATAGTTATTCTCATTAGAAAGTGGTGCTTCTTGATTTTTCCTTCTGGGGATTCTTAAAAAAAGAAGTTTTCAGAACAAAACTACAAACAATTGACCAATTAAATTGAAGAAGAAACTTTGGAAAATATTATACAATCGTTTGTGAGCCGTTTGCTGAAATACGTGGCAAGTAAGCGACATTCGGTTGAATGACATACATTTTTAATATATATACATGTATTTCTTATATATATTGTTCATTGTATAAAAGTTGTGTTATTATGAGAAATATAGTTTTGATGTTATTAAAATTCTTAAATTGATGATGATTTTTTGGAGATATATATTATTAGTAATTAATTTGTTTGATAATTAATTTTAATTAATTTAATATGGCTCAAATAGAGCTGTATAAAGGGATGTTTCGTGCACAAAAATTAATTGCTCTGAAAAGTAAGAGCTTATCTAATTGTATGTATTGATTTAGAAAAACATTCACACCAAATGATCAGAATTCCAAATTATTTTTATCAACTTATTAACAAATGTTTATGAAGAGATTATTAATATTTGGTTGAATCTGGACAAAAGGTCAATTTCTTGAAGACCTTATTTTTATAATATTCACGCCAAATAGTTGCTCTTCGTCAGCGTTAAGTTAAAATAGAGGACAAAGAGGACAAAACATCGCTTTGTAGCAGTTTTTTAAAACTCTGATAAGGAACAATTGTGTGAAATGAATCTTGTTAAGTTTTACAAAAAATTGACATTTTTTTGCAATGGATGAAGGAAAAAAGAAACAACACGATCTATTTAACGATATCTTAACAATTCCTATTAAAAAAGCCAACAAATATCGGACGGATTTAATTTCTTCTTCTTCTTCTTCTTCTTCTTCTTCTTCTTTATCTTCTTTCCTTCACTCTTCTATTCGTTTATCCCCTTTTTCCTTTCCTTATTTCCATTCTTTATCTCGTTTTCTTATTTTATATTATGCCATCTTCTTCTTCTTCTTCTTCTTCTTCTTCTTCTTCTTTTCTTTTTCTTTTCTTTTTCTTTTCTTATTTTCTATCATCCCTTTTTTTAATTTTGCCTATTTTTGTTTTCTAATTTTAAATTCTTCTTCTTATTTTTTGTTTTCTTCTAGTTCTCCTTTCGTTTTTTATATTCTTTTTACGTGTTCATCTTTTATAGTTTTCTTATTTGTTGTTTTTGTTTTACCTTATTCTTTATTCGCTTTTCGTTTTCTTATTTTTTATTCTTCAATGTTTTGTTTAGTTTATCCAAAATGTCAATACGTATTTGATAACCTAACATAAGCTAAATTTTTTTATTGTAGCTGGTATTTTTGTTTAAGCCGTGAGGAACGGTTTTTATATCAAAGCCACCTTATTATTTGTGATAATTTTAAGCGATTATTTAAATGTAATCATGTCTTTGTAGAAGTAAATTTTAAAAAATAAAATTTTCTCCCCAAAGATTCCTCTCAACATCCATTATCATTCCGATTAGGCCATGGGAGGGAAACGTATCTCAACACTTTCTAGAAGAGTACAAGAAAAACTTATAGAAAGTACATACTTAGTGATTTTTTTCTTTGTACAATAACTATCATCTTTATGTTCCATCAAACTAATGGAGTGTAAAAAATGCACTGTATATGCATTTTCGGCAGTCCTACAACTCTCGCTTCCCATACTTTGTCTCTCGGTACTCACTTTCAATGATTGATGTTTCTGACAAAGGCAGAAGAAAATGCTGTTCCCTGTGTCGAAAGTTGTTAAGTGTGAGCGGTATTTAGAGCTGACTTGAATAATTCTACTTTTTATTCTTGTTGCCATGTCACTAATATAAATGCTGAAGTAAAATGTTTCACCTGGGCTGATGTTACTCGCTCAATTAAGATCAAAACTAAGCGTAGCAAGTTCTCTGGGATTTTCTGATCACTCAGCCGTCTCAATTAAGATCAAGACTATGCCTAGCAAGTTCTCTGGGATCCTCTGATCACTCAGCCGTCTCAATTAAGATCAAGACTAAGCCTTGCAAGTCCTCTGGGATACTCTGATCACTCAGCCGTCTCAATTAAGATCAAAACTATGCCTAGCAAGTTCTCTGGGATCCTCTGGTCACTCAGCCGTCTCAATTAAGATCAAGACTAAGCTTTGCAAGTCCTCTGGGATCCTCTGATCACTCAGCCGTCTCAATTAAGATCAAAACTATGCCTAGCAAGTTCTCTGGGATCCTCTGGTCACTCAGCCATCTCAATTAACATCAAGACTAAGCGTAGCAAGTTCTCTGGGATCCTCTGATCACTCAGCCGTCTCAATTAAGATCAAAACTATGCCTAGCAAGTCCTCTAGGATCCTCTGATCACTCAGCCGTCTCAATTAAGATCAAAACTATGCCAAGCAAGTTCTCTGGGAACCTCTGGTCACTCAGCCGTCTCAATTAAGATCAAGAATAAGCGTAGCAAGTTCTCTGGGATCCTCTGATCACTCAGCCGTCTCAATTAAGATCAAAACTATGCCTAGCAAGTCCTCTAGGATCCTCTAATCACTCATCCGTCTCAATTAAGATCAAAACTATGCCTAGCAAGTTCTCTGGGATCTTCTGGTCACTCAGCCGTCTCAATTAAGATCAAGACTAAGCGTAGCAAGTGCTTTGGGATCCTCTGATCACTCATCCGTCTCAATTAAGATCAAAACTAAGCCTAGTAAGTCCTCTGGGATCCTCTGACTACTCATCCGTCTCAATTAAGATCAAGACTAAGCCTAGCAAGTCATTTGGTGTCCATTTCAAGAGATTAAACAGTCAGACACGCCCCCCCCCCTGAAGGTGCCGCTGCTATTGCCCATATAAAACACTATTTCACTTGCTTTCAGCTAAATAGATGCCAGGAAACAAAGGACTCCTTTAAAACTGCCCGTAACCAGTGCAAACGGGTTATAAAAAACGCTAAAAATCCCTATGCTCAATCAGTTCTAGAGTGATCGATAAGAAGCTTGGCTCCCATGAGTTTTGAAGAATAACAAACAGGGTCCTGAACAGATGTAAGACCTCTCCCCTGACCACCATCAATAGACATAAGGTGATCTCCTCAGCATCTGACAAAGCCAAAGTTTTCGCAAAGAACTTTTCAGAAAATTCTATACTTTGTAATAAGGGCCACCTTCCAGTCATAGTACTCAAGAAACCGAAACTCGAAATAGATCCTATCCATAGAAAGCTGTTTAGTCGCTTCTTAAAGGAACAATGCTTCCCATCATCTTGGAAGACTTCGTTGGTCTGCCCAGTATTTAAAAATACTGGAGAACGATCCTCTGCATCTCAGTACAGACTGATTATCTTCTGTGCGTCATAAGCTGCTTGAATCTGTACTAAATGAAGAAGTTATCAACGACCTCAGCAAAAACAATCTACTTAGTGACACGCAATATGGATTTTGTCCTGCAAGATCAACAGTTTACGTGCTAACTGTATTATCGCACAAGATCAGTAAATTTATCGACGGTAGATTCGTTTCTTAGAGCAATAGCTCTAGATATATCAAAAGCACGAGAGTTAGATCAATAAGCTTGTCAGTTTTGGAATACAAGAAATGTTCTCTCAACCAGAAAAAAACCTTTTTCTCTGATAAGTTTATAAAAGTAGTTGTTGAGGGGCAGAAGTCTGAAGTACATAATATAAATGTCGGCGTACGTTAAGGATGTAGTCTAGGCCCAAACCTTTTTCTGATCTTCATAAATGATCGTCCAAATAACATTTTGAGATTATTTGTTGACATGTATCCAGACGAAACAACTATCTATGGAAGCACTTCGAGAGTATTTATGATCAAGATCCATCTAGATCTATCTCATCTGACTCGGAGCACCTAAGACCAGGCGGCAAAGTGGTTTGTTACTTTTAACACCTCTAAAACTGAGCCTCTCTCCTTTCACCACTAACACCCGGATCTTCATTTCTCCCCAGTTGAAATGAATGGCTCTCTCTATGAAGAAGCAGCCTTCTCTGATAAGCTCCTGGGACTGACCTTTACTCAAGACCTGAAATGAAAAACCACAATGAAATCTGTTGCTAAGGTCGCTGGTAAAATGGTTGGATCATTCTATCGCTCCAGAAAGTACCTGACGCCGGACGCAATCTTCTACCTGTATAGTACAACACCGACTTCGCAACCTAGTGGGGAGTGATCTCTTCTCTTCCCTGCAGCCCTCTCTCTATTGCATCGTTACGCTCACGGTAGGTGCTCGACTGAGCTCTAATCCCTGTTTCCCCCTATGAAACATTCACTACAAGAACTCACTTAGTACATCAATAACAAATAACTTTTCTTTCTCTCTCTCTCTCCCTTTCTGTCTCTCTGTCTCTGTATGTCTGTCTCTCTGTCTGTCTCTATTTCTCTCTGTCTGTCTGTCTGTTTCTCTCCCTCTCCCTCTCCCTCTCCTATTCTCTCTCTCCCCCCTCTCTCTCTCTCTCTATATATATATATATATATATATATATGTATATATATATATATATATATATATATATATATATATATATATATATATATATATATATGTATATATATATATATGTATCTTTACCAAAAACGAAACGGGGCTTCCATGAGCAGAGCCTCTTTCCTAGAGCATCCCGTTTGTGGACGAAGATACTGCGAGGCTTCTTCCCAGCCGACTACAACATGATCGTTTTCAAGTATAACGTAAATACGTACTTGTTGAGTCGTGATTTTGGATAATCGATTCCTTTTAAGTAATCTTCTGTCCATTCCATCCATTGTTTACAATCCTCTCGTGGCGGTGATCATTGTCCAACTGACAATCCTTTAAACCTTTATACTCTAGTGAACCCCGGGCCTTAATAAGCGCTAACCCATCTATAAATAGCATTAAAAGAATTCTTCTTCTTTCGTTTTCTTATTTTATCTTAACCCTTTTGTTATCTCTTCTTTTCTTCTCCTTCTTCTTCTTCTTCTTCTTCTTCTTCTTCTTCTTCTTCTTCTTTTTTCTCTTCTTCGTCTTCTTCTTCTTCTTTTTCTTCTTCTTTTTCTTCTTTCGTTTTCTTGTATTATCTTACCCCTTTCTTTATCTCTTCTTCTTCTTTCGTTTTCTTATTTTATCTTAACCCTTTTGTTATCTCTTCTTTTCTTCTTCTTCTTCTTCTTCTTCTTCTTCTTCTTCTTCTTTTTTCTCTTCTTCGTCTTCTTCTTCTTCTTTTTCTTCTTCTTTTTCTTCTTTCGTTTTCTTGTATTATCTTACCCCTTTCTTTATCTCTTCTTCTTCTTTCGTTTTCTTATATTATCTTACCTCTTTCTCTATCTCTTCTTCTTCTCCTTCTTCTTCTTCTTCTTCTTCTTCTTCTTCTTCTTCTTCTTCTTCTTCCTTCCAAAGATTTTAATATTTTCTTACAGAAAATAAATTAAAAGAAAAGACAAAGAAAGAGGTGATCAATGAACGAAATAATGACAACGTAAAATGTCCCGGGCAACGCTTAGTAACCCCAGCTTATTTACAATAAAAAAAACTACATTCGCATGGAAAGGCTACACATTGTATTATACCGATGGGAACATTATAAATGACATTTAAATTGAAACTACATAAAAACCTGGCAGCGATAACTTCTGTTTACATCGAAATTGCCGCCAATAAATAATGTGAATCGTTTGAAAGGTTCTTAAATGATACTTGAATGCGTTAAGGGATGAAAGTTTACGCAACGTTTATGGCTATTTATCAAATCTTTAGGGTTAGTTGACTCGGGTGTATTAATTACATAGGCGATAGATTAGCAACATCCAATTTCAAACGAAATACAAACACACGTATATATATATATATTATAATTATTAATGACAATATATGTATTAGCATATACTATCAGTGCCCTTTTACTTTGCAGTCTTCTTAAAAGATTCAACTCGATGATTGTCAATTAGTGACAACAGAGCAAATATAAGTCAGGTACATATTATATTCCAATAACCGTGTTTATATTTTATTATTTTTATTTTTATTTTTTTACATTTCCAAAGAAATAACATTTCTGTGAGATATGTTTTTACGGTCCGTTTCATTGTCTTGTGCCAAACAACTTTTTTTGATGTAAATATCGTCTATGCAACATTACAAAATCATCAGAAAAATTCACAAAGAGTAAAAAGTTCTTGGATTAAAGTGTCTTAAAAAACTACACTATACAGTGGTTTATTTTTTGGTGAAACCAAACAAAAAACAGAGAAAAGAGCAAACACACGTGGAGGAACCCACTAATACGTCATTTTGATTTTATTTCGTTCAGAGCTAGTACATCCTAAAAGTTGTGTGGGCATTTATAAATTTTAATTCAGTAATATTTCTTCAAATAGTTGATAAGTTCTATAATTTATTTATAAAAATTCGAATTGACTTGAGGGTAATGTTGTTTGGCACAATACAAATGAAACGGACCTTAAAAAATATAACGCACAGAAATGTTATGTTTTGGAAATGTGAAAAAATAAAAATAAAAATAATAAAATAAAAACACGGTTATTGGAATATAATATGAACCTGACTTATATATATATATATATATATATATATATATATATATATATATATATATATATATATATATAATGTATATATATAATGTATATATATATAATGTATATATATAATGTATATATATATATAATGTATATATAATGTATATATATATATAATGTATATATATAATGTATATGTATATATATATATATAATGTATATATAATGTATGTATATATATAATGTATATGTTTATATATATAATGTATATATATAATGTATATGTATATATAATGTATATATATATAATGTATATGTATATATATATAATGTATATATATAATATATATATATATAATGTATATATATATATAATATATATATATAATGTATATATATAATGTATATATATATATAATGTATATATATAATGTATATATATAATGTATATATATATAATGTATATATAATGTATATATATAATGTATATATATAATGTGTATATATATAATGTATATATATATGTAATATATATAATGTATATATATATAATGTATATATATATAATGTATATATATATACATATATATATAATGTATATCTGGGCCATATTTCCTCTTGAAGAAATTTGTCATTAAATATTACAGATGAGTTGTGTCTGCATATCTTATCCTTGAACCTTTTTAAATTCAAGTTTTCAAGTTTGAGGCTGGAACTGGAAGATGTACAAGGTGGGGAAACACACTTTACAATGAATGTTAAGTTGATTTGTTCCAGTCAATTGTTAAGAAACCTAGCATATATGGATGCCATAATCATACTTCACACTATTATCCTTACCTTTTTAGAAATGTTTGCTTATATGAGTAATCAGGAAAGCAAACGCCAAACAGTGTGTGATTTGTTGAATGCACTCGTCACACAAAGGAGATTTCAGGAATAATTGGAGTGCCTATAAAGACTGTTTATAATGTAAGAAAAAAGAATGTCTATGAGAAAAACTGTTACAAAGAAGTCTGAAAGTAGAGAAATCAACAAAAAACTTACCGAAACTTTAAGGAAAGCTTTTAAATTAAAAGACATACAGGATCCAACGGAATTCATAAGATCAATGTCAATTGAACTTGAGTCAGACAAGACCAGTAGAAATGCAGTAAAATATGATTTGAAGTTCAAATTGAGTGAGACAAGACCATTAGAAATGCAGTAAAATATGATTTGAAGTTAAAATTGAGGGTGACAAGACCATTAGAAATGCAGTAAAATATGATTTGAAGTTCAAATTGAGTGAGACAAGACCATTAAAATGCAGTAAAATATGATTTGAAGTTAAAATTGAGTGAGACAAGACCATTAGAAATGCAGTAAAATATGATTTGAAGTTAAAATTGAGTGTTACAAGACAATTAGAAATGCAGTAAAATATGATTTGAAGTTAAAATTGAGTGAGACAAGACCATTAGAAATGCAGTAAAATATGATTTGAAGTTAAAATTGAGTGAGACAATGCCATTAAAAATGCAGTAAAATATGATTTGAAGTTAAAATTGAGTGAGACAAGACCATTAGAAATGCAGTAAAATATGATTTGAAGTTAAAATTGAGTGAGACAAGACCATTAGAAATGCAGTAAAATATGATTTGAAGCTAAAATCTTACACAAGAACTCCAAAAACTTGTTGACAACAGCTATGAAAGTAAAAGATATTGAAAAGGTACAATAAAATTATTAAATGGTTCAAGAAAAAGTCCTCCATTGCAAAGACCTTTTCAGATGATGCTGATGCTGTTCTGGATCGCAGAAATGACAGATTCAAAATGGACTGTTTAGGTTAAGGGGACATTTAGAAAAAAGATCCTACTCAAGTTAATGCTTTTTTGTTGTGGCTTCCGATGAAAGAAATGTCTATTAAATTCTACAAAGTTGATGAAAATACTTCCTACAAGACTTTAAGATACAATGTATTGTCATGGCTTAAAGCAAACTACCGAGATGGTAATTATGTATGGACACAAGATGGTGCTGCAGCCCAAACAGTTATAAAAATACGACATTTCTGCAAATCTAACTTTAGCAATTGTTTGAAATCATGTTTATGGCCGCCTTCTAGCCCCGATCTAAACCCTCTAGATTATGCTATTTGGGGCGTTTTAGAACATGCTACCAATAGAACATCACACAGTAATGTCGACTCTCGTAAAGATACCATTAAAGAAGTTGTCTCTCGAATATTTGAGGAAGCAGTTATTGAGAAAGAAGGACACATATAATAAAAACATTTTCTATTATGTAAATTTTCTTGCGGCAAATGAATTCTAATGACTTTCAGTAAATTGGTCATACAGTCTTTCAATCCGTACCTTAAAATATTGTAAATTTTGTTTCCCCACCATTTATTTCCGTGCCCGTGTGTGTGGCATCATAATTTCTTTTACTTTGTTTCTTTTCAGACTACGCCAGTAACTATATCTACAACTGTTAAAAATCCAAGCGTCAGTAATTTGGAACCGTCTGTTGCCTACCTGGACGTAACGGTTCCCGATGGCGAACAATACGACATGTCGATCCTTGTCGAAGCACCTTCCACACAATCCACGCAAACAAGTGACTTCAGACTCTGCAAGGTGGTCGTCGTCTCCGCCGGCGACAACGTGGCCTGTGTCAGTCGTGAGGAGCCCGTGTATCAAAGTCGTGAACATGATGAAATCCCGTCTTACGCCAAGCTCGACCTCGGCAGAGTGACCAACACCGGCATAACCGACGGAAAGAAAAACCGATCCGCAAACGTGTTCCGTGTCCAGATTGTGGTGACTCCTCTGCAGACGACATCACCTGGTCAGTACCCGGTCGTGACTTATGTCAATTATGGAAAGACAAATAAGTTACAGGAAACCTATGAAGTAACACTGACCGCAAACCCTATAAATGTCCCGGTAAGTAAACCATATCTGTATAAGAATCTATCTCTCTATATATAGTCATCCACTCACAGAGTGTTTCGCTGTATCAAAACTATTTAGTGCGGCTAGACTAGCACCACTCCCAAGCCAGTTGATAGCCATCGAGTTCATAATCGGCAGCTTTTACCACTCGGCTACGAGAGAAGCGCTCCTGAATGATATCTACAATGTCTTTTTATATAAACATTAACCGTTGCTTTACAGTGCTCAATTTGTTTATTTACAAAGAGCTTTGCATAAGAAGCAGTGGACGACATCACTTAACGACAGTGTTCGACCCGAGAAGAGGGCTTATATAGTCATCCACAGACACACACACACACACACACACACACATATATATATATGTATATATATATGTATATATATGTGTATATATATGTATATATATATGTATATATATAAATATATATATGTATGTATATATATACATATATATATGTATACATATATATATATATATATATATATATATATATATATATATATATATATATATATATATATATATACACACAGCTTTTTGTTATTGTGTGTTGTAGCTAGCTATGCTGATGACGGCTCATAGCCAGATACACGTGTCCCTGGATTTCTTTTATGTACGTAAAACATAACGTATAAAAATTAATTAATAAATATATAAAAAGAATATAAAAAAAATGTTGACACGTACGATTAAGAGCGACTAAATGCAATACTCTGCATATTCTTAACCGCTAAGGTAGCGGATAAAATACTAAAAAAAACACACCGGTAAACACAACAACAGAACGCTGTGTAACATGATAGGCGATGAAAAAATCGTACATATGTCGGATAAGGCGTCTTGGTCCGGTGGCAAAGCATCAGACTATGGATATTTACATCGAGGGTTCATACTAATGACGGCTCATAGCCAGAAACACGTGCCCATGGATTTCTTTTATGTACGTAAAAATTAATTTATAAAAATTAATCAATATATATATATATATATATATATATATATATATATATATATATATATATATATATATATATAAATAGATGCGAAATTTGGCCCTCTTTGTGAATTCAAAACGCCCTATTTAATTCAACTTCACACAATAGACCCCCCAACTTTATTTATATACTGCTTATGTATATGCGATATAAGTCGCAAAGTTAACTAATTTGTATATTCTTTTTTAAAAGGAACATTTTATTAATTCACTATTATTTGTTATAGTGTTTTTTTTAATTAAATGATTGTTTTAATTTTGATAGAAAATTGTTTTTTTTTCGCAATATTGTTTATTTCCAGGGAAAATATATAGCATTTGTTTTATAATGTTTCTTTACTTTAGAGGGACGACGTAATTTCTAACAAGTGGTGATCTATTTCTAAATTGCAAGTTAAAAAGCAATATGATTTCTTCTTTTCTTTTCTTTCGTTACGATTACATTTAAAAGATAAATAAATTTGCATCGAAATTACCGAAATGTTTATGTTTATCTATAAGATTTTGTTTCGTGTTTACAACAAAGGTATGAATGAAATGTTTATTATTTTTAATTAATTTTTCAAGTATTTCAAGTAGCGAACTTTGCGAAGCGATAGCGAGCCGGAACAAGCCATCTAGTATTTATAAATATATATAAAGCAAATGCGGGTGTGTGTGTGTGTATTTGTCGTGGTACCACGGTTAACGTAAAAGCCAAACTAACCGCAGATTTGGAATCAGCACCTTCGATCCGATATCCTTACCGATATCAGAAGTTTGCGAAACTTTTTTAAACACATTATTCAAAATTAAAGTACGTTAAAATAACATTAGAAACAAATGGTCCGACATTTTGAGCGTTTCCTTTGAGCCGAACGATCAACGATCAACTACATTTCACGTCAAATCATTGTACGCATATGACATAATGTTAACTTTGAAGAGAAAACATTTGTATCTTTTCTTATTGAAAGTGGATAAAAATATTTCATAAACGTTCACTAATATATTTTTACTTTTAAAATAACTTTTATTTATTGTATTTTTATGTTTATTGATTCACTTTACACAATGGAAATATTTTAACAATAAAAAGAAGAGAAAAATACCCAAGCCGAAGTAGAGTAGATTAAAAAGACAATATATTTCCGTGAGATCGCTGGTCTTGTTGATACGCATTCGGTTTACGTTCAATTATTCTGTACGATTAATTCCCAACCCACGAACTAAATTAAACGTTTGTGTTGCGTGTACAAGAAGTGTAAGATGATGGAAGTGTATAAACACTCAGATGTGGAGAAAGAACATCTGGAAGGCGAAGCTATTGAGGTTGTCGAGAAGTTTTATTACCTTGGTGATATCATTCGAACAAATTGTGGAACAACTGCTAGTGTGATTGCAAGAGTCAGGAGTAGATGGAGTAAGTTATGGGAACTTCTGCCATTACTAACCAGCAGAGCGTTAACAATGTCAACAAAGAGAAGAGTATTTCAGGCATGTGTACGCAGCGTGATGATGCATGGAAGTGAAACTTGGCAAATTCCATGGAGAGAAATTATATGAAAATAATACGATGCATGTATAATGTGAGATTTAAAGACAGGCTTAGATTTGATGATCTCAGAGGAAGATTAAATCTGGACAGTATAGGAAAATGTATGCAGAAGAGTAGATTTCGATGTTATGGCCACGTTGATAGTTTGGATGAGAACTCCTGGGTTAGTAGATGTAGAACAGTTGAGGTAGCAAGTTCAATTCACAGGGGAAGGCAAAGGGAAAAATTGGAAGAAATGATCAAAAATAGACTTGAGGAAAGAAGGGATAAATGAATACCTGTGCAGAGATAAGTTACTTTAAAAGTCAAGATTAAAAAAAAGGAAAAACAAATTTTAGATGAGATGTTGAATGCCCTTTCTGACGGCATCTTCACAACGACGTAGCCGGTCTGACTAACTTCCAGCCGCCACTTTGCATATCTTCAAGCGAGTTATTGTTCCAAGTTTTCGTCAACAGATTGTTAAAAGTATTTTATTTTGTGACCTCTCTCCTCTGTAATTGATGTTTTTTAATACTAATGAATGACCGTGTATCAAGGGTCAAAGATCACACAAGGATAAGAGTTAATGAGATTGGAAACAATGGGTGATAAGAACAGGATTTGATTACTTACGAAGGCGTCTCAACAAGTATTTGCTGATCATAGACTTAAAGATGACCATGTTGTAGTCAGCAGAGAAGAACTCACGTGGTATTGTGTTCCACAGATCGGAAGTTTTTGGAAATTCCGTTTGTTTCTAGATACACTAAGGAAGAAAAGAATGTTCTTGTCAATGGGGGTAGCTAGACGAGTACTTGCAGTGAATAGTGAATCATAACTTGTGATAGAGCAGAGAAAGACTAACAATCTCTCTTCTGTGAGGGATAGGAGTGTAAAGAGTGAAAGAGAATATACCCTACTAGGTTGCGGTCGGTTTTGCACACCGTCAAGGTAAGAAAGGGTGCTCTGAGCAGTGCCACCCCCGATTTGGCAGCAGCACTTCATTCTAGGATGTATCTGACTAAACCGTCGTTGATCGCAAGGGGCTGCGTGTGTAGGGAGCAGATCACTCAAATTGTGACTTAATGTAAAATATCTTATATTTAGTAATGCCTAGTGTGGCACAATGCCATCCAATATGTCGCACTATGTAAGAACAGTTTATCTGTTGGTATTGTTACACAAGGAGGGCCGTGCTTGAATAGAGAAGATTGAGTGACACTTAAGAGTCAGAGATGACCTCAGGCGGAAGTCGCGAAACCATGTGATTTTCGGGCGGAGAATTTCGTGCTTTTGATCTACCGATACATCAAATAGGAACGGCGTATATAAGGCGTTGTCCCCAATGGGGGAGGGGGCGCAGTGTTGCTGGGTGGAGCGAGACGAGCTATTCGTCTATCTATATGTCTTTCTCTCCCCCCCCCCCTCCGCGTACGAAAGTGAACGGCTCCTCTGGTGTTTTCTGTGACTGTTTTCCTCTTTTTAAATAAACCCTTTTATAAATCAACATCGCCGTCCGAGTGGTTTTGTATCCAAGAACATGGTCTCGACTACGACTCTGGTGTATACTGGCTTATACACGCATCGGTAAGTAAAATATTACATTGGTACTCATTAGACCTCAAGAGGTTCAAAATCTCGTTCTTTCTTTTCTTCCAGGCAAACATGACCCCGGGTTATTCCGTCGACTACGCCCAGGGTTCGGGCAGTGTCCTGGTTGGTGCCAGCACTGACCTGATCGTGAACATAACGTTCATACCTGGATCCTTCTTCCCGAACTTAAATATCGAATCCCTGGCCCCAACGGACAGTGATGGACCCAAATACACATTCTGCAATATTCGTGCAGTCCATATTGGGAGAAATCTGCCCTGTGTCAAGACAGACGACATTAAAAGAAATACCAAATTCGTCTCATCGTAAGTTTTTAATTAATTACGTCAGTGCATAGGAAATGTTGTATTTCTGGTATGTCGATCCTTTTTGGCTAAGAGCAAAGTGTAGTATCTGTTCTGATGTTATACGTTATCTTTTTTTTGCATTTACTCGGTTATCTCTCGGAAATCAAGGGGCCTTTGTCTTGGGGCTAACTTTATGAGATACATAGATATCCGAGTGTTTAGTTAAGGCTCTACTCTACTTTTAAAACTTGGAGTTAATAAAGCAGTGAAGAACACCAATTTTCCTCTCACCAATTGACAACTTACTTATGTTAAAGTTTATCTTTCTTGTGTTATTTTCTTGGTCTTGCCGGACTCCAGGACAATAATTCATCTAGTCTGGTGCAGTATCAAGATCTCTGTTGTTACTTTTGATAGCATTACAAGGAGAAGGTGCACAATTCCCCGTATGAGCCAGTGTGTAGCCATGCTGGGGGGATGGGATCTTATTGGGGCATCGCATTCTATGATGTTTTGAATATTTGGTCAGGGTTTCTTGACAATCACCAAAGAAACTGAAGACACACATAGTATCTGGTAGGTATTCAAACTCTCTCCACCATTATCTGCTCGGATATCACACTTAATCCTTTTTTTTCTCGGTCAGTGAAAGAGAAATACTTCTAGACTGAAGCAATTTTTGTCCCAATTCATAGTGATCTTTTCTGCAGAGCTGGATTTTCCCTACATTCAAAACAGACCATGTGTATTAATCTGTCCTCGTGGGGAGGCAAGTAAATATGAGGAGCAATGTGTAGTATCTGTTCTAACACTCTATTTCATATTTTCTGTCCTCGGTCAGTGATGGAGAAATCCTTTTATAGCCAGGTATTTTTTACTTTTACCCAAATTTAGGATGCCCCTTTTTGGGGAGCTGGATTTTCCCTAGTTCGAGTTTAACACCAAATTCGATGGAAAAAATTGATTTAAATGTTGCTCCACCCCGACTAATTCTGTTCCTGGTGACTCCCAAAAGAATAAATATAGAAAAAAATGTCCAAGGCAATGCTGGAAAAGAAAATATCAACTTTGTGGGTGTGTCGTGTGTAGTTTCTTACTTTTAGGTGGGCACACGCAGCCTGCTTTCTTATAATAGATTACAATTCTTGTTTCTTTACCAGATCTCATGACAAAAGATATGACCAAGTTTTCGTCAACATGACCGACCTGTGCGTGACCCGCGAATACGACTCTGATTTGGACAACAGACTATCATTGTTAATTACTGTGAAGATGGAGGACCACCCGGCTCTGACTAACAACTCCAAGGACTGGGTTACGGTCGGGCTTTATTACGATAACACCCAGCTCTTTGTCTTTCAAAATGCACTCTGGACACTCAAGGGACAAATCGCCGACGTTGTACCGGTAAGGAACCATTTTGATAAACCCTTAACAGTTTAGTCAACACAGGAACACAAGAATCTTAAACAGATTGGGTTCGGCCGGCATGTATTAAAATAGAAATGTAATTGAGTGTAGGTCTGTTTGTCTTGTCTCGTCTCTTGTCAGTCATGGTGAGAAGAGAGCCAGGAAATGAAGAGTTCGAATGCAAAACGCGATAAACGCCATTTTCAAAATCACGAAACCGTCCCTATAAAAAGTGCTGCATTTCAACACTCAACGACACCCCAAAACAATGTGTTACATAACATGATACCGAAATAATTTCCTTTTGATTTCATTCAAAATCAGCTATCATTCGAAGTTGAGATTTATTTTATTTGTATTTTTATTGTTCAGGGTCCCAATTTAAACAAATCGGATTTATCGCGTTTTGCGTTCGAACTCTTCAAATATACGTCTGTTTACATTTGCGTCTCGACTAAAACTGATTATAAAAGGCGCGAATTAAGCTCGGTGGAAACAGGAAAAGGTGAGAATGCGTACTGAATTTTAAACGTCGACGGCGTCTCTATTATACTCTGCGCATGCGCAGTGCTTCTCTGATCGCCTGTGTATCACTACGCGAGTTTGGACATCTCTGTGTATGCCAACCGAACCACGTATCAATCAGTACGCAAGAGATTACATGTAGAGGAGTTGGTGTGATGAATGTCGAGATTGGAGGTTATCATTTTGTAGTAGCGTCTGGATTAATCAAACTGGACTTGCTTAAAATGGAGAAGAAAAAGTGGGGACTGGTTTTCATGTAAAAATACCAACACTTTCTCTACAAAGTTAGTATTTTTGAGACCCTACACCAGAGTATAATAAGCACTTTCTATATTTATATCTATAAATAGGACACTTTCATTATCTGCTAAGAGGATGAAAGTGTCCTATTTATTTCTATTTACTAGCCCATGTTACATGCGTTCGTTAGTGTTGCCTCTTCTCTGGTGTCTGTATTCTTAATTCACAGATTCACTCTTTCTGTCTATTACGTCATTCTGTCTTCAGATGTATCCATTAATTTCAGTTATGCTTGAATAAAAAAGATACATATCTACTTTACTATTCCTATTAACCGTTCATCCTATCTTTTTTATTCTAAGCATACTCGACAGATTGTACAGTTTCAGTATTTGTAACCAACCGTCACACTTTAATAGCTATAATCCCTGTTATTTCTCTCCTCTCAACTAATCAATCTAATTAAGATCAGTTTATATAATTGGAAGCTAATCCCTTCCATATAGGTACTCACTTCTGATCTCCCGAACTCCAAGCTTTGTAAATATATCTCTCCATCAACGTGAGGCTTTTAAAAGTCATGTTCCTCCTAACGGTTATCTTCAAATATTGATATTATATATTTTCCTCCATTTTATCTATTCAAAGACGTTTACCAATATTTTTGTTCCTATTTATTTTTATTTTATTTTTATTTTTATTTGGCTTTTAGTTTTTTCCCCTAATCTCTGAACCCAGTCTAAACCCTTGCCCCTCCTAATATTAATTTATCAAATATCAAATCCAACCTCTGGACTTAGTCTTCACCTCTACCTTCGCGTCTCCCTTTTAGACACTACTTCTCTTGCCTACCAATCCCCTTACACAACACTTCACTTTCCACTCCCACTACTCCTACCTTGTCGTCCCACTGCTGCTTATCTTGTTTCAAAATTCATTTGCAACGTCTGACTTCCAATTATACTTTGTGCCGTCCCCTTCCCTCCCCTTTTCATTTTACTTTTCCACTCACCCCACATTTCTTATTTTGCCATCCCCCGTATTCGTTCACTACTGCCTGTTTTGCATATTTTATTTTTATCTCAATGCACGCTGTTCTTACGATTAGCTTTTTAGATTGAAATTACCACATATCATCCTAAACTTTCACACACTGCAACTTTTTCCAACTTAACGAATCGTCTAAAACATTAAATGGTATTTGCCTATCCACAACTTCAACGGAGTTTTACAACTAAAGATGCCATTTTTTTTCCTAAAATAAGACTGGATTTTATATTAGTTCAACTCGGTTTCTACGAACTTTTATGGTACCTTTAACGATGATCTTTTGCTTATATTTTCTTTTTACATTTTATGTTACTTTTATTTTTATATATTTTCAAATTTTGACTTTTGGTAATTCCTCTTTACAAACTTATCTGTTTGCTCTCCTCTGACGATAATATACCATTCTTTGCAAAGTCTTAGCTTCAGGAAGAAATAATAGCATTTCTTTTATTTAAAACCCGTATTCTAATCGTTTACTTGTTTATCACTCGGTTAACAGTGGAAAGTGGAATCCCGAAGTTTGCTACGATTTGATGCTGATTAAGTCAACCGTCAGATTAACCTATAGTATATATCTTCTGAATTCTGGTTTTTCTTTTATCCGTGCAATATTTAAATGGTGATATATGATTAATATATTTATATCTGAAACACCAAAATATAAATTAGCATAAAATATCAGTGTTTAAAATTGTACTGCTGACCGTCGATGAAGGAAGCAGAAACTTTAAACTTTTATGAATTATTTCCTTCTTTCATGTCTATGTGTCTGCCTGTCTGTGTGTCCCTCTCTATCTCTCTTTATCCCTCTCTCTCTCTCATAAATATATATATTATATATATATTTATATATATATATATGTATTGTATATATATATATATATATATATATATATATATATATATATATATATATATATATATATATATATATATATATGAATGAAAGAAAGAAGAACAAAATTATCAGTAAAGTCATCAACGTTTCGTCTTCATCAAAGGAAAGACAGGATGGTTTAAAAGAATGAACAAGTTATAAACACAAGTATATTACTTGGAAATAGTATGCATGTATAAAATGTAAAATATATTTATGTTCATCTTCTGGGCGAAATAAATAAATATATTTTACATTCTATACATACAGACTATTTCCAAGTAATATACTTGTGTTTATAACTTTTTTTATTCTTTACTGATAATTTAGTTTCTCCTTTCATTCACATAACGTTTGGAATACTATTTCCATTTTTATCATATATATATATATATATATATATATATATATATATATATATATATATATATATATATATATATGCATTCAAATAATCTAACGCATAAATATATATATTATATATATATATATATTTATATATATATATATATGTATTGTATATATATATATATATATATATATATATATATATATATATATATGTATATATATATATGCATTCAAATAATTATCCCAAATCTTTGATATCAGCATTGTATAGAGGTGCGCGTGTTTTTATATTGATCTAGGGCGGCACAGAACGTGTTGACGTGACAGATTTATCCACCGTGTCTTCCACACCGGCCGGCTATGCTACGGGATTCAACATCAGCGTTAAGATACCTCCCCTGTCGTCCATATCGGTGATGGTCAATGTTTCCACAACATCCACATCGCTTGAAATTTGCACTCTGAGGGTCATCGCTGTCGGCAGCGGACTGGGTTGCATCGATCAAGCACAGGATTTTATCGAAGTCCCTGACTCAAACATGCTGAAAAAAGTTGGAATTAACTTTGGGCCAGTAACAAATGTTGGTGAGTACACAAGTATAATTATGCATACTATATATATATATATACATATATATATATATATATATATATATATATATATATATATATATATATATATATATATATATATATATATATATATATATAATGTGTTAATTCTGGTTCTACATAAACATTTTGTACAAAATTGCTGCCCGTCACTTGACCTACACGATTTTGCAGTCGAAACATTTGTATTCTCTGTTCTTATATATAGATATGTTTCTAGTCATATATATATATATATATATATATATATATATATATATATATATATATATATATATATATATGAACAGAACCACACAAACACACTTATATATATATATATATTCCATATATATATATATATTCCATATATATATATATTCCATATATATATATATATTCCATATATATATATATATTCCATATATTATATATATTCCATATATTATATATATATATATATATATCATACCAATATTAGAGAGATTCAAATGTAGTTAATATAGGGCTATTTCCGATGGTATCGTTTAGATTCTGATCAAAAGGAGACAATACGCATATTTTTCTGCCAAGAGTTCTGTCCCTTAAACCTGATTTTCCTATGTGGATCATGTGAAGTTAACTGAATGCTAATTGCAAAAAGAATTAAAATAAATTTAGTTTTAAAAATATTGAATTAATTTTAGATGCTATCCATTAGTTTAGTTTTCCGATGTTTTTGAATAAATACTCCCGATTTAAATTACAAACATTATATGATGAGATTTATCTACAGGTTAACTAAAGTATTTTAAAAATAAACAATAACTGTCCTTTAGCAGGTTTTTGAGATTGGTTCCTTAGAAAAGATTTTCGTTCAAGTGTCGTGCATATTTTTCTTAGCTCTGCGTCTAGTTTCAAAATGGGTGCCTGGCCGACAAGATGGTTGTAAGGGTACTCAATGTGAGTTTGTTTTGGTTCATGGACGTTTATTTTTGTCACATGACAATTTATGATTTTTTAAATGTAGAACTTTTGTCTTTGTCAATATGTGTTTCGTCCTGCGAAATCAAAAGCTGATGTGCTGACTGTAATATCACACATGATCAGTTAGTCATGCATAGGGTGACATCAGCCTCATCTGCTAACGCAGAGAACAGTCGTGAAAACCAAGAAGGATGAAACACGGCGGAGGGATAGCAGCAAGCAGACCCTACCTGGACGAATGCGGATATTGCTGAGACCTACTTGAGGCTTGATGCAACTCAAATTCCAGAGATACATACGGTCGTTGTTAGAGAGAAATCAATGATAACGGATGTTGCGATAACGCAAAGTAATTTGTACTGATTATTAAAAGAGGTGGAGTGTGCTGAAAATCTGAGGTGACTTTTTGTCACTCGAACTTAAGGGAACGCGACTTGTTATTGCCAGTGAGCAATCACCGATGATGATGTTTATGGAAACTTATAGTTAATAATTGATAGAAGCTGCACAAAATAATGATAAAAGATGTGAACTCACAAAAAGACTCATGTTCGGGGAAAATAAAGGTTGTTACGATGGCCAACGCGGATGACCGAATCGTATCCCGCGAATTAGCATTACGTATGCCAACAAGTAAAACAAAATGAAAACTTTACAGTAGCGAGCGTAACGGTTTAGTTGTACAAGGGACCGTTGTGACGAAATGTCTTTTTCATATTATTGTGATGATTTTTTTTTACTTAGGATAGGCATTTTTAACTCAGCAGACCCGAACTGATATTGTATAGGAACAAACTGAGAATAACATCTGTGTCTAAGGACACCGGTCGGTTATTTCTTTTTGGTCAGATTAAATAAAAGAACACAGAAATTCGAGTTCACCACGGCTGGACGTAACTCCACGTGGCTCCTAATATGAAGAAGCTTTGGCCTTTACAGATATTCGTAACCTACCGTGGTTGGTAGAGTTCCACCACGAGTCATGAGTAACAACTATGTTTATTTTATGTGCTTTTTATATTGCGTTACATGTCCATTTGCATTTGTCAACATTTAAATAAATGTGTAAAATTGTATTTGGTTGAATTTCCCCTTCTCATTTCTGCTCAATAGCATTACACTTAGTATATATATATATATATATATATATATATATATATATATATATATATATATATATATATATATAGGTGTGTGTGTTCTTTCTTTACGGGATAGTGAAATGAACGTATATAACTACTAACAGTGGTGACCCATGCACCCTTAAACAGCTGTGACAAGAATCAAAACATTGGAGAATATCCAAAACTCACTGAAAACGGGAGAATTTTTGTGCCAGTCCAAGACATACACATAGAAACCTTTTTCTTGCGAGTATTTATTCTAGATTCAAAAGATTTTTAGAGCAAGCAGTTCTTTAAAGTTGAATTTCCAATTAAAAAATACTAACTTCAAATTAAAATTACTTAAATCAAAATTAAAACAGTTCTACATCATTTTAAAAAGTTCCAATCTCAAATTCGAAAAAAAAATCCTGTCTTAGAATTATAAAATTTAAATTATTAAAAGAAAAGCAGAAATTCTATTATCAACATCAATCCACGTGTGAATAACTAACCAAAAGTTACCCCAGCGGAATAACTTAGTAACTGTTATATGCTGTTTAGTTTCAAGAACTATAATAAAAGAAAGTAGCCGGTTTGTTTATTCGTCATTTCGCACGGTACTCATCCAAATGTCCGATAAAATCAGTTCTTTTTTTTCAAATGATACTTTTGTCTTGAAATGAAATTTTAATTTACGTTGATGCTAATTTTTAGTTGTTACGCTGCTTTCCGGAAATCACCGAAGTTTGATTGATGAATTTTTCGTCTTTTTAGATGAAAAACAAACAAACAAACAAATATAAAACAACTAACTGTTCCCAAATAAGATTTATGTTTTTGCCTAATTGAAAGGAGAAAATGACGAATAAATAACTAATCAGACTTCGGAGATTTTTTAAAAGCCGGCAGCAGCCATTATAGATTATGACTCTAATGATATCCGATTTTACGAAATCTTATGTTGAAATTAAAAAAAAAAGCCGCTTTAAAACACTTTAAAACACAATAGAATTATGCAGATAAGTAGAAAAGTAACTTTTATTGCCTTTGGTAATAGTTATTTGTTTTGACTCCTTTTTTCGTTGTTAACTATAATGCACTTTTGCTGATGCGTCTTATCTACTAAGCGTTGACGTCAAAAAGAGACGCCAGCCGTTGGCTTGTTTGATCGCCTAAAACTGTGTTGATTTATCATTTGCAGACTATAAAACGTACGAACTAGACATTTGTGTGGATGATTTTCTTTTTATTTTCTGATGAGACTCGATTTTAAAAATGCTGATCGTTTTATTATCTTGTATAGCCAAAAATTATAGATTTTATAAGAGTCAAACACGTCCTACAATGGGGAGGTACTGTTGCCCCATCTGGGGAGGTGCAGCTCAGAGCACCCTTTCCTGCCTTGACAGAGTATAAAACCGACTCCGAAATCTAGTGGACGATGTTCTCCACTCTACAGCCTCTTTCTCGCAGAAGAGACGTTGCTAGTCTTTCTCCACTCTATCTTTACTTTCATGACAAGTGCTCGACTGAGCTTCATTCTCTGGTCCCCTTCGCCTGTAAAACATTCACAACAAAAACTTGTCTAGCTTCAACCACTGTCAATAAATTCCCTTTCTTCCTCTGTGTACCTAGAACTAAGCAGAACTTCAATGAGCAAAGTTTCTAGAACTTCCTGTCGGTACAACGGTACAACGGACTGCTTCTAAGCTGACTATAACATTGTGATTTTCCAGTCAAATGTAAAAAAAATATTGTTGAGCCGTCCTCTTAAATAATCAAATTTTCTCACCGTCCATCTGTCCAACTCAATTAACCCTTATCCTCGAGTGGTCTTTGGGCCTTGATAAGTGGTAACTCGTTTGTAAAAAAAATAAAAAATACCAGAAGGATATTTTTGAGTTGGGCAGCATTTTTGGATTTCTGCTGACACATCTGGGCTGAAACTCAATAGAGCACGCTTTCAGAAAAATAACAAACATTTTTATATATAGTATAAATGAATGATTCCCCCTGGGCAACGCTGGAACACTGGTCTTGCTAGTACAAATGAAAGCTCTAAAAATATCCTATAAAGTCAAGTAAATCTTTGAAAGTAATCTTGCTCAAATATAATAATTCGTTTACAAAGGATTTTTGGTAATAAATTAAAGAAAAAAATGGGCACAAATGAGTTAAACAAACATCGACTTCGAAATATGGTGGAAAAATACTGTTCAACCAAACCAATGGCTTATTAAGTGGGTGCTTCTATATTATTGGGGACAGATGAAATTTTCATTTTTATTTTAGAAGAGTCAGTTGAAAGGGGAGATAATTCAAACTAAAAATTCAGAGAATTAGTAAGAAAATAAATTTAAAAAAAGGTACTTATGCATTATACGAACCGGGGTGAAATAATAACGTTATCATTTAGAAAGTCATTATTAACCTGGGAGTTGGGAGGTTGATTAACTATTCTGTACTTTCACCTTACAATTTAATAAACAGAATAGTTAATCAACCCCCACCTCCCCATGTAAAGAATGGCTTTCTAAATGATAACGTTATTATTTCATCCCGATCCGTAAACTGCATAAGTACCTATTTTTAATTTATTTTCTTACTAACAATTTAATAAACAGAATAGTTAATCAACCCCCACCTCCCCATGTAAAGAATGGCTTTCTAAATGATAACGTTATTATTTCATCCCGATCCGTAAACTGCATAAGTACCTATTTTAAATTTATTTTCTTACTAACAATTTAATAAACAGAATAGTTAATCAACCCCCACCTCCCCATGTAAAGAATGGCTTTCTAAATGATAACGTTATTATTTCATCCCGATCCGTAAACTGCATAAGTACCTATTTTTAATTTATTTTCTTACTAATGCTCTGGATTTTCCTTATGGGTTATGGTTACAACAAAACAAAACAGTTTGAATTATCTCCCCTTTCAGCTGACTCTTCTAAAATAAAGATGACCATTTCATCTGTCCCCAATAATACAGAAGCACCGATAAGTATTATTTGGACTCTGCTCTGTCGGAAACAAATGTTAAGTGGTGATATTCTGACTGTAAACGGGATCGCATAGACATAAATGATGCTAAATGCTTAAATGATTACATTGAGAAGGGAAGAACTATCAATAGCGAATATTATATGACATTTTCAAAGAATAATTCGCCAAAAAATAGCCATAAATAAAGAAGGATAAAAGGTACCGTGTCACAATTCGATCGCAACGATCTCATAGAAAAGACGTTGTTAGTCTCTCTCTCTACTCTATCGTTACTACAACAGAAGGTGCTTGACTGAGCACCAATCTTTGGTTCCTTCTTGTAAGACATTAACAGCAGGAACTCGTTTCTACCACATTGTAAAAAGGCTTTTCCCTCTCCTTCTACGTGCCTAGTCAAACGAATATTACATAGACAGAGTTTCTTTGCAAGGACTTCCCGCCCGTGGACCACATTACCACGGGACTGCTTCCCTGCTGGTTACAACCGGGTCATCTTCAAAGTGAATGTTAACAGATTCTAGTTAAAAACTGCCCCATAAATAACAATGTATACAATTGATCAATGTCAATATGTGCATGGTGTTCTTCATTTTCCAGCTGACAAATATTTCTGTCATCCTCGAGTGGCTCTTGGCCTTGATAAACTGTGACTCAATAATAAGAATAAAGTAAAATTGTAAAAAATTATAAATACTCCACCCGCTTTTTACAAAAGATTCCTTCAAAAATTACGTTTTTCTACGGAAAATGAGTACTCTATTTCTACTTTTGGTCGGTATAGATGTTGTTTTTTTCATACATAACTTAATCAAATTTATTTGGCAAAAAATCATAGTGCAATAAGCCATGTAAAGTGACCGGGTGAAACCATTTACTACCACATACCGTCTAAATATTTGTCAAATGCCGTTTTAAACCTGGATATGGTAGGTGAGCGTAAAGAGGCCTGTCGCCATCCTGGTTATCAATCGATGAACACACCCCAGATGTACGATAACGTTTTGAGTTGGTCAATTTGGGCGACAGTTTTTGGATTTCGAAAAACCTACGCCAAGTGAATTTTCATCACAACAGCGCCTGAAAAGTAAAACAAAAAAACACAAGTATATATATATGATTTTTTTAATTGTGCGTCCTTTTTGTGTTTTGCTGTTAATTCTCCCACAGAAGCCGCTACCACGACTGGATGTACACCTTAAAAACAATTAAAAAAACAAAAAAAATAAACAACAACAACAACAACAGCAACAGAGTCTACACAACCTCCTTTCTGATTCAGGGTTCGTTTATCATTCATCTCTTTTGTTAGAGAAACTAGATTAAGGACAGAGAGAGAGAGAGAGAGAGAGAAAGGGAGAGGGGAGGAGAGAGGAGAGAGAGGAAAGGAAGGACACATAAATTCAATTAAGATTAAATTAAGTTTATTGGCGAAAAATAGTATAACGAGTTATATAGTAAAAAGACAGTAAGAAGAATGGTCTGTAAGAAATTATAAAGACTCTACCTGCTTTTTACAAAATACTTTTAGTTGGTATTAAATGGTTTATTTTATACATAAAGTAAAGTCATAATTTTTCTCCTATTTCTCTGACCAGAATCTACTAACAAAAGTTTTTTTTTTGTTTTTTTTACTAATGGGCCACCGCTTATCAAAGCTCGAGGGCCACTCGAGGATAAGGGTTAAGGAGATTGTCAGTTGGACGATGAACGCCGAAAAGAACCGGAACATGAGAGGATTGAAAACACTGGGAGGTATGGGCAGATTATTACTTAAGAGGAATTGATTATCAAAGAGGACGACTCAACAAGTATTTGTTTACATTAGACTTGAAGATGACTATGATGTAGTTGTTTGAGAAGCAGACTCGTCGTATCCTGTACCACAGATATGATGTTCTAGAAGAGAAACTTTGTTCATGGAAATTTCGTTTGGTTTTTGGTAAGGAGAGAGAGAATAGAAAGTTATTTGCTGTGGTTGTAGCTAGACGAGTTCTAACTGAGAATGTTTTACAGGGGGTACAAGGGATTGAAGTTCAGTCGAGCACCTACCGATAAAGTAGGGAGAGGCTAGCGACATCTCGTTTGTTTGAAAGAGGCTGTAGGGACGAGAAAGGATCAGATTGCGGAGTCAATTTTGGTAGATAAAAATGTTTTATTAGTGACGTATGCGACTTATTGATCTGTGTTTTAAAAAACAAAAATTGTCATTTCAATTGCTTTCAACGCTTTTAATATTCAGCCCTGCTCGATATATTTTATAATTAGTAATACACACAGGAAGTAGAAGGTGTTTTCACTCTCAAATCCAGGTTCACTAACATTGCCATCTACGTACACCGGAAATACTTTCTAGTGAGTTATAAAACAAAACAAACCAAACTAAATCAAACGTAAATGTTTTTGCATTGTATTTTTTTCAAAAGAATTTCGTTTGACAATTTCCAGGAACTGATCCCGTCCATCCGAGTATATTTTTTGATCGTTCGACTTTACTGATGCAACTCGTAGTTAAATTGAAGGATGCAGCGACAGGAAGTAACCCGTTGAAAGTTCAAGTCAAGCTCGGATCACAAACACCTCAAGAGTTTGATTTCAGTCTGAATTCAGCGCCGGATACAACTGGTATTACAAAGGTAAGAATAGTAGATTCTTTTGAAAGGAAACAGATTGTTTGAAAGTATGTAACATGGTAATGTAGGATGAACAAGAAAAATGAAGATAACTGTCTCAAATACAATCGTGATCATGAACCTGTTGCCTAATGGATAAAGGACTGAATAAAATTCAGTCTTAAGTGACACACTTCTGGAGATTGAAGGTTCAATCCTCAGTGCAGGCGATACTAAGAATACAACTGTGAATTACTTAAGACTTCTACCCGGTAATTGCTGACAGAACGAGAGCATGCTACCCCTGTATATTAAATAAAGGGTTCCGTTTGAAATTCCGTACAGATTCTGAGTTTGACAAAAAGATTCCCGATTTCGATAAGATACTCTTAAAGAAGGTCGGAGCCCTCATTTGCCGAACGTTGTGAGAACACGATGAGATAAGTATACAGAATAATCCAAATACAAAAAAAAAGAAATTAAAGAAAAAATACGCATTTGAAAATAAAATGCTTGCATAGATAATTCTAAAAGTCAACCATTCCTAGTTTCTCGATTTAACTAATCCGACATTCTTAAGCCCTCATCTTATAACAATTATACACCAAGCCAATATATTATAGAAAACCTCTACAATGTAAAGTTCAAATATAATAAAATAACTCAGATGTTAATAGATATCAATATCTCTTCCCAACCAATATTTCGAGAAAAAATCTCTTCATAAACGAAGAATTAAGAATTGATATTCGAGTCGTTTTTTTTGTTTTCCCTTTCATAAACACTAATTGATATGTTTATATTTTTGCAGACAACGCTGCCAGTGATTAATGTGTCCAGTTTAGTTGGTGCCATCACCGGGAATGACACCGAATCGGAAATAGTCAAGGGACAGTCAAAACGTGTCGTGACTCAACTTTATGTTCCGGCCGAGATGCTACGAAATCTAAAACTGCAGACAACATTGGATCAAGTCGGTCAGGTGGAAGTGAGCGATTACAATGTAGTTTTTAAGGGCGAGAACCTGCCTTGCATCGACAAAGGAATTGAATCAGTTATAGAGTCAGAGTAAGTTACCTCCCTTTGTTACGTTGTTGTGTCGTTGGGAGGTGTGTATACTATCATACACATTGTCAATAACGCAGATATCTCACGAAGGCAGATAATTATTTAAATGGAAAGGAATTAGTTCAGATAGAGCAGACTCTAACAGGAAATCAGAGAGAAATATACTTTAAAATGTTGATCATTGCATTAGAGAGAGAGAGAGAGAGAGAGAGAGAGAGAGAGAGAGAGAGAGAGAGAGAGAGAGATATGCCGATGTCTTTTAGGCTCGTTTTGATTTTTGATTTACGATTACATGTGTGGCAAGACAGTTGAAAAAAAATTCGTGACCACAGCGTCTTCTCGCATTAGAATCAATTTTACCCTGTTCCCTACACGAGAAATAAACAAAATAATTTCAGAATACCCCCCCCCAAAAAAAAATGATAGTCAAAAAGATAACATGTTAAAGGTATAAATTCTCAATTAATGCTTATCTCCCCCCTCTCTCTCTCTCTCTCTCTATATATATATATATATATGTATATATATATATATATATATATATATATATATATATATATATATATATATATATATATATATATGTATGTATATATATATATATGTATATATATATGTATATATATATATATATATATATATATATATATGTGTGTGTGTGTACGTATCTCACACTTCCCCCCTACTCACAAACATACCTATACATTCACACACGCACACACATCCACACAAGCTAGAACGGACACAGGGAAAAATACTGTTTCCTTGAGTTTTCATTATAAACCGCTGACTGGCTCTCGTAAGCCATATTGTATCAGCCTATTGTACAATACCCAGATGAAAATATGGCTGAATAAAGCCATGAACGATTTATAACTACAACTCAAGAAAACTCCGTATTTTTTGCTTGGGTCCGCTCTCTCATCCTTAAACTTCAAGTACCATGTTGATATGAACTTCTGTAACATAAATAAATATTACGCTTTTACTATTAAATAATCGAGCACTCTGTTGGGTTTCTATCTACCCAACGAAACCAATAATTATATATATATATATATATATATATATATATATATATATATATATATATATATATATATATATATAATACGTGTCATTTTGACAAAACAAAACATCCGTACCATTTTTTAAATATATCTTTTCGTTTCAGCCGTGTGAAAGCAACATTGGATCTCGGGTTAGTTTGCTATTGGCCTTTTAATACCTCGGACAACGAAGCCAATCTGGTAAGAAGTTGACGGTTTCAATATATTCTATTTTGTTTGACATCGCATTTTAGGTAAACTCGCGGTTGCAAGTGGCGCACTGGTTACCATCGTGGACTATAAATTCGGCAAGCCGAGTTCAAATACCACAAATCAATTATGCACCTATACCGTTTAGTAAAGGTAGGCACTCCTTTTGCTTTAGCTATTGGTAGCAGAGGAATTCGTCTTTATACGATCGTTTACAATTAATCATTTACAATATGTATTGTGCTTCGGTAATCAAAAGTTCCCGTGTTCGACTAGAATATTCTAAAATCGACCAGAAGCTGGCCGAGTTAAATTGAAGGTTCCCAAGTTCGACTGGAAAGTTCCAAAATTGGACTAAAATGTTATCATGTTCGACTAGAAGGGTATTAGGTTCGACTAACAGATTCTCAAGTTCGATTAGAAGATTCCCAATTTCTCAATATCGACTATAAGGTTCTAAGGAAAATTCCGAAGTTCGACAAGAAGGTTCCTGCAATGGACATACAGACTCCCAAATTCACCTTCCCGTGCTCGACTATAAGATTTTCCAATTCGAGTAGAAGGTTTCCAAGTTCGACTACAAAATTCTCAAGTTGTAAATCATTCACTGAAAGAGGGTTGAAGGTTATTTCAGCCGAAACGTGGATAAAAAAGCAATGAAGATTAGTAAAGTATTCAGAAAAATCCATATAATGAAAATAAACAAAAAAGTTGATACGGCGTAAAAAGGCACACCAAATAATTTTAATAAAGCGAGTCTCGTACTTCATTAATTCCATGATGAGCTTGATTCTCACAGTGCTCGTTGCCTATGGCCTTGTGTCATACTCCATTAAAGAGTTTTAAAATGTGTTCTTTAATCGAATATTATTAAGATACGTCCGTTCAATTGTTTTACAAATGAAAATGCTATTTTGAATTTAAGCGTGATAGACCAAAGAAAATGCTATTGAAAACGTAAGGTTTCCAGACAAACGACAATGTTATTTTGAACCTAAGCGTGATAGAACAGCGAAAATGTTATTTCGAACTTAGGCGGGTCAGACAGACGAAAATACTATTTTAAACTTAAGTGTGACAGACCAACTAAAATATTATTTCGAACCTAAGCTTGACAGACCACCAAAAATGCTATTTTAAACTTATGTTAGCAAACTAACGAAAATGCTATTTCAAACTTGGGTGTGACAGACCAACGAAAATGACGATAAGCCTATTGGAAACTTAACCCTTACAGGCAAACTGAAATACTATTTCTAACTTAAGCGTGACAGACCTATGTAAATGACTATTTCAAAGATAAGCGTTGAATACCGATGAAAATGCTATTTTAAACTTGAGCGTGGCAGACCAACAAATATGTTGTTTCTAACATAAGCTTCACAGACGAATGAACGTGCCAATTCAAACTTAAGCCTTGCAGACCAACGTAAATGCTATTTTAAAGTTAAGTGTGACAGACAAACTAAAATGCTTTTTCAAAACTAAGAATTACAGATCAACAAAAATACTATCTGAAATTTGAGCGTGACAGACCGACATAAATACTATCTGAAACTTAAGCGTGACAGACCGACACAAATACTATCTGAAACTTAAGCGTGACAGACCGACACAAATACTATCTGAAACTTAAGCGTGACAGACCGACACAAATACTATCTGAAACTTAAGCGTGACAGACCGACACAAATACTATCTGAAACTTAAGCGTGACAGACCGACAAAAATACTATCTGAAACTTAAACGTGACAGACCGACAAAAATACTATCTGAAACTTAAGCGTGACAGACCGACAAAAATACTATCTGAAACTTAAGCGTGACAGACCGACAAAATACTATCTGAAACTTAAGCGTGACAGACTAAATATTCAGTCAAGGTCGAAATTTTGACTGAATTTTGACTTCCGATTTTTCCAGATTTGATGGATGGGTCTGATGCTCTTTGATAACACTAACAACTATGAAAAATATTAGCCTAATCAAATAAGTAATTTTTGAGTTTTCAACATTTCTGTAGCATAAGTTCAGGAATACTTCATACAATATGGAGAAATAAGGCCCAGATAATACGTTATCTGGCGGGGGTACGCATTCTCACGACTGACTTATATTCTTTGTTGTATATTGAATGTGAAGGAATGACAAGATTTGGTGACAACATGAACCGTCGCATAGCGAGAAATGAAAATTCTCTGTAAAACCTTCTTAGCAATAACACGTCTTTCTACTAACAAAGCAAAACACTCCCCTTTCTTCAAAACACTCTCCTTTCTTCAAAACACTCAACTTTCTTGAAAACACTCCACTTTCTTCAAAACACTCCCCTTTCTTCAAAACACACCACTTTCTTCAAAACACTCAATTTTCTTCAAAACACTCCACTTTCTTCAAAACACTCCCCTTTCTTCAAAACACTCCACTTTCTTCAAAACCTCCATTTTCTTCAAAACACTCCCCTTTCTTCAAAACACTCCACTTTCTTCAAAACACTCAACTTTCTTCAAAACACTCCCCTTTCTTCAAAACACTCCCCTTTCTTCAAAACACTCCACTTTCTTGAAAACACTCAACTTTCTTCAAAACACTCAACTTTCTTCAAAACACTCCCCTTTCTTCAAAACCCTCCACTTTCTTCAAAACACTCCACTTTCTTCAACACACTCCACTTTCTTCAACACACTCAACTTTCTTCAAAACACTCAACTTTCTTGAAAACACTCCACTTTCTTCAAAACACTCCCCTTTCTTCAAAACACTCCACTTTCTTCAACACACTCCACTTTCTTCAAAACACTCGACTTTCTTCAAAACACCCTCCTTTCTTCAACACACTCCACTTTCTTCAAAACACTCCACTTTCTTCAACACACCACTTTCTTCAAAACACTCAACTTTCTTCAAAACACTCCACTTTCTTCAAAACACTCCACTTTCTTCAAAACACCCTCCTTTCTTCAACACACTCCACTTTCTTCAAAACACTCCACTTTCTTCAAAACACTCCCCTTTCTTCCTTTGTGTACGTAAAATCAAACAGAACTTCGATAAACCGAGTTTCTTTCCAAAAACTTTCCACCTGTGGGAAACGCTACCGCGGGAATGTTTCACTACAGACTACAACATTGTCGTATTTAAGTCTAATGTTAACAAATATCTGTCGAGTCGTCCTGCCAATTAATCATTATTCTTAATCCTTTTATAATATTGTTCCACCATCCAACTGAAAATCTCACTAATCCTTAACCTCGAGTGGCTTTTGGCCTTGATAAGCGGTGATCCATATCCATATATATATATAGGCAAACATTATTAAATAACACGGAGTGTTTTTGCTTGATAAGACTTTTTTTATATTTTCAATTTTCTGAATAGTCAATTTAATATTTCGGTCAAATTGGTGTAAGTTCCGTGGTTTTCTTGTTCAATTTTTCTTTTCTTTTGAACAAAAACCCCACGGAACTTACATACACAAATTTGACTGAAATACTAAATTGACTATTCGGAAAATTAAAAAAAGGGTCTTATAAAGCAAAAACACTCCGTGTTATTTAATGTTTGCCTAAATGAAAATATACTTCCTAAATACACACACACACACACTACATGAGCGCTCTTTATTCTCTAGGGTGCTGGCTATTCAAATCCCACTTTCCGACCTTGTGTCACATCTTACCACTGGGGGAAGACAAATACTAATATATATATATATATATATATATATATATATATATATATATATATATATATATATATATATATATATATATATAAATATATATAGTCTAAAGAAGCTTAAAAAAAAAAAAAAAGGTAAAATGCAGTTTAAATTCCCAGAGAAACTAACTAAATCCAAGATATTGCAGACTTAACATTCGTTGGAAAATTCATAAAAAAATAAAAAAATAAGTAAATAAAATAAAAAGGGGGGGGGGTTAAGTATCTAACAGTGAAACAAAAACAGGAGACCTTAAGCGTCTAATATTAACACGGGATCATCAACTGTTTACCATGTAACTGTTTCGGAGATTTAAAAACAGGACAATTATAATATTCATGGCTCTCCAATGGTACTGATTAAACTACCATTTCCCCAATAATCAAGTGTCGAAATAATTCAGCTTAAAATTTCACTAATATATACATAAATAATAATAATAATAATAATAATGAAAAAAAATAATATTAATAACATATTACCCTTAAGACTACCGCATGATATGGTAATTTGCATATCAAATAACATTAATAATAATAATAATAATAATAATAATAATAATAATAATAATAATAATAATAATAATAATAATAATAATAATAAAAATTTAAAAATAATAATAATAATACTATCTAAATACTACACCCAAGAACCATTCTGCAATATGGTAGCTAGCAATAAAATTATATAGGAATTAAAGTTGCATTAAAAAATAAATAATTAAATAGATAAAAAATAAAAAATAAAGCTTAAGTACCTTAGGTCCAGAAAGGTAAGTAGATAAGAGGAAGGAAACCTAGTCATACAGATCTAAATACCCAATATATAGCCTAAAGAAGCTTTAAGTCATTTTAACACACAAAAAAACAAAATAAAATGCAGTTTAAATTCCCAGAGAAACTAACTAAATCCAAGATATTGCGGACTTAACATTCGTTGGAATATATATATATATATATATATATATATATATATATATATATATATATATATATATATATATATATATACATTTGAATCTTTTGCCCCCATTTTATTATTTATCTTCTTTTCTCTCTCCTCAGTTGCAAGTTGAAGCGATCGTTAAACTACGTTCAAAAAGTTCTTTAACCAACGGTGACGTGATTAAAGCCACCACTGATGTCTTCCTCGATGACAGCCAGGTGGAAAAATCCGAATTACCATTAACCGTGGTCGATACTTTCAAGCCACACGTAACATCATCGGTTCGTATTTTACTCTGTTTAAAGTTTTACATTTTATTTAGCTACAACCGTATCATACTTTGTGTAGCTGGGCTTCGGTCAAACATGACACTTAAATTTGTGATGAACCAAATCTAAAGAGACTGGCACCAGAGTTACAGGTAAAATGTGAGACGTGACAGGAACATAAGTGTAGATTGAAATTATCGATATTAACGAGTAGATTTCACGAGATACCGTCAGTCAGACAAATTAATCTTATCCCTCTTCGACTCATAAACCCATCATCATCATCATCATCATCATCATCATCATCATCATCATCATCATCATCACCACCACCACCACCACCACCACCACCACCACCACCACCACCACCACGTAAGATCTATTATATCTTTAGAAAAAATCAAACCCAATATAAAACAAAGTGGAATAGAGCGTGGACATTGGTGTGACATGTAATGGATATCTGTATACTTATGAACCCCTGTGGGTCTTACTTTTTTGTATCCGTGCACTATGAATGACGTCAGATTTCTTTGACGCCATCCGTTAAAAGAAAGAGAGGATGGGAAATATTCTTGATGACACCATGCATGATGAATGGGTAACTTGCTTACTTGGTTGTATCAGTTCAGAGTGAATGACGCCACGAAGAGTGATAACGTCAATGGGGAGGGGGAGAAAAGGAAAGCGACATATGTCGGGGAAGAGTGTGAGAGAGAGAGAGAGAGAGAGAGAGAAAGAGAGAGAGAGAGAGAAACAGAGCGAGCTGGAAAGACAAGGATGGAGGGAGAAGAAGGAGAGAGGGAGTAGAGTGAGATAGAGTGTAACATACAGAGAGAAAGAAAGAAAGAGAGAGAGTGAGTGTGCGCAAGAGGGGGGGGGGCGTATGAAAACAAGATTATTACCAAGAATGAAATATATATAATTATTTGAAAATGGGTGACGTCATGTACGGTGAATGGTAAATTTTGGCCACTTTATAGGTCTCTTGTTATTGTTCTTTCAACCAAAAGAGGCGACGAGTTAAAAAAAGTCCCTCACTGTCAACCAAGCTCCAGTCCCTGTCCCATCGCCGCAATATAGCTTCCTTGTGCTTGTTTTACAAATACTTCAATGGATTATGCTCCGATGAATTGGCTACTCTGGTGCCCCTCTCGACGTAAATTCACTAGATCAACTCGACAATCAACTAAATCCCATCCATTCACTGTGGAGGTCCCCAGATGCCGGAGAGCTTTCTACTCAAATAGCTTCTTTCCTCGTGCTACTGGCCTCTTGATCTCCCTCCCTGCCCCCTGTTTCCCCGACAGTACTGACATGCAGAAGTTTAAAATTAATGTAAACAGACATCTCGCTGCGCATATCCCAGTTTAGGTTGAACCCCCAAATCTTTTCCCCTTTTCTTTCTTCTCAGTAGCCCCTTACGTCTACAGTAATGAATGTTTATGAAAATGAGTGCGGAAAAAGTGGAAAAATGGGGGTGAGCAAGGACTACTGTGGCTGGTAGTAAGAGAAAGAGGTGGGGTGATGAGCAGTAGTCCTTGCTCACCCCCATCTTTCCACTTCTTCCCCACTCATTTTCATAAACATTCATTTTTCACTCCTCACCAAGTACGGACGTCCACCCAGTAGTGGCCATTATTTTCTTCCTTTTTCGCAATATGTCAACCCTACATGTGTCTGTACTTGCATGACATTTTTCTCTATATTATCATCCTGATGAAGTCTTATAAATAAAGACGAAACGTTGATGTACACATAAAAAAACATCCATTTTTTGGTTTTCCTTTTTCATTTTCCCATCACGTCGGATTACCTTCATCCTTCTCTTCCCATATATATATATATATATATATATATATATATATATATATATATATATATATATATATATATATATATTATAATATAAAATGAAGTAATAAAATAAGGTGTCAATCAAAGTTTATTAGAATTCAAAGTTCAAGCAGAGTATCTCTTAAAGTCCTTAGCTCATGAGTTTTCAAAGATAATTCTTCTCTTCAGAGGACCATTACCGCAGTTATACTACTACAGGTAATAAAATTAAACTTTGAAAATTTATACAAATATATACACAAATACATAAAAATACATAACATCAAATATATCAACCCAAAAACATACTTTTTTGTTGAATCTATACAATCCACCTAGGTCATACAATTTGAAAAACATAATCAGGAAAGACATCCAGAGGGTTGACTGAAGATTAATCCAGGTTATAAATAGCAGTCCAAAATACGAGAAATTGAAGGAGCTGACAAAGTTATCCAATCGCGAAATGTGTCAATAGTCGATGAAGTGAAAAATATACAATGTTTATGTTAATTATTACAACGATAAATAAATCAAATAAAATAATATAGAAAGTTCAATAAACTCACTTAAAATTCCAAAATCCTGATATGGGCAATCTAAATCAAATCAAAGTTCGTTGTTCAAGGCTCATCTTAAATTATGATAGGTCCATCTTAAATTATGATGGCTCATCTTAAATTACGATTGCTCATCTTTAATTACAATGACTCATCTTAAATTATGATAGGCTCATCTTAACTTGTAATGGCTCATCTTAAATTATGATGGCTCATCTTAAATTACGATGGCTCATCTTAAATTATAATGGCTCATCTTAAATTACGATATGCTCATCTTAAGTTATGATGCCAAATTACGATAGACTTATCTTTAATTACGATAGCTCATCTTAAATTATTAAAGGCTCATCTAAAATTACTTTGGCCTATCTAGCACGTAAAACTTGTCTCATATATTTGTCTATCTTGCAGGTAAATTCCACTTTCAACGAGACAATGTTACACACCAACAGTAGCAGTGCCTTCGCAATGAAAATCGGACAGGTGGTCATTATACCGGTCGTGATTTCCATCCCTCCCAACTCAACCGTGAAAGTGAGTCTGGAAGCCATCATGCCCGTATCGGAAACAGTCGATATCACCATACTCCACATGAAGTACGCTTCGTCAGGGGAGAACATTGCTCGCATAGGGGATGCGGAAGACCTGACACTCACGCTAACCTCTTCCAAGGGAACCTCCCAGAAAGATCGTGGTGTCCTCGATCTGGGCGTGGTCACAAACACAGGTATGAAAAAGCGAAAAGAAAACCCCCAAAACTACAGTTCTTTTTCTTTATACTAATGAGTTACCAGCTTTTTGACTAGGATCAAAGTGTAGTATCTGTTCTGATACTATATTTTGTCTTTTCTGTCGTCTGTCAGCGAAAGAGAAATCCTTGAATATCGACACAATTTTTATTTTGTCCCTATCCAGAGTGCCCCTGTTTGTTGAGCTGGATTTTTCCACATTAAAAACTGACATTGTGTCTAACTCTGCTCTCGTGGGGAGGAAGGTAATTAAGCACCACATATCAGGGCCCAAAGACCACTTAAAGATAAGGCTTAATGAGATTGTCAATTGAATGTAGAACAATGCTATGAGAGTATTGAAAGCAATTTGTGAAAAAGGGCAATATTTGATTACTTCAGAGAACGGCTCAACAAATTGCTGCAATTCATCGTTTTGTTTATTAAATCCCTTCTGTTTAACTTGACTTTTTTTAGAAGTATGAGACATAAGGGGCTTCTATGTGTTAGGGACCATATTTTATTTCCTAAGTAGGGAGCTGTGCAGCGAGATGTTTGTTTACATTACATTTAAATTTGTGTATGTTGGTACATCTGGGGAAAGAGGGGTGAGAGAGGGAATTCCAAATTCAAACGGTTCGAGGAAATAAGTTATTAGAGTCGAAAGTTTTCCGGTATCTGGGTACCTCTAGTGTGAAAGGGTGGGACTTTGCTGCTTGCCGTTTTTTTTTGGGGGGGAGGGGGTATTGACACTGAAGGGGTACAAATGCAGTAAGTTCGTCGGAGCACATTTCGTTGAATTACTTGTAAAACAAGTAGTAAGATGCAACCTTACGCCGATGGGGCAGCGGCTGAAGCTTGGTAGACAGTGTGGAACTTATTAGGTTAGAGACTATTTTTTGCACCCTGTCTACTAGTGGTTGGTGCACCAGCCAAGATATGGCAACAATACTCCATACATAGGCGAATGGTGGTTTTATAGAGATATAGGATACTAATAGGTGTAAGAGGTTTCATTGTCCGGTTCACGTTATTCCAATTCATGTTACCTGTAAATGTTAGACTGAGGAGTTTGAACGTTGAACTCTCGGGCAGGGTCCTATTATCCATGGAAAGCTGTGGTTGGAAAGATTTCTTATAATTGTTAAACGAAAGAAGCTTTGTCTTGGTAGCATTAACGATCCCTTTTTGGGCCTCATTTTACTACAGACTGGGGGTCATTCTTTAAGGATTCGGCCATTGCTATTTACGTTTTCGAAAATATGAGAATAGAATTGTGTATATTTCATAAAACTATAATGTGTTAGGAATGTAAATGGCATCTGCTACGTGTCTTATAACTACTGTGCTAGAATCACGCCGGCAAGGTTACAATTATAATAAATGTTGAAAATCTCTTAGTTAACTGAGGATCAAGAATAATCACATGTTTTGATGTACTATGTTCTCTTGGTGTAAACAGACAAGAAAGCTGTGAGTAATTAGCCTATCGACCGATACAATTGGCTTGGCGTAGGAATACAGTTTGTTCGACTAATTCTTCGAAGCGCGCCAACGCAAGTATTTCCTCGCTACACAATTAGTTGGGTTACAGGCGGGGGTTCTTCCAACTCATCAGTCCACACGGAGCTGACAATGGATCTTGGGACCTTATATTTTGTAAAGTTTAATCTCTTTGAAGTTCGGCAAAAAATAAAAAAAAGTTACTTTTTATTACATAACAATATCGTTGTCGGCACTTTCTTCTTGACACCGGAAGAATATTTACTTTTAACTATTTCTAACATGGAGTGAACAGAGTCGTCGAGCTCTACGAAAACCCTTTTTTATGGCGGTCTTAGATATCCACTCGCATTCACTTCATCCATTATAACCGATCGGCTCGTCTGTGAAAACAAGACTGATATGATTTGCTCACAAATCTAATAAAAACCGATATGATATTGCAGCATTATCTACCCTTTTCTACAGACTGAAATATACATTCACCAGGGCGGCCGTTTTAGAGACGAATTATCTTCACTTTCGCGATTGTAGACGGCGCTACAATCCGTGATATAAAAAGGGACGCACAAGAAAATTCACATTTTTTCTTCCGATCTCGTCTCTGATAAACACACTCACAAGCACACATACGCTATGCACACGCATTTCACGGCATGTAACACATTCCCCTCAATTCCACACACACGCACACACACCCACACACACACCCCCACACACACCCGTACACATTCTTTTCAAACGTTATTGTACACATTTTTATGGACACAATCTCAAAGCGAATCTTGTCGGATTTGCGAGGAATAAATGTTCTTTGCCATACATTATTGTTTTCGTGTTGTTTCTTTGTTTCATTTGTAAATGATTTTATTAGAAGATGTCTAAGGGAGAAACGCTCCCTCAATTTTCTCACCAACTTCATATGTTTGTTCTTTTTAAAAATTGTATAGGTGTCACATACCGCAAGGGATTATACAGTGAAGATGACAACCTTATCGTGGCAGAAGTCACTTTGCAATTGACTGACAGCCTGTCAAATACGAACAACGCAGTAAAAAGCTTTCAACTTAAAGCCACAGTTGGGCCTTTTGTTGCGACCCTGGAAAATGCCGTCACTATTGAGAGAAGCACAAACGAAGAACCCAAAATCTTCTTTGAAGGATTTCTCAACGACACTGGAAGACCTCTCAAGTAATTGTAACCTTTGACCTTTTTTGTTTCGGAATTTGAAACTGACGATTTATAATTTGTACTGTTTGTATTATTCTAACTACTATTCTCATCTTGGTTGTTATTTTGTCACAACGTTTCGGCCGATGTAACACCCGACCTTCTTCAATTGCATTTTTTTTCGAAATTGGGACGCTTTACGAAATTTTGAACTGAACTCTTTATTTAATTCACGGGAGTAGATTGTCCTCGTCCCGTCGGTCATTACGGGATAAAAGTGATAATTAATGATTTAGTAAGTCTTGGTTTTTATCGCCATCGAAGACATGTGGTGCAACGGATAAAGGCGTTGATTAACAATAAGTTCTACGTGACAGTCTTCACACACAGTCTTCTGGAGGTTGATGGGTCAATCTTTACTACATGCGATAATAAATAAGAATAGTATCTTACTCTCCTCCCTTCTCACCTTTATCCACATAATGTAACGCGCATACGCGTCTTTGTTTTGCCTTTTCTCTATTTAATCCGTTTCAAATCCGATCGCTTAATATTCTTCTTTTTTAATTATTTACTGATGAAAATATCTTCACTGTCGATGATGTTCTGAACCGTAGAAATGATAGATCTATCGCAAAATCGATAGCTGAGGGTACGGGTACATTCGGAACAAAATATACTACTCAAGTTATCGTTTTTGGTGTTGTGGCTTCCGATGAAAAAGAAAATGCCTACGAAATCTTATAATGATGATGAAAAGATCAATGTTAATACTTACTAACAGACTCTGAGATAGCTTAAAGCAAACTACCAAGATGGTAATTATGTATCGACACAGGATGGTGCTCCACCTCCGTAGCTAGAAAAATACAAGATTTCTGCAAATCCAACTTTAGCAATTTTGCGGATAACCATGTTTATGGCTGCCTTCTAGCCCAGATCTAAACCATCTAGATTATCCTACTTGGGGCGTTTTAGAACATGCTACCAATAGCAAATCAAACAGCAATGTCGACTCTCTTAGATATACTATTTAAGAAGAATGCAGGAAGTTGTCTCCCAAGTATTTGAGGAACACGTATGCAAGTTTTAGAAAGCATGTTAAAGCAGTTATTGATAAAGAAGCAGGGCACATAGCATAAAACTATTTACCATTATGTAAATTTTCTTGTGGTCAACAAATTCTTGTGACTTTCAATAACTACACAGTAGCTACCAGACGCGTAGCAGATGCCATTTCAATAAAATAATTGCTCATACACTGTCTTTAAACCGTACCTCAAAGATTGTAAAATTTGCTTCCCCACTCTCTCTCTCTCTCTCTCTCTCTCTATATATATATATATATATATATATATATATATATATATATATATATATATATATATATATATATATAAGAAAGGAAGGATGAGAGTAATCCGACATAATGGGAAATTAGAAAGGAAAAACCAAGAGATATTTTTTTATATATTCATCAACGTTTCGTCTTTATTGTAAGACTTCTTCAGGATGATAATTTTAAGAAAAATGTCATGCAAGTACATCGAAATATTGGGTTGACATGATGGGTTGATAAGGAAAAGTAGTAGCCGTGGCTACTAAGAGCGCTGGACGAGGGTCTAGGTTGTGAGAAGTCAGTCAGTAGCAAAGAGTAAAATGAATATGGAAAGCTTAAAGGGGGTACATTAATGCAGCAGTGAAAAAGGGGAGAGGTGAGAGTGTTAGTTAATTTGCATTAAAGTGGGAGAGAGGAGAGGGGGCTGAGGTTTTTGTCGTGGTGAGGTGTGGCATGGATTTTGAGGGCCTGGGAAAATATGAGGGAAGGGGGAAACTCTGTGTGTTTGGTATGTAGGTCGTATCATAGTTTTAGAAAAAGATTTGAAGAAGTGAAGATAACTTGAAAATAGGCGGGGGTGGGTAAGAGTATTAAAGAAGTAGTCGAAAGGTTGAGATAGGTGAGAGGGGAGATTTTGTTGTGGTCAGGTGTGAAATTTTTGGAGGGTAGGAGTATTGACCAGCTGGCTATGTCAGGAATGTGTGAATATAAGTGAGTTTGAAAGAATGTGTTGAAGTGTGCTGTGAACATGACAATAAAGAAAAGGAAAATAAAAAGAAGAAAAATGATTTTAATTGATGCGAGAGATAAGTGAAATGTAGTTTCGTTCAGGATGTGTTGATGGTTTGAGAAATATCTAATTGATTGGCTGGGGGACCGATCACTCCATGTGTACACTTGTCATCCATATACATCAAAGGAAAGTAGTACATAATACAATTGGAATATTCAACTGCTGCAAGTAAAAGTGGTGCAGTTACTCTGACAGGGTATTTACTTACTTCCTACCGCAGGAAAATGTGGCACAACGCCGGAAGATTGGGATAATCAAGCCTGTGCCCCTAAAGAAAAGGGTACTCTCGCTTCTTAAAAAATTCCTGGGCAGCCGGTCAGGGCGACTCAGGCACTTAGCAATACACTAACTCCTCCCCAAAAATGGGAGGGTAAGCCTAGGCGTGTGCCCCCTAGGACTACTCAGGACTAATACCTCAGCCCGACAGATAAAAGCCACCGAAATGGCCCAGTTTCCGCCGGACTGATTCTCGAGAACAGATCCTCGATTGGTATCGTTCAGTCAAGAGTGTCTAAACAACAGAAGCTGTTCTGAGCCTGACAAAACGCAATCCGCATATCAGCAAGATAAGCATGTCGTGTTCCCAATGAGATTTTTAAAACCTGATATGTCGGAAAAATATCTCCAGAAAACCGTTAATTTGAACCTTTCGTACCTATTAAAACTATTATAAATGTACATAATATTTCGTCTTTTCTATACACATTTTTTTTTTATTTTAATGTCATTGAAATTGTTATTTGTCGCCTTAATGTTATTTTTATTTAATTTAATTGTAAAAAAATTGATACAAAAAAGAAATATAAAGTTTAACAACAATTAATAAAATCATTGTGAATTAGAGTTTATAGGGTCGAAGAATCCCGGGGATATGTTCAAATATCGATTATTTTTTTATTAAAATGTACAACTATTACTGTTCTGCATATAGCATGTATGGAAGATAGCTTAAGAAATAGATTCATATGATGACTAGATAGGAAATGAATACGGAAACTAGGTTAACTGAGATCTGAAATTGTTCGTGACAAACAAAGTCTCTAGCCGCTAAATCGAAATTTTACTAGCTAGATTTCAAACAAAACCTCCAGATTTAGCGGTAAAACTGAGAAATTGCCAACACTGTTGGTATACATAACAACATGTATTAACAGCGTTTATTTTTCAACTCTGGTTTAATTTCCCATAAGGAAGTTCGCCCTGTTACTCTTGTTTTGCATTTTTGTTTTTCAGTGACCATTTCATGACGGTCTATTCTATAATCAAGCACGAGAACACGTCCACGGCCGAACTTCATCCGGCTTTTGCCCATTTTTATCTGCCACCGTTCGTTCAATTTGATGACCAACTCATCTCAAACATCACCGGCGGTCCCATCACGAAGATGTACGACGCCGATTCCGGACAGTTGACTATAAAGGTAAAAAAATGAATTATCTATCTATCTATCTATCTATCTATCTATCTATCTATCTATCTATCTATCTATCTATCCTCATTTATCTCTCTCTCTCTACATATATATATATATATATATATATATATATATATATATATATACAGGGTGAGCCAAAAGTAGGTGGACAGTAAAAAACATTTTTTGTCGAAGCGTAAGGGGCAGACTTCAAAGCTGTGTAAATCAAGAAGGAAAACAGTTTGAACACTTGCGTTGATAAATAACATTTAATTTTCATTAATATAATTGTTTTATTACATGTAATTGTACGTATAAGTGATCTCTAAATAAATGTTTATTACTGTCCACCTACCTTTGGCTCACCCTGTATATATAGTTGGTAAATATATAAAGAGTATATAAAAAAACAAACAAATATATTATTAAAAATTGAACATATTAATTTTTTATCATCTTATATATGTTCAGCTGAGAGGGTTAATCAAAGTTTACGACTATATCTTCAGATGTAATTCATCTAATAAACCTTACGCATAGTCATACCTTATATGACATGTTCCACAACTAGGGTGTATTTACCCTAGATATTTAATATCCTTATCTAACCTCGAATATTCCATTCCTCTCATTACTTCTCTTATCATTAGTACTTTATTTACATTACTCCCACTTCATTACATCGTCTAAAATAATCGTGTACATGTGTGCAAGGTGACAAACAAGCAAACAAGCAAGCTAACAACATCATCAGTGTTTTAGTGGCATATACATTTGTACAAATAAAAATCTACACTTTTCTAACTGTACGCCATTTTAATTGGACTTTGTTTTTATCTTTCAGTTTGACCATCTCTTCTTTACCGACATTATATCCTTCTCCTTCGCCGTAGTCAGACGACCCAATGCCACTGCGTCACGGTCCCTGGTGAACAGCACCGTTCCTTTTGAGGCCGGCGGCTACATGATACACCGACCGGGAAGTACCCACCCCAACGGCACTTACTTCTTCAGTCAAATGGATGCCCTGATGTTCGCGGTTCAGTTTCCACCGGTTGTTGGTAAATACAAATGGTTTCCTCTCAGTTTTAAAAAAAATTATTTTTATTTGTTGGTGTACATTAACTTTGAAACTTTTCTTCATTTCTTAGACTAACAAATATATGTTTCCTCGGGTGGCATATTTTTGGTGATCTGGTAGGATGGTATTACGACGAACGAACATATACTACACTACCCTTCCCAAAGGACGAGGTAATACCAAGGAAGGATGGTGTCATGACGAACGGACATATATTCCACTACCCCCAAGGAGCAGGTAATGCCTGGGAGGATGGTTTCATGATGAACTAACATATGCTACACTGTCCCCAAGAAAGAGTCAATTCCTAGGATGATAGTGTCATGACGAAGAAACTTATACTACACTGCCCCCTCCCCTAAGGAAAAGGTACTGCCTGGGAGGATGGTTTCATGGCAACAGAACAGATGCTATACTACACCTCCGCAAAAAGAGGAAGTAGTACGTTGGGAGATGGTCTCATGACAACATCACAGATACTACATTACCCCGAAGGAGGAGGTAATACCTGGGAGGATGTTATTATCACGAACGAACATATACTAAACTACCCATCTAAGGAGGAGGTAATGTCTGTGATGATGATGTCATGACTAACGAATATATACTACACTAAGCCTCAAACAAAAGAGGAGGTAATGCTTGGGAAGATGGTTTCATGACAATAGGATTGATATTGGATAACATACCCCCCGTTGTCCGGAAAGTTTGTGCCAATTTTTATAGTTCATTTTTCAACATGTTAGAACATGTCAAACTATTTGCAGATATAGTCTGCTTGCATTTCCGGTCAGAGCATACTTGAAGTTATCTCTTGAGAGAGAAGGTTAGAAATTATTCAACTTGTGTTAATTTTGCAACTCTTTGAAAATAGAAGATTGGAAGACCCATTTAAGACACGTGATGCTTTTCTATTTCCATAAAGACAAAAATACCTCGCAAACAACAACAAAATAAATATGTGAAGTGTCCGGGGAAGATATTTAAACCGGACACTTAAACGGAAGTGGTTTGCAAAGTTTAGAGCTGTAGATTTTAGCCTTAATGATGAAGAACGCTCAGGCAGACATACAACCCTCTACAGATAGCGATGAAATCGAATCATTGAGAATAACATACATTACACAAAACGAGAAAGGCTTAACGTATCAAAATCCAATATATATATATATATATATATATATATATATATATATATATATATATATATATATATATATATATATATATATATATATATATATATGAGTCTATTTTGAAAATAATATTTATGTATAAACAATTATTCAAAGCTCTCGCCAGATAAAGAACTTTAAGTTAAGTGAACAACAAGCCGTAATTTTGCGTTATGCATAACTCTGAGACATGCCAATTGAGTTCTCTCTCGGCTGCTTGCTGGATAGCCGCCGTGTTTGCTATTTAGATGTTAATTTACTTACCATTTCTAGACAATGCGCGATGGAGCATTAATACGCGCCTCGGTTACTGAGTCGGATATGATTTCATATTGGAGTTCGAACCGTGTGAGCGGCAGGGATTGTCTCCTCCCATATTGACGATTACAGGTTTGGCATGAAACACAAGTGTATATGGGTTTATTTTGAAAATAACAATTTATAAATAAGTACATATATATATATATATATATATATATATATATATATATATATATATATATATATATGTATAATTATAACTCTGAAGAATATAAAGTTAATGACATACTCTATATTATGTAATGATTCTTCAAAAATTCAACATTAACAAATATTTGTGTACATATGTTTCAGAAATTTCTAGAAAAAACAATGAAATTGTTGAATTATTACACACATATAAAACAAAAATACTCATAAACAATCAGAAACAATATTTTATTTTCTTTATACTTTTTTCGTTTGTATCTGGACTTGAAACACAGTGATAGGCTGGGTTTTTTTTTCTTTATTGTTGTACATATAATGAAATCTGATAACAATAGCTTAATTCTAACTGCGATTGTCTAGTATCATACATATTTTCTTATGTTATTACAATTTGAAGAATATTAATTATAATAAATCGGCTGTTGTTATAAGTAATTGATTTTATTTACTCGACGTTGCCCGGCAAGAGACCTATTGCCAGATGAATTTTATATATTAAATCTTGAAAATATCGCAGATCAATGTAATCAATTTACGTATCTAATTCTTTTTATTTTTCATTTTAGACACGTGTGGCGGGAAACTGGATTTTTCTCCGTGTCAGGTCATAGCGTCTCCGGAATCCAAATATGAAAACGGAGGTAAGTTGTGGAAATAAGGATAATACACATGAACTTATGTAATAAGATCCGGAACCTATATATATATATATATATATATATATATATATATATATATATATATATATATATATATATATATATAAGTGCATAATGTATATAGTCAAATTGCAGATATGTTTGTATACATATTCACTGCATGACCATGTATATACTTATTTTTTATATGTATGTGCAAAGTACACTAATGTACGTATACATATACTTCGTTGTATGCTTACACACACACTTGTTCGTATGTACGATAATGTCAAACTGGCTATATATATATATATATATATATATATATATATATATATATATATATATATATATATATATACATATATATATATATATATATATATATATATATATAGTGATTTCCTAGGCACGAATCTTTAAAATAAATCAAAATATACATTTTCTTCTCAAATTACTTACATTCTGTGTTATATATATACACTGAATAATTAAATTATATATATATATATATATATATATATATATATATATATATATATATATATTGCTTTTAAATATAATAAACTGAACTTAGAAAGATAACTGACATTCTTATTAAAAATGGTTTCCCAGAGGGTCTAATTTCCAAGTGTATTGATCGAAACTTGCGAAATTTTATGCCAACATTTTCTTTGGTCCACCCAAATGTCCTGTTTATCAGAAACTTCCTTTTATTGGTTCAATCAGTAAGGGTTTTTCGGATAAAATTTCATCGGTTGTATCTCGCTGTTTTTATGCAGTACAGCCCCGTGTGGTGTTTGGCACCAGAACTGCCTTTCCAGCCTTTCAGAAAGATGTACTTCCAACACTACAGAAAAGTTTGATTATATATAAATTCAAATGTCAGTGTGAAGCTGACTATGTTGGTCGTACTCTTCAGCGCTTGGAAGTCAGAGTGGCCCAGCATATACCTGCATGTTTTCGCAGATCACGCGTTGTAAAGACGAGTACAGCGACGGACACATCCGGGTCTTTACAAAGAACATCCGGGCGTTTGCATAGCACATCCGGGCGCTCACAAGTTCACGAGTCATCCATTGGACAGCACCTGTATGACAATAAAAAGTGCGGTGAGGCGTACTCCGATGGATGTTTTCGCATTGTACACAAGGCCCGTTCCAAACACTATCTCAAGGTTTTGGAGGCAGTTAGTGTTACAATGCGAAAACCATCTCTCCGTAGGCAGAAAGAGTTGTCTCATAAATTAGATATATTTAGAGACTTCTAAAAAAAAGAATACTTTGCCTATTTTGCCTATTTATTCTTTGCAGTTTAATGGCATTATTCAATCTACCGTTTTTGGGTTTTTTTTTTCCTCCCCACCTTATTCTTTTTAAACGATATTTGCCGACGTTTTCTCTTGACAATGTGTCGGTCGAAAGTTACCTAGGGACTTAGCTTTTATTCTGTCAATTTTAATCGATCCTTTTATTCGTTTTAAATCGACGATTAAATATTATTTAATATTTCCTCCAAATTTGTTTTTCTTGTAATAATGCCATCGTTCGCTATGACTCCGTCTATTATATTTAAAAGCATTATAAAATTTTGTACCACAAAAAATTTGTTCATATATATATATATATATATATATATATATATATATATATATATATATATATATATATATATATGGAATAATTAAATTACATATATATATATACATGTTTTTACTATTTCATGTATATAACCATATAATATTATGAAGTAATATAATATATTGCGTATGCATATAATCAATATTTACTTCAACATTAATCAAAATGTACGAATAGATTAGTAATAGTATCAAAATATATACATATACATGAAATAGTAAAACCATGTATATATATATATATATATATATATATATATATATATATATATATATATATATATGTGTGATCCGCCATAAGTAAATATATAATTTTATTTCAAAATAATAAATGTAACAATGAAGAAATATGGAAGTGCAACAAAGAGGACGCTGAGGTGTGTTATAAAACATAAAACATGATGTTTATTAAAACATGATGTTCATTAAAATATTCATAAAAGCTCAGTATTGTCTCGATGGAGATCGGCGTCAGTCATTCGCCGTCCGGTTGCGATTGTGGTCGCATACCAGTCGAGGTACCGATCTCAACAATCAGTCCGGCAGAAACTAGGCTATTTCGGTGGAATTTTATCTGTTGGGCTGAGGTATTCGTCCTGGGTAGTACTATGAGGTCCACCCTCCCAGGCCTTGCCTCCCCTCTTTGGAGTGGAGTAAGTTTATTGCCTACTGCGTGAGGCGCATCGACTGGGGAATGCCGACGGGACTTCCCAGGTAATTTTTGAAAGGCCACAGTGCTCCTTCTTTAGTTTCCCAACCTTCCGGCCTTGTGTCACATATTCCTGCGGTGAGAAGGAAGTAAATGACGGGACTGAGCGAATACTTTCGCGCATATCTCTGACGGCACTTAAGCAATGTCAGCTTGGATTTGTTCCTAAAATATATCCGATTTCCGCTTTCGAATGACACATGAAATAGAAGAAATGCTTAAGTATCAACAAACTTACAAACAAAAGAAAATATATAATTACTTATGGCAGACTCTCTCTCTCTCTCTCTCTCTCTCTCTCTCTCTCTCTCTCTCTCTATATATATATATATATATATATATATATATATATATATATATATATGTATATAAATGGAGAAATAATATCCTTATCCAATTTTGATCAAAATCAGTTACATGCTTTTGATTCTAAAAGATGTATAGAATTTGAACCTTAAACTTAATGAGCCTTTAGACGAAGTTCAAATTAAGGGAATCGTGCTAAACTGGTGTCTAATGACATTGGATAAACTTTAATGCAAATCTGAAATATTTAAATATTGAAATGGATGATTATGCGTATATGATGCTCTCTAAAACACTTTAAGATACTCACAAGAAACTGAAATTTGGAGAATATTCATTAATAAATGTCTAATATCTATTGTTAAAATTTACGAAAAATTGGAGGTATCTAAAACTTCACGAAAAGTTTCAACCCTCTCTTTACTCCTACGTGTAAAACTTAATTAAACTAAATGTAGCCGACTTTACTCACGCTTACGCTTAAAAGCTGCGTTAAAAAATTCATGAATTATTAGTTTAAGAGTGAATTCCATACATAGAAATATATAAACATATACACATACTAAATTTTATATAAACATATACACATACTAAATTTTATATAAACATATACACATACTAAATCTTATATAAACGTATACACATACTAAATTTTATATAAACATATACACATATTAAATTTTATATAAACATATACACATACTAAATTTTATATAAACATATACACATACTAAATTTTATATAAACATATGCACATACTAAATTTTATATAAACATATGCACATACTAAATTTTATATAAACATATACACATACTAAATTTTATATAAACATATACACATATTAAATTTTATATAAACATATACACATACTAAATTTTATATAAACATATACACATACTAAATTTTATATAAACATATGCACATACTAAATTTTATATAAACATATGCACATACTAAATTTTATATAAACATATACACATACTAAATTTTATATAAACATACACACATGCTAAATTTTATATAAACATACACACATACTAAATTTTATATCAACATATGCACATACTAAATTTTATATAAACATATGCACATACTAAATTTTATATAAACATATACACATACTAAATTTTATATAAACATATGCACATACTAAATTTTATATAAACATATGCACATACTAAATTTTATATAAACATATACACATACTAAATTTTATATAAACATACACACGTACTTAACTTTACATAAATAAAGATTTATATATATTTTTTTATGTATAATTGCTTGTTTTATGAATACTATTTAATTAATTTGTTTTTTCAGTGTTTGAACCCTTTATTCGCGGCGGTGAATTCTCTTCGAAGCGTTACCTCCAGATATACTTCGGCAACAAAGTCCGGGTGGAAAGGGTGTCCATTATGCGCCAGACTCCATCCGAAGGTGATGTACTGCTGTTCAACCTCGCCTACAGCGATGACGGCATCAGCTGGGTACCCGGTGACAAGGTAACACACGTTTAATTTACATGCACCCGGTGACAAGGTAACACACGTTTAATTTACATGTACCCGGTGACAAGGTAACACACGTTTAATTTACATGTACCCGGTGACAAGGTAACACACGTTTAATTTACATGTACCCGGTGACAAGGTAACACACGTTTAATTTACATGTACCCGGTGACAAGGTAACACACGTTTAATTTACATGTACCCGGTGACAAGGCAACACACGTTTAATTTACACCAGGGTATCTTGAGCCCAGACTGGGAATTTATTACATTTAGAAGCTTCTATTTAATATACACAATTCATCATTCAAACTCCTCGGCCTAACTTTCACATATAACATGAATTGGAATAAATACATTGAAAACATTGCCAAGGCTGCTGCAAAGAAGGTGGGCTCCCTTTACCGTGTCAGTAAACTTCTAACACCTGACATTATCCTATATCTTTACAAAGCCACCACCCGCCCATGCATGGAGTATTGTTGCCACATCTGGGCTGGTACATCATCCGCTAGTCTCTCCCTTTAGACAAGGTCCAAAAAAGAGTCGCCAACTTAATAGGTCCCTCACTATCCACCAAGCTCCAGCTCCTGTCTCATCGCCGCAATGTTGCTTCCTTGTTCCTGTTTTACAAGTACTTCAATAGATTGTGCTCTGATGAGCTTGCTGCTCTGGTACCCCCACGACGTAAATTCACTAGACCAACCCGACAATCTGCCAAATCCCATCAACTCACTGTGAAGGTCCCCAGGAGCCGAAGAGCTTCTACTCCAAAAGCTTCTTTCCTCGTGCTGCTGGACTCTGGAACCCCCTCCCTGTTCCCTGTTTTCCGGACGGTACTGACATGCAGAAATTTAAAACTAATGTAAACAGACATCTCACTGCGCAGATCCCAATTTAGGTTGACCCCCCCCCCCGAACTTTCACCCTTTTTCTCAGTACCCCCTTACGCGTACAGTGGCGGCCTGCCTTGTTTGGGGTGAACTATGTTAAAAAAGCTTGTAGAACAGAAAACAAAATGAATATAACTTATAACTCAGTTATTAGTAAAAAGAGAACGAAAATTAACATGTTTTAACCCTTAATACTTGTTTTTATATTGGTTTGAAAAAATATTATTAAATGAAAAACGTTTCATATGGGTAATATAAAGTAGTATAACTTATTTTTGGAAAAGAAAATTATTGGGCAAAAATAAATGATGTTGTAAATGTGCAACAAATGGTTTAATTGGTACAAAAATAATATTATATAAAATATAGAACAAAAAGATATCAATTGCTGTTAGCCGTAATATAACAAAAATGCATATTATACATGCATGAACAGAAAACACCTTATTATATCTATAATATCATACCCTCACTCGCTCGTGACATCGACGATACTGGTGTGATGATACACCTTACTAACACCTTACGAATACTTACTCACACTTGCCGACAGGCTCAATGAGGATGAGAAACAAGTTGCAGTTTGACACATTTTCGTTGAATATTATATTGAATAGGCATTTATTGGAATGTGTCATATTTGAAACAAAAAGCATTTAAGGGTTAAATTATCCTTATGTTTTGTAAGAACGCATAATCATACTCGGTGTTGGGCTGCTTTTACAAATTAACTTCGAAACTAACCTATCTCTGACAGGTATTTATTTATCCCCTTTTCTCTCAAGTCCATGCTCAGCACCCCTTCCCATGGTTTTCGTGACCTCCCCTGTTAACTGAACCTGCTACCTCAACTGTTCTACATCTACTAACCTAAGAACTTTCATCCATTCTTTCAACGTGATTATACCATCGAAATCCCCTGCCCTGCACACATCTCCCTACACTATCCAGATTTAATCTTCCTCTGAGGTCGCAACTGTCCGGCGCTGGTCAACAATTTGGTACTATTGAGTAGCAAATGGTCATTTCAAAGCAGAACAATGAAAGAAAAGTAATTAACAAATCCGTCTGTTGGTTTTTGTATAAGAATACTTATTTTGGGTAGATAAAGTCGTTCAGTTACAAGCAGTGTACTTTCACACTTTTATCTTCTATTTCTGTGTTCCGGCCGGCAAATCTTAACAAGTTCTGGGCGATGTTGGTTGAGCGATATCAACTCTAAGTCCAGGGTCCAACGATCTCTCAACGATGTCGATTCGTTAGGCGAGCAAAAGTGAGTCCCCAAATCTCAATTTGCGTTGGCTTATACTGAGACTGGGTATGATTCCGCCCATCTCCCAATAGCATTAATTCAGTAATATATATATATATATATATATATATATATATATATATATATATATATATATATATATATATATATATATATATATTCTCATTATAATTTCTTGCCATATTAGTAATTTCTACTCACGGGGATCCGCCCTCTTGGCTCTGAGTGGTCAACGGATTCTACCTCGCCGTATTCTTTCCTTCTTTTTCATCTGTTTCTATCTACAACTGTTACCTCAGTGGTGGGGAATTTTTCTTCCCACGGAACTTATTCATAGAAAAAATGTATTTTAGTAGTTACATTTACGATAAAGACGAGGAAGTGTCAATCAGCAAATCCCTCATTCCCCATCGCCCCACACGGACACGCCAGGTCCGGCGATGTATGGGATCTTAGTAAAAACAATTTTATTGTCATTTAATTGATTCATATTATCTCGACATTTCAACGTCCATTCAACGTCGAGAATGTAAACACCTCTACCTTGTTCGCGACACAGTGAACATCTTGCGGATCACTCATTTTTTACCCAGACCTCTCCATACTGCACATCTTGAGGCAAAGAAAACAACTATTTCCTTCTGTTATCAATTTTTGTTGGTCTCTTCTCGTGCTAAAACATTTTCTTAAATATATTTTTTCGTTTTCATAATTAAAAAAGACACGACAATTCTCATTTTAATCTTTTTCAATCTGACAATATTATAAAAATTGCCATCATCTCGGCTAAAAAAAACTATTGCCTCTGCGACATACGAACGCCAGATGGCCCATGATGAATGTCATCGCTTCATTTGTGTATTTTCTATGTCGCAAAATATCGAGAAACAACAGCTCTGTCTTTCACTTATCAACTTAATTTTTCTTTGGTGCAAAATAAGCTGAACGCCTTCTTAGGAAAAACCAGGATCCGGTTTCGAATCGACCCTTTTCCGTTCGAAAATATTGTCACATACGCCCTTATCATTTTTGTCATTTACTTGTAATTGACACTCTTTAAGCCTCGTCGTCCAGACACACAGAGAATAAATAATATAATAACAATAAAAATAAATACAAACAAGAAGTTACTCAATTAATTGCATAATTTTCTGGTCCCTCAGATTGCGGATATGTATATATGGGTGTATGCATGTATGCAGTCTTAGAGTTCTTGTGTTGGAATAACATTGCAATAAAATTAATGACTGAGTATGTAATGAAAAGTCTCCTTTTCAGTTCATTATTAATGGGTCTCTCAACACTCTTATAGTTACTCTACCACTTCCTCATCCCTTGAATCCATTGTACATTTCTTTACTGTGTTGGCTTTAGAGGTCTAAAGTATCGCCTGTTCCTTTTTGGCCTCCTCTCTACATATAGAAGAAGATTCTTGTGAGGTCCGAATCTTTGCATTATCAGTTATTGAAATAAACGCATTGAGACGAATGAAGCAGTTGCTTTTCTTCAATATTTCAGATCAAAATCAACGCAGGACACAATACGGTGTTACTGTACAACACTGTTACGCGAACACGGGCCGCCAGATATGTGCGGTTCTATGTGGTGGAGCACACGGGTAATCCGGACGCTCACCTCTCGATAAAGCTCGTGTTCTACGGTTGCAACACGACCAATGACTTCACAGGTAAGTCTTTGTTTCTTTAAATGTTCACGAAATATCGATTGCGTAATTATTTAAAATAAGGTGAGTAAAGAAAGCACTGTTTGTCTATGCGCACATACACATACGCCATCCTCGAGTTTCTTCGGTCTCTGTACAAGGGGGTGCCAGAACAACCTGACATGAGGATACTTCACTGTACAAGAAAACCCTGACCAAATATTCAACATGACAGAGTATTCGATGCTCAAATAAGGTACCCTCGATACAGCTATGCACTGACTCATACGAGGAATGGTGCACCTTCTCCAAGTAATGTTACCTCAAGTAACAGCACTTGGCCGGATACTCCACCAGACTGACGAATTATTGTCCTGGCATCTAGCAAAATGTAGAAAAGAATACAATAAAGAAAAACTATAACATACTTTTGTGATCAATTGGTGAGAATACAATTAATGTTCTTCACTTCTTTACTCACTAAACATTTGAGAGGTAGAGGAGAATCTTGATTGAACACTCGAATATCTATGTATCTCATATGGAAATCAAGAGTTAGCCCCTAAAAGGGGCCCCCTGATTTCTGAGTACTTACTTACTAAAGTATTATTTCATTAAATAACTTCTTTGACCCCCCCCCCCAAAAAAAAATCATACAGTCAGTCTATTCGTTAACGTGCGTCAGTCTCGGAAATCTTCGGTGAAACTTGGAATTGATGACGTACGTACTGAAATTTCTTTGGATGCATGTTCCTAAAAAGTACCATTTATTTAACTGTATCTCTACGAGGGCTGGAGATGAAACACGTTCGAGCTTAATGTGGCACCAGATAATCAATAATGAAGGTCTTTACAAAAAAATAAAGTGTCCATCTTTCCTAGTGAGGTAACAGTGTGCACCAGGACGCTAAACTGCCGCCGCACATTAGACCTTTGGTTCTGATCCGATTCTAGAGTTGTAGCCGGGTACAAGACCAAGTCGTTTTCATTTAAGCCAGTCTTACGTGTGATATATTTTCAAACCCTACTAAAGTCATCCCGTAGGGGGGGGGATTCTTTGTTTGCTTTACTCTTCATAATTTACATTAAATTCCCGATCTTACGAGATACCCATCCAACTTTCAAGAGAGTTGCTTAGTCGTTTCGAATAGTTATCTTTCTTTACAGAGACTCTTTGCATTCAATTTTTTTAAACATACAACGAGTGAAAACATGTGCGATACCCTGTACTCATCAGCCGCCAAATAAGGAATAGTAACACAATTTCGATGGCTAAGACGGTACTGTCTTCCCTGACGTCACCAGCAGCTTTTGCCACCGGGCAGGGTATTAAAAGACCACATATGTTCACCGGCGCAGTGTTATAATGTCTTATTTATTTTAGTTAAGTAATAATTATGTAATACAAGCAGGACCTTTGGAAATTCCACGGTTGTATACTTCATCTGTTGTATATTGCTGCCGTGCATTGCATTAACGCCCGGCGCGAACGCGGACCCCACACTATTATTCTGATACTTTTATTCATACTGACACATACTTATCTGAGTACTTTGTTAAAAAATATGGTGTTTATGCAGTTTACGAACCGTGCTATTTTTAAATAGAATGTTCAAGTTACACTCAATTTTTACAGTATCTTTTGTTTATTAAATTGTTAGGTGAAAATGCCGAATAGTTAAGAAAGATCCCCTCAATATGTTAAGAATGGGTTTCTAATAATTACGGTTCGTAAACTGCAGAAGTACCAATAATATTTCCATTCTTTGGATGCCCGGCGTGAACGCGAATCCCACGATATCATTGTACTATGTTTGTTCAAACTAAAACATATAAACATACGTACTCTGTTTTATGTAGTTTCAGAATAAATCTCGTTATGGGAGTCTATCTCCAAAACCAGTGTAGGAGTTTCTAAACATGTTTCCATTCTATGGACATCCGCCGCGAACACAAACACCACGATATTATTGCACCATCTTTCGGCAGAACAGATACTACATTTTGATCCTAGCCTGAATATATTTTAGTTAGTGTATTTAAGTTCGAGTTTCACGTTCGTAACAATTGCGATATCAGGTGAAGTTTTAAAATTACTTTTTTGCATGCCATCTTCGCCGATCCCATTTTTTAATAAAGTGTTGAGGGTGATATTGTACGTACGAACATGACATTGCCTTAACGTATTATTATATAGAAAGTCCTTATTTTGGGTACACCACGTTCCAATATCTTCCTACCGGGTTCTCAATATTGACTAGAAAATTCTACATTACCTTGGCCGGATCTCTTCATCGTTGATAGCTCTGCCGTGGGCTTTTCTTCCTTCGTCTAGTGGCCTCCCATTTGCTGGCGTGGAGCATCGGTCCCCTGAAACGGAAAACTCTCCCAACGGGAAAGAAAGAACTCCGATGACGTTTCTAGAGGGTCGTGAACAATTTATTGGTCTGATATTCTTTTACTCGGGAGTGAGTTGTCATCTAATGTTGCTTCTTCTTTTCTTCTTGTCTTATCTGCTAACTTCTAAATTATGTAGACGGGGCGAGATGTCGATCTTCTGTATCATTTTTTAGAGACGCAGTCTTAACTTATCTGTCTATATCTTTGGACAATTTCGTCCGCTTTCTCTCACGACGATTTTGTCGCTTCGAGCTCCCATGACGGACTGATCTCATTTCCCGTTTTCGACAACAACAAGTGACGTCACCGTCCTTTGTCTTGTCATACAAATCATAACCAGAGCTGGCCTGACCTTTATTGAACCTCAACTTTTGAAGTCGAACAGGTTTCACCAGTTGTTATGACCTCTTGGGATTACTCATTCTGAGAACAAATCTATTTGTTCCAAAATGGATGTCATTTCGACCTACACTTAACTCGAACAAAGTTCACTCCTCTCACAATCAAAACTAGTGGGCCTACATGCTTTTAGGCATATAGGGCCCATCATAATATAACACATATATATATATATATACATATATATGCATATATGTGAATATATATATATATATATATATATATATATATATATATATATATATATATATATATATATATATATATACATAAATATATATATATATGTATATAAATTAAGGAAAGTTCATTTCTTTAAGCATCTTTAAAATGTAAAACTTAAGGAAAGAGGCAAAAGGCCTTCAAAATACCATGTGTTAGATGCAGATATTTTTTTATTAAAATCAAATAATTTTTTTTTGACTTTGGCCTTTTTTTCTTATAATTTCGCTCGGTACAACGAGCCTCACCAGAGTTTTTAACAAATAAAAAGGTATTAACCTTTTTTTTTTGTAAGAGTCCTTCCTGGTCTTGTTGAAGTGTCGTCTGATGTTGTGTGGACGTACGGTGTAATGTTTCTTTTTAAATTTAAACTTAAATCGCTCATGGTCGCTAGTAGATATAAATTTGGGAAAGTTAACTTTTGAAGCATCTTTAAAATTTAAATGCCTTCAAAACTACTTTTATATTTGTTTAAAACTCTGATAAGGCTCGCTGTATCATATTATTCAGCTAAAATTAATTAGAATAAAACTCTCTAAAAAAAGGAAGTTGTATTATTGTGTTTATTAACCAAAATATATTCTCATACTAGTATTTCCATTCGATGTAGATCGGGTTGTCATAACAATCAACTCAAACATTAAAAATAATCCGGAAAGAATTAACTTATTTAAACAATTAATATTAAATCAGACAAATTATTTTTCAAAGAAAAATGTTCATGTTTTAAAAATTTAAAAATTGATGACGACACCATTTTATTATTAAGTATTTATTTTATTTTTGCTGTCACGCCTACACAAATTACACGAAATAATACATTTGCACTAAGATCTCTAATGAAGTAATGGGTTAATTATATTCAGTGATCGTTAATTAATAAGCACTGAAAAATTGGTTTATTTCCTGAATTTTGGTGAATTTTTAAGTGAAGGGAGGGGTCAAAATGCCCATTGTCTGATTGTTCGACAGATCTCGTTTGTTACTTTAGGGCATGACGTCATTTTCCAGTGAACAGGCCTGCTATAACGACGATCACGGACAGGCCAAGTAAGCAAATAGATCGAATGGCAATGAGAAGTGCAGGGGGAAAAGCACGCAGGGAACAATAAAAGCATTTTGGCGGCGACAGTTGAATTATATATGGTTATTTCGTTTGAAATGTTACATTTTTTTTATTGAATCTTAAAATTATCGCATTATTTAAAAAAAATACATTTTATCATTTAATTGTAGATGTTTGTGCCAGTGCGCCGACAAGGAATGACCCGAAAGGTATGTAGCTTTAAATTACTATCACTTATATATTTCTATGTATATATATATATATATATAAAGTTAGGTATGTGTGTATATTTATATAAAACACCTTGTCTTGAATAACTGATGACGTCATAGATATTGTATGTTGTACAATTTGGATTCTCATGCTTTACTTGTTTATATAATTGCTCTATCTCGTATATCGAGCATACATTTTTCATCATAGATTCTACTTTAAAGGCATACATCATACTTTTATTCTCCTGTTCCTCATGTATATATTTATATATACATTTCTATTTGAAGGATAATCTCCTAAACTAAGAAACAGTTCATAATACATTTTGGAATATATATTCTAGGACACACCGTGAGTAAGATAGACCCATTACAATTATATAATTGCAAACATTTATATACAGTTGGCTATGTTTACACACATACACACACACACACACACACACACACACACACACATATATATATATATATATATATATATATATATATATAGTTCGTTGTACAGATAAACTTCTAAACTAATAAACCGATAATTATTGATTTTAAAATATATGTTTTCGGAAACACTGAGCAGATTATTTTTTGTAAACCCGACATTTAGGGGGTGCGCACCCCCAAAAAACTTTTAAAATGAGTTAGATCAATTAAGTTAATAGAAAAAAATGCTCTACATAAAAAATTGAGTTATATTAATACATTTTTAAAAGAATCGGTGCGCTCACAAGAGCGTCATTAAGATGTAAAATCCTAAACTATTGAACTCATCATTATGAATTATGATGTATGTACTCTAGGCAATAGGGTGAGCAACGTGGAGACATTATTAGTATTTTTTGTAAACTTTACACAGTACAATACCCCTCAAAAAACAAAATAACTTAACATTTAAAAATGATTCTATATTTATTCCTTATTGCTTATACCCGTTTAGGACGGTTATTTTACGATTATATATATATATATATATATATATATATATATATATATATATATATATATATATATAGAGAGAGAGAGAGAGAGAGAGAGAGAGAGAGAGATAAAGAGAAAGAGAAAAGATGAGAATAAAGATTGTAAAAATACAAATTCTCAGTTGTTCACAAGGTGTATTCAAATAATGACGATTTATTTTTCCTTCCTTAAACCATGGCTTTTCAAAGAATTGATTATTATCATCAAAGCAATACAAAGAGATAAGTTGGTAAAGAAAGTACTAAAAGTCATAATTTGAAAAAAATTAAATACGAGTATGATATTTTTTTTTAAATTATAGAAAAGAGAATGAAAATATATGAAAAAGTTCACCGTTGAAAGTGTCACGAACACTGCAGTCGTGTGTTCAAAAGTACCAGATCCAAGAAAGATAGGCGTTTAAACGTTGCAAAATCCAATTAACTTGGAGGAGTCAAACCAATAAAGGCACAATTAATCCGGTTGGAAGAGTTTTTTTAGGATTCAAGTTGTGTATTAAAGGGCAGTATGGATGACTCCCATGGGCTCTCCGATTAAAGTTTTTATAGATGTGAGTTCAAAATGAGATAGTAAAGAGTGGTTTTCAAAACCATGCAAATCAGCTGAAATCGGGAAATTGACTAAGCCGTTATAGAAATTGAAGTTCAAATTCAATCAGAGAAATTGAACAAAGCTTACGTATCAGCGAGAGAGTGGTGAGAGGGGTTAGAGGGATGAAGTAAACGCAGGTTGAGTGGGGACGTCTGGATACAGGCCCGCTCTATATGTAAAATAGATTTTAAAGCGAGGGTTGAATTAAGTGGGACAATTAATTGACTGAAGCGGGCTGTCTGTCAGTCTTAATTCTAGTAGGTCTGTATTACATTTTGGACACTCACGCATCATGAGCTCTCACGCTCATTCCGGGATTTCACCTACGCTCTCAACGTAGCGATGCCCCCATATGAGATGTAGGAGACGTAGATTTCAATCATGTAGTTTTTAGCGAACGGATGTATTTCGTTCGGTGCGTTTGCAGGCATCCTTCACAAGTGTCCCTAACCCTAACCCTAACCCTTACAAGTGGCCCTCTGTCAATCAGCCGAATGTTAGTCTTCTGGCTATTTGAGGTGTCTCTGCGTCAATCAGTCGGATCTTATTTTTCTGGCCACAAAGAATATAAGTTTCTTTAGAAGTCGGGTAGGGACGGGGTTAGCGTTAAGTTGATGTTGAATTCTCTTGGAAGTTAATGTTGCAATTTTCAAGTCAGATTTGAATATTTTGTGCTAAAATGTGGTGGAGATGGAGTGTGTGGGGAGTACTATATCAGTTTTAGTTTTATTACTATCATCGGTATTATTTGTATTATTTGTGTTATTCTAAGTTGGCATCTCTGAAAGAAAAGATGCTTCATGTCCGATGATCTATATCAGCGGGACAGCTACAAATATCAAATCCCGTATTTACGAGCACAAACATGCAATCAAACATTATAACCCAACTAACGCACCAGTCATAGCAATGAATAATTTTAACCACAATTTCGATTTCACAAACTGCACCCTCTTCAAGACAGAATCCTTTCGTTTGCGATGCAAGTGCATTAAAAGTGCACTCATCATTCTCTAATTACCGTCTAACGTAAACCGCAGATTTGGTTATTACTCATTTACCAAACGTCTTGTAAAAATCACTCAAACGATGAAATATATCCCCCACGGCACTATCAACACCGACCCTGGCTAATTACCACTCATTTTGTTTCCCATTAGCACGTTTTTTCCTTTACCACGCGCTGCGCATTTTCAAATCGGCACCTACGCGTTAACATCTTGCTTTTGCGTTTCATTTGCCTATGTTTTGTCGTTTTTCTCGATAAATTTCGAATCTTCACCTTTTCTGAAGACGTTCGTGATTCTAATGAAACCGGTCCAACTTTTGGTTGTTTTTCTTTCGCCTGTGTTTAATTTGCTTTTCCATTTTGTCTTTAACTACATTTTGCCTCCAAGATATTTCATTCCATGACACATGTATTTAATCTTCATATATATATATATATATATATATATATATATATATATATATATATATATATATATATATATATATATATATATATAATATAATTCAATTATTTTTTAAATATTTTAAAAATATTTTTTAAATATTTTAAATATTTTATGATATTTTAAAACTATTTTATATATATATATATATATATATATATATATATATATATATATATATATATATATATATATATATATATGGGAAGAAGAGGATGAAGGTAATCCGACGTAATGGGAAAATGAAAAAGGAAAACCAAAAAGGGATGTTTTTTATGTGTACATCAACGTTTCGGATGATAATATAAAGAAAAATGTCATGCAAGTACAAACACATATAGGGTTGACATATTGGGAAGAAGGGAAGAAAATAGTTGCCACTACTGGAGAAAACAGTAGGGTGGACGTCCGTGCTTGATGGAGTCAATAGTGAGGAATGAAAAATGAATGTTTATGAAAATGAGTGGGGAAGAAGTGGAAAAATGAGGGTGAGCAAGGATACTGTGGCTGGTTGTAAAAGATATATATATATATATATATATACATAATGCGTTACTTGGCTAAAAATAATGAATTTCTTCACATTTGACAAATAGTAAATAGTCGCAGGGAAAACATAAACGTATTCGAAATTATAGGTGTTATTATATTTAATTTTTAATATTTCGAGCAGTCGTCTGCTCTTTATCTGAAATGATTTTTTTTTAATGAATGAAAATTAAACCGTTATGAAAAAACTAGAATTTTCAACTTTTTACAGCGTTCTTTTTTTCTCTTAACGTGCAAGTCCAATCTCTCTACCGATTGGCAAAGAAATCCGTTGTCTTTCTGTAAATGAGCGTATGCGCGTTCATCTCGTCGTGATTTACCGTTAAGAGCAACTGATTCCATTAGTCAACAAAGTTTCATTCCAAAACAATATATTTGTATATATTCAAGAGTCGCACGTCGGAGTTCATACCTGTTTTGTGTGTGTTCAGTTTTATAATCCATTTTGTTTTGTTTTTTGTTTGCGCGCATATGTAGACGAGGATTCTGTGTCTATTAAAATGCATTTGATGTTTTGGAGGGTATAGTCTGTTTGGTTGAAATGTTCGGCTATTTGGGAGTATACTGTGTTTTGTCTAATAAGAAATTTGTGGTTGTTAAATCTATATCTAAAAGGTAATTCTGTCTCGCATATGTATCCACTATTTTGACATTTTGTACATAAAATTTAATATATTATATTATTACTATCGGAGACAAGGTTGTCTTAGGATGCGTGTATTTTGAACTGTGGAGGAAATATCTGTGATTGCAGGTATAGTTGTGCTGTGTTATGTAAATGTTTTTCGATGCGATTAATTAGTTAAGTCTTTTAATTGATTTTAATTTTATTTTAATTGTCTTTTAGCATTAATGAGTTTTTACCGTAAAATAGAATTGTTTGTGAGGCCTAATCTTAAACTTGTAAATATCTCGTTAGAGAATGTGTAAATTTATGTTAATGTTGGCCACGAGGGAAAACAATAAAAATGCGTTCTTTTGTGAGTTGTCGTTTGTCTACAGATGCTGTCTTTTTATTATTTATTTAATAAATTTCACAGCGAAGTAGCTTTTGTAGAATTGCGTAATTTTTTGAATATGGTAGATACAATCGTGGGAATTGAAGAAATCTGCTTAATACGGCAGATGGCACTATATATAAGAGGGTTTTAAAAAATTAAAATGAGACGTAGTTGCTATCGTAGATTTGGAATTTGTGGTTGTCTGTCGGTTAAATGTAGATGGTAGTAGATAATATGTTATTTTGGGATCGGATAATTATATGTAAGAATGCCATTTAGGTGTGTGAAGTATATATATATATATATATATATATATATATATATATATATTCTTACATTGCTTTAGCGTTATTTTCATGGTAGGTACTCGACCGAAATCTTGGCGTTTTGGCTAAGATCAAAGTGTAGTATCTGTTCCGATGGATAATGCACCCCATAGACTGGTATTGTCTTGGCCTTCGGGGCTTGATTTACGCCGGTCTATGGGTCTGTCCTGTGTAGTTCTAGGAAGTCCACCCTCCCAGGCTTCGCCTCCCCTCTTTGGGGAGGAATAAGTTTATTGCTTACTGCCTGAGGCGCCCCTACCGGGCAATGCCGAGGGGCTGCCCAGGCAATTTTTAAACCCCACTTTCCCGATCCGACCTTGGGTCACATCTTACTTGTGGGAGTAAGATAAAAACTGGCCTTGTGCCTAATTCCTGGAGAGGAGTAAATCAATACTCGACTGAGCTCAAATCTATGCGTGCCCAAGACAAAACGAAACTTCCATGGACAGAACTTATTTCCTAGAACTGCCCATCTGTGGAACACAATGCCGCAAGCCTGCTACCCTGTCTACTACAATATGGTCGTCTTCAAGTCCAATGTAAACAAGTACTTGTTGAACCGTCCCCGTAAATAATATATTTCTGCCTTGCTACAACCATCGCGCCAGTGAACGCAATGTTGTCTCAATATAATATAGTATTCGAATCCCAAATAAGATCGCCTCGGTATGGCTACACACTGGTTTATAGGAAGAAGTGTGCACCTTCTCCAAGTGATATTGCCTATAGTAAGAGCACTAAGCTGGATACTCCACCAGACTAGACGAATTCTTGTCTTGGAATCTGGTAATACTAAGAGACTACAAGAAATATATAATATAACATAGTTAACTAATAAATTGGGGAGAGGAAAATTAATGTTCTTAACTTCTTTACTAACTCAACGTTTGGAGACTTTAATGGAGCACTCAGATATCTATCTCATATAAATATCAAGTGTTAGTGGCAGGAAAGGGACCCTTAATTTCTGGGAACTTGCACTGAAGTAAAATAAACAAAAACTAAACTTGCCATGAGCATCTCGATTTCCACGACAAGGCCCTTTTTCTTGATCTTGATCTTGGATAACCCATTGTCTATAAGACATCCTGTTTATGACTTAATTCTGTACAAATACACATTTAACTAATATATCCACTAGCTTATATACCCACTCATATCCAACATATGTATCCTTTGCATTTTATATTGTATTGCTAAACATTTTTTCTTTCTTACAGGATGGTATAATCGCGGATTTTTGTCGACGGCCAACGGTGTCTATCTTTGCGATGCAGATCCCAAAAAGTAAGTGTCGCGTAAAATATTGAAGATATGAAAAATACATAAAATATTGCGTTCACATAAAATTAATGTTGTATCGACAATAAAACGAAATATACATACGGATATGTGTCGTTCGTAAAATGAATACGAATCAGATTTATTGCGATCACTTATGCCCGAATGCTGTCCTCCCACATTCCACATGAACTACTCACTAAGCCTGTTGAACACCCGTTCTCTTTCCCAACAGTATATATATATATATATATATAGAGAGAGAGAGAGAGAGAGAGAGACGCAATCAGCATCTCATATCCCCCTCCCCTCCCCTCCCCATTTTCATAATTCGAGTCAAATCTAACTGCGACGAAGTTCGCCACCAATCCCCGTTTCCACATTGATTGTAACAACCCTCCAACTTCCTATTGAAGTTCACACTCCTACCGTTTGCTTACAAATCGCAACCATCTATATTGTGTCTAATATTTTGATTTCTTCTGTTCAAAACGGCCATAGTTTTAAACCAGCGGCCAAAACAATCAGTACCTGTTATGATGTTTTCTTCAAAATGATCATCCCGAGAAAGTCTTACAATAAAGACGAAATGTTGATGAATACATAAATAATATATTTTCCTTTCTCAATTTCCATATATATATATATATATATATATATATATATATATATATATATATATATATATATATATATATGTGTGTGTGTGTGTAAATTCATATGTATATATGTACAGGCTATATATATATATATATATATATATATATATATATATGTATATATATTATTATACTAAACGTTTGTTTCCACTAAAATTTGTTTCTATATATTTAAACTAACAGGGCTATCCTGCGTTACCTGGAGCCATAAAAAATAAAAATTAAAGGGGTTAAAAAGTGTAACATACTTCTTTTTAATTTTTTTAAATCTCTCTAACCTTTTTCTTTTTGCTCCTCCCACGCTTCCCACCCCCGTTTTCCCAAACCCTTTTTATCCTCCACTCAGCTCATTTCTCTCTTACTTTCATGTATTTAAAATAATAATAATAATGTAAGTCATTTACAGGAGCTTTCAATTTTAAACCTATTGCTCCCACGCAACACTGAGTTTCTGCCCCTACCCCTCCTTTAAAATATAATGACATCGATATTTGTTTTAATCTATTCCCTAGCAACACTGAGTTACTTATCTTCTCCTCCTTAATAATATAATGAAACCTATATTTCTTTAATCTATTCCCTGGCAACGCTGAGTTACTAATATTCTCCTCCTTAATAATATAATGAAACCTATATTTGTTTTGATCTTTTCCTTGGCAACGCTGAGTTACTAATCTTATCCTCCTTAATAATATAATGAAACCTATATTTGTTTTAGTGTATTATCAGGCAACGCTGTGCATCTTCTCCATCATATACAACTGACCATGTGTAATAAAGTATTCTTACACACACCTACTCTATTTAGCGTATTGAACACTTTCCTATTCAGTATATATCTCTTAATAAGTGTAGCATCATGTTATTACAACCGCCTGCTCTATCTAGAGCATTGCGCATTATTTGATTCAACATATACCACTTACTAAAAGTAATACTGTATTATAACATACAACTGCTCTATTTAAAGTATTGATCACATTCAGATTCAGCATCTACCACGATCCATGTGCCCTATTGGATAATTACATAACCTGCTCTATCTAGAGTATGTAGCCCAATTGGATTCAGCATATACCACTCATCAAGTGTACTACTGTAGTATTAATTATGCTCCCGGGCAACCCCGACTTTCTTGCATAGTATACAACACTATTATAAAACACATCAATCTTATTGCTTCCGGGCAACGCGACGATAATACACACCTTCTCTGTTTCGGATATCGAGTACTTTGGATTGATATAAACCACTCATCAAATATAATACTGTAATATTACATTTATTGATTACACGTATGTAAATTAAATTGTAAAATAATAAATTTCTTTTACTTTTATATAAACTTAATAAAGAATAAAAATAATTTATATACTACTACTCTTACTACTACTTCTACTACTAATGTTGCTAATAATAATAATAATAATAATAATAATAATAATAAGAAGAAGAACACTATAGAAAGAGAGAGACTTATTTGTAGTTATGCAAGAGGAATGTCATAGCAATATGCTAAAGTTTATGAATTTGTTTAATGCAATCAAAGTAAAATAGTGTTAGTGGTCATGACGTAACAGATCACGTGTATGCTTTGTATGCTTATTTACATGACTATCGAAGAGGTGTACCATGTATATTTATTTCCCTTTTGTGCAAGAGGTTAGACACAAAGTGTGGTAATGTTTTGAAAATCCAGTGCACTAGGTGTATCGTGAATAATATACATATACAGTAGAATGACACTAGCTACCAGAACAGTAGCAGACACTCGCTATGAAGCGAGCTGACAACAGAAGATATTGTTGTTTTAAAGAAACAGCTTACCTTGTGTGCTTGTATGTATTTTTTCTCTTCGGCTGTTTTACTTGTGGAATACTCCATTTCTACCTCCAGACAATGTCGTGTCATCAGAGAGAATACGTACCGTTTCGGGGCCTTCCTCTCAACGGCTTTTTTTTGCGTATCGCCCCCCCCCTCACTGATGTGAGGCTCTATTATCTGAATCGCATTTCAATCTAATGAATTGTTCAATGAAATAAAAACAACTGACTGTTCAACGGCTTAGCGTCTCACGTGTCGTTCGATGACTCAGCGTCTCGTCTGTTTTTGTTTTTTGTTTTTTTAACGGCTGACAAAAGCAAAATAAATATATATATACGTGAAAAAAATTGTTCATTATAGATGGTTAAAACTCATAACGGCACCTATAGTACTCGATATCATAAATTCACAAAGAAAAACAGTCACTTTTGCAGGGATAATAGGGATTATTTACCAAGAGTGAAACATGGTGAAGATACATTTTATTTATATTCAAAATGTCCCTAAAAAACCTTGGATTTAGAAAAAACATCGAGAATATATTCAGAATGTGTAAACGGGAAGTTTCCAAATCTTATGATGTTTGTATCTTGCCTGCCTGCCAGCCTGCCCGCTTGCTTGCTTGCTTGTTTACCCGCTTGCGTGTGTTTCACTGTGCATACTTCGTATGAAGTGGCGAGAGAAATATGTCTAGCATTAGTTTTTAATGTTACCATTTGGGGGGAGGGACCACCATTAAATTGTTCATTTTACAGAAAGTCCCCACATCATTTCCGAGAATATTGTTGTCAAACAGAAAACCGTACACCATAGAAAAAGTGAAGCTTAAAAAAATAATGAAAGTCCACAAATGTCCATGAAAGCAACAGCAAAGAAACACACAGATGGCGAAATGAGAATTTCACCACTTTAAACAAGATGTGCATCATTCAAGTTCGAATGTTCAGGAAATAATTCGTTTGCATATTGAAACGATTCAATTCTGTGGAAAATTTAACAGTTAATACAGAATTCGGCAAGAAAGACTCCGAAAAATCATGAAATATAAACGCTGACATTTTGCATAAAAAAATTAAATATTCATCTTTTCGGTAAAGTTTATGAATCGGAACAAAATACTATTTGAATTTGTTCAAGTATGTTTTTGATATTTCTAGAAACGCGTGTTAGCTTTCCTTTGCTTCGAAGTTGACAATAAATCAGAATGTGTCATTACTTAGATCTTTCAATTTATTTAGTTACTGGTTTATTTGTAGTTGGATGACTACACCCCTGGTTGAGACGAGTTGGTTCATCCCACTGGCGGATTTCGCCGCTGTTTGCATGTCTCTCTACTTTCTTAGTATATGAGGTGATGACTCAGGTAGTAGAGTACTCGCTTCGTATGAAAGTGACTCAGTCAGATATGTCCTACTGATAAGCCCAAAAGACGGCGAAACTCGAGTTTAGGGCTTCCGGTTTTTGGCTTTCATGGTTTATGGACTGCGGTGTTGTCTGATGGTGGAAATGATTATATATATAGTCACCATCACCATCACCATAACCATCAGGTTTTTTTTATCACTCCTGGAGGAGGGACCCCTCCCTAGTTTCCGTCCACCTTTTTGGTGACTGTTATTCAGGGTTTTTTTTGTCATAGTCGCCACGCTAGACACTGCGGGTTGGCAATGCTATTTGCCCATAGCTAGATGTCCACATACTACGCCTGGTATTCCCAAAATGGTCACCTATCTGGTACCGATCAGACTCAACGTCGCTTAACTTCAGCAATCTAGCGGGAACTGGTGTGTCAACGTAATCATGCCATATATATATATATATATATATATATATATATATATATATATATATATATATATATATATAGTAAGCTATGAAAATATATTCCTGGCAATTTAGCTACACAAAGGTTCCCGCGTTTCATCCCCTAGCTCTACCTAGCTCTACTTACGTATCGAGCACTGTTGAAGTAGATACTGAAAATTGATACATAAAAAATTATACCTCCTTATAAAATTTTATTTTTAAAAATGAGCGGCGTTTCTCATTAGAAGTAAAGCGACACCAATAACCTGATTATTTAACATATTTTCTGTAATAAGTAATAAGTTGAAAATAGAAATCAACAATATGGATACATTTTTATTATGTACAAATTGTGTGAACACGTGCATGTGTTCAAACGAGTCCCAATTCTGTTCGATTCGAACGATTGATCTGGTTTTAAATAATTTTCCTATTTTCTTTTTGTCCAGGGATTTACAGATGGGCTGTTATTATTCACAAGATGGAATGTCCTGGTACCGTGAGTAGTTTTCATCTTCATGTGTCGTTGTGCAATTTAAAGTCATGGTAAACAACTGATTATCCCTTAAATAATGTTAGAAGTAAACTAATATAATAACTGAAAAAGTTAAATTGACTTACATGTGTGATTTTCCACTGAACGACTTGGGACTTAAGGTTTAAAAAAAAAGATTTAATATAGTTTTAATGGTTGAGAAACTTCCAAGACTATATATATATATATATATATAACTTAAATAACACACGTCAGTTAAGAACACACCCACATATTTATAAACAAACCTACGTATACAGACCCACATCACAACACACACGCACACACACACACATGGTGGCTGTCTATTCGATTTCGAATATGAGTACTTTTGGCGTACGATTTGATATTAGTGCAAACGTTCCTGGTGAAAGGCGCGGATGTTGCTCTTCAAGCCTGCCCGACTTTTACAGACCATACCACAGATGTTGCAGGTGTTGTGATCATCCGAGGAGATGCCATAAATGAAGCCACCTCTTGTCCGTGCTTGATTTTGGAAAACATGCACTCGTTGGTCATCTAACAAATCTGCACGTGACATAGTTACCAAGTTGCAAGTGAGGCATCTTAAATGTTCCATGTTTCCTCCATATGCTGGAGGTGTCACGTCCTGTCTCTTCGTCGCTGCTCTCTTCTACTGCTGGTGTTTCATCCTAATGTTTTCAAAAAAGCTTGCTGCCTTCAAAAGTTGTTTTCCTCAACCATGACCTATCTACAGCCACCCTCCCATCCCCCAACATCAATTCCAAATCACTTCCAATCATCCTTGAGACAATCTTTCAATCGCTTACGAGGTTTATGCTGTGGGCGAGTATTCCCAGTTAGTTCTCCGTAAATCATCTGCTTGGGCAGTGTGTCATCAGTAAGACGAATAAGATGACCATCGCAACGAAGTCTGCGATTACTTATACGAGGCTCGATGGTTGGAACAGCAGCTCGCTCCAACACTTCGGTGTCAGGGGTAAAGCTATCCCAACGGATGTTAAGCAAGTGCCTAAGGCAATTCTGCTGGAAACGCTCTAGTAGGCGAATATGAGCTCTGTAAGTGGTCTATGTCTCACAAGCATATAACAAAGTTGATACCACACAGGCTTCAATGACATAGATCTTAGTTTCCAGCCTGATATCACGTGGTGCCCACACTCGCTGCTCTAAATGGACAAAAGACACACCAGCCTGTTCAATACGTCCATTAATCTCAGCATCCAACGACCCGTTTCTTGAAATAACACTATCCAGATACATAAAACGATCCACTACAGACAGCCTGTGGCCTTCAACAAATATATCCGGTTCCTAATACGGGTTGCCAGGTGCTGGGGCACACATAGCCTCTGTCTTGCCCAAGCTCATTGTGAGACGCATGCTTCTACACGCCCATGCAAAGCGATCCCTGATATCCTGCATATCATTCAGTGAGTGAGCCACGAGATCAACATCGTCTGCATAGAGCAAATCTCGAACAACACTAGAGAATTTCCTTGACAAAGTCTTAAAACGCCGAAGTTATACAGCCGACCCGATCTGCGAAATTGGAAATACACACCTTTGTCACAGGTAGTGAAAGCTTATGACAGAGTTTCTGCAAAATAGATGGAAAGTAAGTAGGTGCAGGTATACAACCATGTTTAACACCGTTGTCAACTGAAACGGGTTCAGAGAGACAACCATTGCAGTTGACGCGTGCTTTCATGTTGTCGTGCAGATCACGAAGGAGTCTAACAAAGTTAAGAGGGCCTCCCAACTTACCTTCCACAGCGCATCTCGATAAACTGTATCGAACGTTTTCGTCAGATCAACAAATACCTAATATAGGTTTAAACGATGTTCAATACACGTTTCCTGCATTTGACGCGCCGTAAAGATCATATCAGTGGTATCCCTATTTCTTCTAAAGCCACACTGACTCTCAGAAAACATAAAAGGGCATACATAGGCATTCAGGTCATTCAACAGGATTTTAGTAAATACCTTTCCTGTCACATTCAAAAAATAGATGCCTCTGATAATTTTCACACCCATCTTTCCTCCCTTTGCCCTTGTACAAAGAGACCATAATAGAGTCACGCTAATCTTGGTAAACATGTCCGTCGAACCAGATGTTGTCAATCAACCCTTTAATTTGAACTGTCAATGATCTTCCACCACAGAGAAGGACTAACACACGTATACCATCTCCAACAGGCGCTCCTCATCTCAACTGTCATATAGCCTCCTCCACTTTCTTGAGGGAAGGAACTGAATCCATTTCGGCATTAATAGCCCTCTGAATGAACATCATCTGCATAGAGAAAAACAGTGGAGAAGTCTTCAAACGTTGTAAGTTATATAGCTGACCCGATGTGCGAAATCGAATATACGCACCTTTGTCATAGTTAATGAAAGCCAATGATAGAGTTACAGCAAAATAGATGGAAACAATGTAGGTGCAGGTGTATCACCCGGTTTAACACCATTTTCAACTGCAACGGGATCAGAGAGACAACCATCGTGCAGCTCCGAAAGAGTCTAACAAATTTAGGAGGACATCCCAACTTACCCAATACCTACCACAGCGCACTCTGATTAACTGTATCGAACGCTTTCGTCAGATCAACAAAGACCTGATATAAGTCTAGATGATGTTCAATACACTTTTCCTGCATTTGATGTGACCTAAATATTATATCAGTGGTACCCGTATTTCTTCTAAAGCCGACTAACTTTCAGGAAGCATTAAAGGACAGATGTAGGCATTCGGGCTATTCAACAGGATTCTGGTAAATACACTTCCTGTCCCATTCAAAAAATAGATGCTTCGATAATTGCCGCACTCATCTTTCCTCCCTTTTCCCTTGTACAAAGAGACCACAATGATGTCACGCCAATATTGATAAACTATGAGAGATGTCGGAGGTGCAAGATCACGGCGGAAACACAAGCGACCCTTATGAAATGAGACAAAACAGACAGTCATTAAACAAAAACAAACAAAATAATGGTGGAGTCAAATTCAAAGTAAAAACACTCAGATAAGTGACATTTCTTTTATTGTAAAAAATATTCAAATGCTGCAAACCCGTTTGTTTTATGTTCATTGTTCATATTTAAGCTCCATTTATCCCATGATAATAATTTCATTATTCATTTAAATAAATGTTATATGTATTTAATAATTTGTTGTGTTCGTTATTCACACTTGTGGTTGTCAATCCCGTAAATATTCGAACCTGAGAAAATAAAACATTTTTATTTTTTATATAAACGGAATTATTTTGTGTCCCATTTACATCACAGATTCCCCTGTGATGTGATAAAGAGGGACGACCGTTCGTAACAATATATATATATATATATATATATATATATATATATATATATATATATATATATATATATACAATAATATTTTTTATAAATATTAAATATTTAAAATATACCTAGAGACATCGATGTTTCATGCTAACGCAATCTTCAGTCTAGGAACTAATTCCCAACGGTCAGCGGGCGCGAACCTCGAACACAAATCGCCACTGATTCGCAGTCGAAGATCTTACCCGAAGGCCACTGGAAACCAATTAGTAAATAAAGAGGAATTTTAACTGTAAATAGTAGAATTACTACTATCCACCAAGTAGATAAGAGTGATCTACGACGTCGGATCATTCATATAGCTATTTGCACTGCTTGTTATTAAAGCTCCTCGAAAAGTGCCCAGCCTTCGTGGGAGGGGGCTGATAAACACTAATATTTTTTATAAATATTAAATATTTAAAATATACCTAGAGACATCGATGTTTCATGCTAACGCAATCTTCAGTCTAGGAACTAATTCCCAACGGTCAGCGGGCGCGAACCTCGAACACAAATCGCCACTGATTCGCAGTCGAAGATCTTACCCGAAGGCCACTGGAAACCAATTAGTAAATAAAGAGGAATTTTAACTGTAAATAGTAGAATTACTACTATCCACCAAGTAGATAAGAGTGATCTACGACGTCGGATCATGCATATAGCTATTTGCACTGCTTGTTATTAAAGCTCCTCGAAAAGTGCCCAGCCTCCGTGGGAGGGGGCTGATAAACAATAATATTTTTTATAAATATTAAATATTTAAAATATACCTAGAGACATCGATGTTTCATGCTAACGCAATCTTCAGTCTAGGAACTAATTCCCAACGGTCAGCGGGCGCGAACCTCGAACACAAATCGCCACTGATTCGCAGTCGAAGATCTTACCCGAAGGCCACTGGAAACCAATTAGTAAATAAAGAGGAATTTTAACTGTAAATAGTAGAATTACTACTATCCACCAAGTAGATAAGAGTGATCTACGACGTCGGATCATTCATATAGCTATTTGCACTGCTTGTTATTAAAGCTCCTCGAAAAGTGCCCAGCCTTCGTGGGAGGGGGCTGATAAACACTAATATTTTTTATAAATATTAAATATTTAAAATATACCTAGAGACATCGATGTTTCATGCTAACGCAATCTTCAGTCTAGGAACTAATTCCCAACGGTCAGCGGGCGCGAACCTCGAACACAAATCGCCACTGATTCGCAGTCGAAGATCTTACCCGAAGGCCACTGGAAACCAATTAGTAAATAAAGAGGAATTTTAACTGTAAATAGTAGAATTACTACTATCCACCAAGTAGATAAGAGTGATCTACGACGTCGGATCATGCATATAGCTATTTGCACTGCTTGTTATTAAAGCTCCTCGAAAAGTGCCCAGCCTCCGTGGGAGGGGGCTGATAAACAATAATATTTTTTATAAATATTAAATATTTAAAATATACCTAGAGACATCGATGTTTCATGCTAACGCAATCTTCAGTCTAGGAACTAATTCCCAACGGTCAGCGGGCGCGAACCTCGAACACAAATCGCCACTGATTCGCAGTCGAAGATCTTACCCGAAGGCCACTGGAAACCAATTAGTAAATAAAGAGGAATTTTAACTGTAAATAGTAGAATTACTACTATCCACCAAGTAGATAAGAGTGATCTACGACGTCGGATCATGCATATAGCTATTTGCACTGCTTGTTATTAAAGCTCCTCGAAAAGTGCCCAGCCTCCGTGGGAGGGGGCTGATAAACAATAATATTTTTTATAAATATTAAATATTTAAAATATACCTAGAGACATCGATGTTTCATGCTAACGCAATCTTCAGTCTAGGAACTAATTCCCAACGGTCAGCGGGCGCGAACCTCGAACACAAATCGCCACTGATTCGCAGTCGAAGATCTTACCCGAAGGCCACTGGAAACCAATTAGTAAATAAAGAGGAATTTTAACTGTAAATAGTAGAATTACTACTATCCACCAAGTAGATAAGAGTGATCTACGACGTCGGATCATGCATATAGCTATTTGCACTGCTTGTTATTAAAGCTCCTCGAAAAGTGCCCAGCCTCCGTGGGAGGGGGCTGATAAACAATAATATTTTTTATAAATATTAAATATTTAAAATATACCTAGAGACATCGATGTTTCATGCTAACGCAATCTTCAGTCTAGGAACTAATTCCCAACGGTCAGCGGGCGCGAACCTCGAAATCCAGGTAAATCATCAACAAGGTAGTAATCCAAAGAATTTCAACCGGGTTTATAAAAAGTTCTCAATATCAAATAGAGCTTTTATATATGATTATTTTTATTTACACAGACATGTACAAAATCTGCGACACTGGCGTGTCGATGTTATCGATCAACGGCTATTATAAATATGATCTAAGGTTAAGATCTGATTCGAACTCTTCCCGATGAGATCTCAGTTTATCATAGCTGTTGATCGATAACATCGACATGCCAGTGTCGCAGATTTTGTACATGTCTGTGTAAATACAAATAATCATATATATATATATATATATATATATATATATATATATATATGATAAAAAATGTGTGTGTATATTTGTTTGTGTGTGGTAATGTCTCTGTGTGCCGCACGTGTTAGTAAATGTTTATGCGTCACATACTGATTCTCAAGCAATCCATAATTTTCCATCCATTGTAGCTCTTGACGGGCGATTAGCCACCGTGAATGCCTACGAGACTGGAAGCACCCCCGACAAAAACCGTTACTACGGCATCTCAAACGACCGAACGTCATACATGACAAGCCAAGATGGCGTTACATGGATGTCAGCCGAACCGAATCAGACGATCGACAAAATTCTCAGCTGTCAGCCGCCCGCCTGCATAAAAAACATCGTCGTTCCATGGGAGAATCAGCACACAATCGGCACCAACAACCCGCAAACGCAGTATACACACCACAACTGGGGAGGTAAGCGCATACATTTTCATATCTCTGTATTGAAAAAAAAATAGCAAAAATATGCGGCTTCATGAAGACAGATACCGAATCTCTATAGTAACCATTTCTCGTGTGTCTGTGTGTGTCTCGTGTCAACGTCACTTTTATAATTACAATTTTTTTTTTTACTAATAATCGAATATTCATTGAAATCAACCAGAGGTCGCATATTTTAGTTAGTATATCACTACCCTTCCACTTCCAAAAAATTAGAAGAAGGTAATCCCTGGGAGAATGGTATCATGAACACAGAATAGATACCACAATACGCTCCCTTCCCCCCCCACCCCCCCCAAAAAGGAGGAGCTAATGCCTGGAAGGATAGTATCACGACCACAGAATATATACTACAATATCATCCCACACCAAAAATAAAAGAGGAGGTGATGCCTCGGAGCATGACAACAGAACAGATACTACACTATTTCCTCGTTAATTAGGCATTGAAAGATAGTACATTAGTCTGAAATAGTATAGTAAACTAAATTAAGCATTACGAAATAATAAAATAGTATAATTAATAGAAAGAATAGTACAGTTTCGACTTCAGACAGATAGATACTAAGTCTCCGTTAATAATAGATTATGTCTGTGTCTGTATTTCTCGTAACTACATAACTTTAATAATTACACATTTTAGTGCCGCTTTGGCTTCTTATCTACATATCGTGCATCTACTTTGGTATGATATCTACACTTTTTTTATGCGATCTACACCTCATATTGTAATCAACACGGCACAAGAGCAAGGACAACACTTCCGCTAATTGGTTTTGAAAGAATCGTTGGTTATCGAGCCTGAAACTAATCCTAAACTCTAAATCAAATCCATAACCCTAACCCAGTGATTCTCAACCGCCGTGTCGCGACACATAAGTGTGTCGCGAAACTTTGTGACGAACACCTGAAACACGGACAATGTGCATAAAGCTCGCTTTCATGTTCTACTAATAAAGCACTTTCTCTTTCTCCAATGAATATGCACACATCCAAAGTCCACCGATCAGTGACGGTCACTAACCTTTCCACCTTTCGCTCAAGGTCGATCAGTTGCTCATGACGCGTCAGTTAGATCTGTTGTGCGTGTCGTATTGTTCCGCCTTGGTTGTGTTTGCGCGGGCGCAGTGCCGGTTGCCGAATTAACTTCACTGTGATCTAAATTACTGTCATTCTTAAACAATTATTTACTAAAGAAATGGAGGTAATGAGGTATATTTAGTTAAGAAATGATGCCAGTTATAACAGACTTTACAAATCTGTCGTCACGGCAAATTTGTTTGTTTATTAGTAAAGAGCTGTAGACAACTAGGTTTATTTAATTAAGAAATTATGCTAATTAGACAGACTTTGCTGGAATGATGGAGCGACTGGTAAGAGACAGCTTTTGCACCGGGTAACCGGGGAAAAGAGAGATTGTTTTACTTTTGCCTGCAGAGAGGGAGTTAAAAACGGGGGAGGGGAGCAACACCAGGTACTCTCTGACAATATTTTACATAACAATGCTTTTCTTTTCAGAAAATATATTTTATTAAAATATGTTAATTTTTGGATTGTCTGCCGCTGTCTTGAATGTAATTCTTCAAAATTGAAAACAAATAAATTTGCTTCACAACTCAACTAAAGAAGTGGCAAAAGTGTTTACAAGTTGCTTACGTCGAACTCAATCGTACTACACACTCAGTTAAAACCTCTTAATTACAGATGATTTTAAACTAAATTAGCTTGTGCCTAATCATAACTCGAGTTTGAACGCTGTTTTCTGTGCTTGTCTATTTTTCAATTTGTTTAGCCTAGAATTATTATGTTCTCGCTTGTCAATTGTTATGTGAATCTATTAGTGTTCGGCTTGCGACGTAATAGATACATATACATACAATGCGAAGCAGAGAACGTGGAATGAATAAGAAAGAGACATGATTGATGTTTGCGCTTCCGAGACCTTCTACCAAGAGAGTGATCTACGTCAGCATTCGTTTATATATGCAAGAGAAATATACAAAGGGAGATAATTACACAATGTAAGGGAGGTAACTATGATACATTGTTGTTGTTTCTAAATGTAAGATACTACAAGAATCAGTGTTGTTTACGTACTTTCAAGCTATTGTTTTTAGCTCGCAATACTCGAGTTAAATTATATGGTTAATTAATTAAATAACTTTATTCACTTTTTGTTATTGTATTGGTAGAAAAAGATTTTTTTGTCATATATTTCGAACGTTGATTAACTCAAAAAATTTGTGAACACTACTTCATGTTCCTTTTTGACACCGGAAGTTGACCGTTTACTGACGAATCAGCCTGTTGTTTATTGTTGTTGGTTAGAGTACGCGCGTGTTAATTGGTTATAAATACCCCTTTACAATGGATAAATTTGTTAAAAGAAAAGATGTTAGTGACGAATGTGAAGTTGAAACAGAACATACGATGAAGCCTACAAAATCCAGCACTAAAAAAAACACAAGTTCATGATTATAGACAGTATTGTGATGATTATTTGAAGTTTAATTTTTGGGGGGGGGGATGAAACGCGGAAGCCTCTGTGTAGCTTAATTGTCATAAATATATTTTCATAGCTTACTATATATATATATATATATATATATATATATATATATATATATATATATATGTGTGTGTGTGTGTGTGTGTGTGTGGGTGTGTAATAATTACTATTAAATCCGATTTTTGCCATGAAACGCGCGTTAGGAGTAGGAGTGAATATTGAATTTGAATAAATTATTTTTGTGTGTAGAAGTACAGAAATAAAGAATTTGTTAAAACCAATGAAAATTATGGTTTTGAATTAATTCTCCATGGTCTATGGAATGCAAATCTCTCTCTCTCTCTCTCTCTCTATATATATATATATATATATATATATATATATAGAGAGAGAGAGAGAGAGAGAGAGAGGGGGGGACGGAGAGAGGGAGTGAGAGATTATAGATAGATATAGATTACATAGATAGAACAAAAGGAAAATATTAATTAGTAAATCTACGGTTTCTTTCTGTTATGGAGATTTATGGTTTGCATGTTTGTAAGTAAAACTCTGTATTTATAGGGGTCAGGGCTGGGAGCAGGAGTACACATGGTTTCCTCATTCATTCCTAAGCAACGCCGGTGTGCTTGCTCGTATGTTATACTTGATAAATCTCTATGTTTCTGAATTTTTGTCCCTGGATGCAATAGATAGCAAAGCTCTATAAAAAGATCAAAGAAATTTCTCAAATAAAAATTTACAAAGAATCAAATGATGGTATTAAATATGTATTAGAGCGTTTAACAATAATATCGTTGGGTCTTCATTCGAATGCGACGCCCATTGAAGATGACGTTCTACTTTATTTTATTCTATTCATTAATAGGTCTCGCACTGTCTGCAAGCTCCAATCCCTGTCGCATCGCTGCAGTGTTGCATCCCTGTGCTTGTTTTACAAGTACTTCGACGGAATGTGCGCAGATAAACTTACTGCACTTGTTCCTCCAATCGAAATACGCCTGACCCACTCGACTAGCAGCAAAATCTAACCCCTTCACTGTAGAGGTTCCTAGATGCCGGAAAATTTTCGACCCTGTTAGCTTCTTTCTTTGGACTGCTTGCCTTTGGAATTTCCTCTCTGCTCCCTATTTCCCCCGATAGTACAAACATGCATATGTTTGAATGTGATGTAATCAATCATATTACTGCTCATCTCAATACTCAGTTGCCCGTCGCCCTATAAATCTGACTCTTATCACAGTAGCCCCTTGCGCTTCAGTGGCAATATGCCTAGTTAGAAGTGAATAAAAGTTTAAAAAATTAAAATAAAAATCTCTCAGATGTGACAATATCCTAAAGTACTAATATCCTAAAGTACTAATGTAATAATATCCTAATGTACTAATTTTCTTAATGTCCTAATGTACTAATGTACTAATGTACTAATGTACTAATGTACTAATTTTCTTAATGTCCTAATGTACTAATGTCCTAATGTACTAATGTCCTAATGTACTAATTTTCTTAATGCCATAATGTACTAATGTCCTAATGTACTAATGTCCTAATGTACTAATGTCCTAATGTACTAATGTACTAATGTCCTAATGTCCTAATGTACTAATGTACTAATGTCCTAATGTACTAATGTACTAATGTCCTAATGTCCTAATGTCCTAATGTACTAATGTCCTAATGTCCTAATGTCCTAATGTCCTAATGTACTAATGTCCTAAAGTCCTAATGTACTATTGTACTAATATCCTAATGTCCTAATGTCCTAATGTCCTAATGTCCTAATGTACTAATGTACTAATGTCCTAATGTCCTAATGTCCTAATGTACTAATGTCCTAATGTCCTAATGTCCTAATGTCCTAATGTACTAATGTCCTAAAGTCCTAATGTACTATTGTACTAATATCCTAATGTCCTAATGTCCTAATGTCCTAATGTACTAATGTACTAATGTACTAATGCCCTAATGTCCTAATGTACTAATGTCCTAATGTCCTAATGTACTAATGTACTAATGTACTAATGTCCTAATATCCTAATGCACTAATGCACTAATGTACTAATGCACTAATGCACTAATGTACTAATGTACTAATGTACTAATGTCCTAATATCCTAATGCACTAATGTACTAATGTACTAATGTACTAATGCCCTAATGTACTAATGTACTAATGTACTAATGTCCTAATGTACTAATGTACTAATGTACTAATGTACTAATGTCCTAATGTACTAATGCACTAATGTACTATTAAGTGCATCTGGTGGTCAGAGCCTAATTTAGAACGTTTGGGGAATGTAGAGGTAACCGTTTAGTTACCGTCACTCTTGTCTGAAGTGGTAGTACCAGTCAGGGTCCCATCTACAGGTTAAATAAAATTTATCACAAGCATTCGCTAGGAGCGGATTATTCTGATACTTTATTTCTATATAATCTGTCCTAAGTTAGTGAAAGAGAAATCCTTCTAGACCGAGGCAATTTTAATTTTTGTCCCTATCTAGAGTACCTCTTTTGTAGAAACTGAATTTCCCCCATATAAAAAACCGACTTTGTCCCTAACTGTTATTCTCTTAGTTCGGTGAGAGGGTAAGTAAACAGGGACACTAAACTGCCTCGGGCACCCTTGAGCATGGTGTTCGCTTCTACCTCACTCCACTACTATGAAATCCATCTTTTCCTGTGCCTTCTACTCTTTTTTCTACCGACCATGTTTTCCAACTCTATTTACTACTGAAGCTCTTCTCAACCGACTAGTTAAACTTTGTCTTAATGGCCTTGAAAACCGATTATCAGTACCAACCTATACATATAACTAACATAACAGACAGTCCTAGGTCGTTAGTTGCGATCTACGCCGACTTGACAATAACCGGCGATGACAGGTTGAATTTAGAAATCTGTAATCATTGGTCAATTACTGCATTCAATTAATATTTCTCTTTCTTTTTTTTCAGCAAACTATGAAGGTTTACTTAAAAAAGATGGTTCTGCTTGGAAGCGAGTCGTGAGTTGGTAAAAAGAAGGGTTGTATTCAAAAATGTACTTTACTAGTCAAGGATACTTTTTTTTTTAAATAAAGAAAAACACAGAAAAGATCTAAAAAAAATGAGAAAAGTATATACCATCTACAATTTTTACTGTTTTGTTTTTGTTTCATTTTTAAAATAAAATAAAATATTTTAAAATTTATATATGTATGTATTTATATATATATAATATATGATATATGATATATAATATATGATATATGATATATGATAATTGTTATTAAAGTTATTTCGATGATAAGCAAGCGTTGTTATTTGTCATGTATTTATTCTCAAAATGGCGGTTTACATTGTATTTTACATCGAACAGTTGGAAAAAACAAATTACGAGGTTTTTGAAACGCGCAGGCGCAGATTAACATAACTGTTTGGTAGACAAATAATGTCAGTTTTTGTAATATTCAAATTTGCTACTCGATTGTTAAATAAAGGCTTATGTGAATATGTTAGTCTTATATACTGGTATATAGCTCCAAATTTATATCTAAACAATCATATAAATCATTTCGAAATAGGCCAATTAAAATAAATTATATAATTAATGCAATATAATTAAATAGAAATATGACGTCATGAGAGGGAGTACGTGACAGGAGTAAGATCGATTCTGGCCTTTGAAAGTATGCAGATGTTTTTTTTTTCGAGGTCCACCTCCACTGCGGAGGTGGTTCAGGAATTTGAATCTAGTCTAGATGTAAATTGCTGCAAAAAATATGTTAAACCCCAGAAGCAAATAATGGCGTTATTGTTGTTCTTTTTCATTTTCTCACATTATTACAGTTACCAAAAAGAACAAAATGAAACCGGGAGACGTAAATATCCACGAAACAACTGACGACGTATTGGGAACTCTTTTCCAGCAGTAGACACAGCAATACTATTATTTTATAAAATACTAGGAGGTCTACCCGGCGTTGCCCGGGACCAATAAAACAAAATAGAAGAGGTTAAAAAGTGTGTAAGATCTTTATATTAAAACTCTTATCTCTACCTATCTGAATCCGTCTCTCTATCTTTCTCTCTTTCCTCCTTCCCCATTTTTCAGATGCCTCTCGACACCCTCTTTTACCTCCGCCCGGTCAATTCCTCTCTCCTGTTTTAATGTATTGAAAATAATAATAATGTAAGTCATTCATCTAAGCTTTCAGTTTTATAGTTATTCCTCCCGGGCAACGCCGAGTTTCTTTCCCACAGACTTCCTAAAAATAGTATGAAATCTATCAATGTTTTAATTATTCTTATCTTCCCCTCCCCTTAATAATATAATGAAACCTATATTTATTTTAGTGTATTCCCGGACGACGTTTAGTTTCGTGTCTTCCCCTTCTTCATCAAGCATATACCACATTGAAAATGTACTACTGTGTTATTACACACACTTGCTCTATCTTTGATATTGAGCACTGCCTCCTGAGCAATGCAGAGTAAATTTTCTGGTATAGTAGAGTATAACAAAATACAGTGAAAATTTTTATCCCGGGCAGCGCGGCGTTTAAAATCAAAGAGGTTTAAAAGTGTGTGTAACATCTTTATATTAAAACTTCTATCCCTCTACCTATCTCAATATGTCTCTCTATCCTTCTCTGTTTCCACCTTCCCCATTTTCCCCATCCATCTCCCTACCCCTTTTCACCTTAGCCCATCCCATCCCCCCTCTCTCTCCCTCCCTCTCTCTCTCTCTCTCTCTCGTAGTAAAAAAAATAATCATGTAAGTCATACACCTGAGCTTTTGGTTTTAAAGTAATTGCTGCTCATCTAGATGTAAATGGCTGCAACATATATGCTAAACCCCTGCAGCAAATAATGGCGTTATTGGCTATTGCTTTTTTTACTTCCTCACATTATTACAGCTACCAAACAAAGAAACATGAAATTGAGAGACGTAAATATCCACGAAACAACTGACGACGTACTGTGAACTTTTTATCAGCATTAGAAACAGCAGCAATATTATTTTTATGAAATATTTAATTCTGATTGGTCACTAAAATGGAAGTTAAACCAATCAGAAGCCCAGTAGACTACAACTACGCTTAATTCAAAAGTTGCTCTCGAGCCGGTTACCAATTATTTAATCATGATCAGTAGTGAATAGTCATATCTCTATGCTGATGAGTCCCGATTATAAAGGACGAAACGTATACGTACATAGATAATAAGCAAATATATATATATATATATATATATATATATATATATATATATATATATATATATATATATATATATATATATATATATATATATTAGTAGTAGTATGTTTTTAAAAGGCTGTAGGTAATGCAAATTCCGGGTAAGATGTAAGCTGGAAGGAACAAAAATAAAAAATCGAATACGAAATGTGACTTACTATTTATTTTTTCTTAAAATCTTACATAACAGCAAGAGTGGTGTTAGCTGTTTGTGTGATGTCCGGATGATTATAAAAATCATTTATTAAATATTTCGTGAAAAGAAACTTCCCTTTGTCAAAAATAATTAACACCAGAGGAAATCTCCGACTGTGCAGAGAATCTGACAAACACAATATATATAACAATTAATAAATTTTTGAAAGCGAAATAGCAATGCGTTTTTTATTATTCATTTAATTAAAAAAAACTTATTTCTTTTTCAATAAAGACTTTCGACATAATATATTGCCAGTTTTCCCCCTTTTTAATCATTCTTCCTGTTGGAGACATCAAATTTTTGTAGATAGTAAAAAAAACACGTAAGCATGTGTAACACGCGCCGATATCCGGACGAAGCCGTTATCCCCATCAACTACTATCCATGATGGATTTTTGTTGTCTCAAACAAGAAAAATAGTTAAAAATAAAAATGCCTATATTGAGTGCTCTCGACTGCTTGTTTATATGACCTCTGACTTTGCCCGAATACGTTAATTTACTCTCCCATTTCTACGGCAATGCGTGGTGGGCATATCGGCACGCGCTCCGACTACTGAGTAAAATATGACTTTCGTATTGGGGTTCGAACCGTGTGACCAGCAATGATTGTCTACTCTCATACTGATGATTGCAGGTTTGGCGTAAAACACATGTGTATATGGGTTAATTCAGGCTTAAAGAGTTCAGTTCAGAATTCCGTATATATTCCAGAGTTCGCCATAAAGATTCCCGAGTTCGAAATAAAGATTCCCGAATTCGCCATAAAGATTCCCGAGTTCTCCATAAAGATTCCCAAGTTCGACAAGATGCACCTGGCTATGATCGGAGATAACATTGGCTGAAACGTTGTGAGAATACAAATAAAAGTTTGGTTGAAATCCGAAAGTATTTTCCGAGTCGATAGCAGAAAAACAAGTGGAAAGTAAAACCCAATTCATTTTATGTGTATAGATACGAACCGCTTTACACAAGTATGTTCGTTAAGTCCGATAAATCCGTAATTTCTTACAAATAAATCACGTTCTGTCGGTCACCGCATTTAAGGAGTGTCAATTGGTAAGACAGTCCTTCCGTGGTTAGATTTTGGACGTTACTAAGTATATAAGTCAAGCAGTGGCGTCAAGGCCTAATGTGAACACGGCAACGAGACATGAAGGGCGGCATTACTTACAATAACCCAAGTGAAAAATATCTTTATTACGCTTTGCCTGATATAGAAGCAATAAAACTGGTATTACCTTTTTTTTTCAACACCCCATAGCAACCTTCTAAATCTCTCCTACGATCTATTCCCTTTTGTCCTTTCCACTCCTATTCATATTTATAAAGTCTATGATTTTGCGTGGAAATTTGTAAAATGTAATATTCAATCAATACCAAGGAATTTATTTACCAATAAAGTCGAAATATTCAAAGCTTACCATACGAGTTAATTTGATTGTATTCTGTTCGTCCATCCCTATTTTCTCATGTGATTACTCGTACATTTAATTGAAAAAAAATAATGAAGATATTTTGGCAAATATTAAGATCGACGATATAAACAAAATGCGATAAAATGTTTGTGTATAGGCGATAAAATGATTTTATATTGTTTGTTTTTTTATTTTATTAAATGAGGAACCATTCCAAGTTAAAAGTTTGTATTACGCATGTAATCTTACAAAAACACGTTTGAAATCTGTAAATAGGCAAAAATAATCGAAATTTTGACAAAATAGATATTAATAGATCCGGAAGTTGTATTATAGCGCCATGTTTGTTTTTAATCCTTTAAGATGAAAAAAGTATTAACACTTCGTTGTTTCATATTACTACGTAATACTAAATTGACTTTAATTCAAAAAAGTTGTTAATGTCATAATCTTTAATATATATATATATATATATATATATATATATATATATAAACATATATATATAAACATATATATATATATGTTTATATATATATAAACATATATATATATATATAAACATATATATGGTACGTCAATGAAAATTAGTAAGACCTGCAAATGGAAGCAAATCGGTATTTATTTCACAATAGGTCCAACTCTCTAAAAGTTTACCTTTTAGTTATAATCTACATATATAAACATATATATATATAAACATATATATATAAACATATATATATATATATAAACATATATATATATAAACATATATATATATATATATATATATATATATATAAACATAAAATGCCTTCATAAAAACCATGTGTTAGATGCAGATATTTTTTATTAAAATCAAAATAAAAAATAAAAACATTTTTTTTGTCATCTTGACTTTTTTATCTAATATTTCGCCTCGACAGAGCTTTATTTTTATCTAATATTTCGCCTCGACAGAGCTTTAGACAAATAAAAGGTATTAACCTTTTTTTCTTTCGTAATAATCTTTTAGAAGTGGCGTCCGATGTTATGTGAACTAACGGTGCAAATGTCTCTTTTACATTGAACTTAAATCGCGCATGGTCGCTGGTAGGTATAAATTTGGGAAAGTTCATTTTTTAAGCATCTTTAGAATTTTAAACATAAAGAAAGAGGCAAAATGCCTTCATAAAAACCGTGTGTTAGATGCAGATATTTTTTTATTAAAATCAAAATCAAAAATCAAAACTTTAGACAAATAAAAGGTATTAACTTTTTTTTATCTCGAGTTGCTCCGGGCTATGAAAAGCGGTGACACATCAGTAAAAAAGGCCGTGCCGCTGTTGCTGTTTTATACTTCGTAACGTCCAACGACTAACCACGTGGTGGACTCAGTTATCACTAGACACGCCTTGCTACAAATTCTGCTAAACAACTTGGCATAAAAATAACAAACAACAAAAAGATAAAGAAAGAACAACAAGGAAATAGATTTTGTTTTTGTATGTTTCATTTTCTTCACATTTTTATTTCGAAATCAAACTTGCCGGATATTAAAATGCAACAGTTGGAATAAAGGGCAGAGTGTATAGTTTTAATACAAATATGTTCCGAATATTATGAAAAAAAAGTGTTGAGAAAAGACATAATTTCATAGTAGTAGTAGTAGTATTAGAAGAGTAGTAGTAGTATTAGAAGAATTAGTAGTAGTAGTAATAGTAGTAGTAGTAGTAGTAGTAGTATTAGAAGAAGTAGAAATAGAAATTGTTAGTAAATAGGTAACAGGAAGAAGTAGAAGTAGAACAAATAGACAATGAAATAGAAGTAGTAAGAGGTAAAAAAATAAAGAAAGTGGGAGGTAATGACAGCAAAGGTAATTGTCGTGAGCAAGGCGATTCATGTAAGAGGACCGACATCCATTCAACTTGAGGTCGGACATGTGGAGACCTGAACTAATAGTAAATAACAAGAGAGAAATTATTTCATTAGAAAATATACCCATTATAAAAAAACGTGGGACAACTCTAATAACTATTGACTTATTTAGTATGTGTGCGTACAAATACATAAACAAATACGTCATTTTTTGTTATTTATTTGTACACATACATTTATATGTATGTATAGCTATGAATTGGGTACTAAAGAAAGAGAAAACCAGATATCGAATCAATAGAAGCGTAACTGCTTATTCTAGACAAAGTTTCATAACTGAAACGAAATATCGAATCAATAGAAGCGTAACTGCTTATTCTAGACAAAGTTTCATAACTAAAACGAAATATCGAATCAGTAGAAGCATGACTCTGTGTTAATTTGTATTTTCTATCTAGTTTGTTCTTTCTTTATTACCTTATATCTAACTATACCAACGAATTTTGTCGGATATGACATTTATGAAAATACGGTTATAGTTAGGCAATCGTTAAGAATATGGGCTTATATTGTTTAAAAGATAACAAGAGAGGTAACTAAAGATATTTCTAATGGATGATTGGTCAATTTACTAACGAAACAATCTAATCATTATATGCACTTAACATTTTAATTATTTCTCAAAAGGATATCTCAAGCCATGGCAAAAGGAAGAAATAAGAAACATGTCTAGTACTGAAAAAACATCGATTTGAGCTTATGTAGAGCAAGCAGCACGAGGATCACTTTTCTCGTATGATTTTATGCTTCTCTACGTACTGGGGAAAAGGATTATTATGAAAAATGAGATAGGACCTCATTACTGATGATGTAAAGACAATTGTTATAGTCGAACACATGCTTCCTAATTACATGTTCTCAGAAACTGTGTTATTTAGTAGTAAGTTATGTCCCTTACCTGCCCAACATGTAATCTAGTTGCTTGGCTGCCGGGCCGCTTATGGATGTCGCTTTGAAACGTAGGAGTATGATTTGTAAGAGAGAAAGTGAGACGCAGTGATTTCTGTTTTAGGTTAAATGAGCACATTTTAGCTCCGTTTTCCACTCCACTGCCGCAGCGTTTCGTCAAAACCAGTTTTGCTTTTTTGCACAAGCCAATATAAATTAAGTAGATGATATTAAGCGAAACATTGGCGGTTAGTCTATATATGTTATGGAATTGCAGAATCAGCAGCAGCAGGGGTCCTCATTTTCACAGATATGTATAATTTATTTAGTTGTTGAATACATTGTATACCATAATCAATATAATATAAATATAAATAATATAAATCAGAAATCACTATAATAATAATAATAATAATAATAATAATAATAATAATAATAATAATAATAATAATGTTATCTTGATCCTAAACACAGTTTATATCCGACCGTTATACTTAACGATTACTTATTTAATTTCGAAGGGTTACATATTAAATGTCGGATATGTTAAGAATAGGGTCCTATATTATTTAAAATAACATGGGCGGATTCTAAAATTTATGTTACTAATTATAATTTTCCGCGTGTCTGTAACATAATTGCTCAATGAAAAACTGTCTAGCAGGGTTAAAAGGTTAACATTGAATTTATAAATAATAAGAAAAGGTAAAGCCCAGTTATTTTTTAATAACGATTTTGAAACTTAAATGTATTCATTATCTATTTTTTTAAATTATTTAATTAAAACAAATCAACTACTTTAAATACATTATTAATTAATAAATCGATTTTAATTTTTTTTAATTTTACAGATCACGCGTATACATCGTTTGATATTTGATCAGATTATTTTATTAATGAAGATATGTTGGCGTTCTTTTATTTCGTCTGCATATTTACGCGGGTTTGACATTACGCGTAGGTCGACAGGGAGTGGACACACGAGTTGTTATTTTTTTTTTGCAAGATGCCACGGAGATTTTGATTCTTTCATACGACACAGGCGCGTTCGAAAATGAATTTCATTGTTTTAGTTTAGCATAAAAAATGAATAACAATAATCTACTTTTCTCTTTAAATGTTAATTTCAGTCACAAATCGCTTTCTAGTTGACAGTTTAAAGACTTCAAAATCATTTGTTAATTTCGGAACGGTTACGATATAATAAACAAATGGCGACCATATTTGATCTATTAATAGTAGTTTAAATGTTTCGACACGGTGTGGATTATTTTGTGGCTGGACGAAATTCAAAAGTGACCTTGATTATGTCGGATAAAATGTAATTCATGGCTAAAACTACAGTTTGAAGCAAAAGTTAAGCTTTATTGTTCGTTCGTGCTTCTAGACCGAAGGTCAAGATTACTTTTTGAACGCACCCTCGTTAGATCAAAGAGACGACTTTTAAATTCATCTTCAGGTTAAATCAAAGGTTAGCAGCTCCGTCTAAAAACACATATTTTGCGACATATGTTGCTTCCAAAACAAAATTGTTCCGCCCAAAAGAAAATATTGCGTCCAAAAGAAAATGTTTGCGTCATAAACAAAATGTA
>OY744518.1:78596136-78603636 GCA_963556195.1 Sepiola atlantica
TTATCTATTGCCATATATATATATATATATATATATATATATATATATATATATATATATATATATATATATATATATATATATATAGTGTGTGTGTCTGCGTGTAAAAGATTTATGCTTGTAATTATAATATACTGAAATAAAAAAATACAAAATTGCCAGAAAATGCTATTTGCTTTTCACAGTGAGCGATTATGACTGAGCGAAAAAGCAAATAATTCAGTTATTTACAAATCCTGGTAAAAGATATGTTTCGTTTTTGAAAATGATAACAAGATGTTAATCTGCCTCTGATAGCATTTGTGTAAAAAAAGAGATGAACATGAAAATCCCCTAAAAACAGCGATGAAAAGGATTTTCGTACTATAAAAAAAGAGAACATTCATGAAATTAGAAAACAATTGATCCAATAAGTTAATTAATAAGTTTATTAGTAGGTAAAATTAAAACGATATTTTAAAAACTAACCAGAAAAATTTAGAAAACTTTAAAAAATTAATAAGTATAATTAAAAATCAATCCAATCAGAAAAATTGAAAAATTAATCCAATAAGAAAAAAATGAAAAAAAATTAATCTAATCAATAAGATTAAAACAATATTCAAATTTGTAAAATTGAATAAATAATACAATCAGCAAAATAAAAAATAATAATATATTAAAAATTCATATTTATAAAGCAACATTTAAAAAATTGCGTAAATAATAAATTAAACGGAATTGAAAAAAAAAACAGAATGAGCAACATTGAAAACATAACACAAATGGACAAAATTAAACAATTCGCGAAGCAAAATTTCCAAAATAACTCTGTAAGCAAAATGGAAAAACCAACAGCTAAATCAGCAAAACTGTAAAAATCAAAGAAACATTTTTGTTTAAATCCAATAGCAAAATGGAAAAAAAAAATTAAATAGGCAAAATTGAAAAAAGTTAAAAAATTAATATGATAATTTACAATGTCGGTAGCCATGATAGTTTTTCAATTTGAAAAAAAATGATTGTTTTTAATTTGAAGAAAAAAGCTTTAATGATTTTTTTCTGTTCTTTTGATTATAATTTCTTTTTTCTTTTGTTTCTTTAAAAAAATCTACAAACATCGTTAGATTGCATATCAAATTATCAAAACAAGTCTTGAAATATTTGATTAAAGATTTCTAAATAAAACAAATAAAAAATATCTTTTTTTCATCGAATATTTTCTCAGTTCCGAACCACCGATCTTGTCTGAACTTTAAAAAATATGAAGAAAAAATAAGAAAACATACGTAAACGAAACCGCTTCATTTTGATCTTTTTCTACTTTACTATGCACATAGTTATGTTATTTACTGTGCAGTTATATCTTTACCCTGCACATAGTTATATTTTTACTATGCACATAGTTATGTAGTTATGTAGTTGTGTACATAGTTATGTAGTTATGTCTTTACTATGCACATAGTTATATTTTTAGTATGTACATAGTTATGTAGTTATGTAGTTTTATACATCGTTATGTAGTTATGTACATAGTTATGTAGTTATGTACATAGTAATGTAGTTATGTAGTTTTGTACATCGTTATGCAGTTATGTACATAGTTATGTAGATATGTAGTTTTGTACATCGTTATGTAGTTATGTACATAGTTATGTAGTTATGTCTTTACTATGCACTTAGTTATATTTTTACTATGTACATAGTTATGTAGTTATGTAGTTTTGTACATAGTTATGTAGTTGTGTCTTTACTATGCACATAGTTATGTTCATAAATTTTCACACGTAGGTATTTACGAAGTAATATTAATCTAACACTTATTTTGTCTGATTTTCAAAGTCAGACCAAAATAAATATATATTATCTGAATCTGTTCAATAAATGATATTCTTAACAAAGTTTCATAATTGTAATGAAACATCCTTCTTCTATATATATATGATTCGTTTCATAACTGTTAAAAAATGTATATGATCTGAATAGGTCTAAAGGACAAAGCTTCATATTAATATTTATGAATATTTCCATTCAATAAACATTTATTTAAATGCTGTTCTTTTGTACAGAAGTTTTAAATGGTTCAATTTTTCGTTCGTTTACAATATTTTTTCTATTAAAAAAGAGCTAAGAAAGAAACCGCCCTTTTTTTAAAGATATTTTTCTTTTAAAATAACAAAGAAAGAGACAAAAGAAAAACATATATTTATACATATTTATACATATATACACTTATATATACTTATATATAGATATACATATATATATATATATACATATACATATATACTTATATATATATATTCATATATATATATATATATTTGTACATATTTATACATATATACACTTATATATATTTATATATAGATATACATATATATATGTATACATATACATATATACACATATATATATATTTATATATATATATATATTTGTACATATTTATACATATATACACTTATATATATTTATATATAGATATACATATATATATGTATACATATACATATATACACATATATATATATTTATATATATATATATATATATATATATATATATATATATATATATATATATATATATATACTTTAATCGCGCAAAATTGAATGACACATTGCATTCCAGGGAACGTTATAAATGACTTCAATATATATATATATATATATATATATATATATATATATATATATATATATATATATATATATATATATATAATAGAAACAAAAACAATAAAAGAAGAACAATGTAATAAAAACAACCAGACACAAATGAATAATTTTGTTCGTAGCTGCCGAGTTAAAAAATGGACGCCCGTCATTAAAAAATCACTTTATTTTGGAAAAAAAAGATGAATCGTTATCGATTATCAAGAAAGTTTTCGTTTCGTCCGTATCCTTTATACACACCACCAGTTTCGTATACACATACTCACCCACCGCTCAGCCATATACACCCACGCACACACACACACACTATCTATCTATCTATCTATCTATCTATATATATATATATATATATATATATATATATATATATATATATATATATATATATATATATATATAAAATCAAAATAAACTTTTAGTCATTCATAAACGAAGAAAAAGAAATACAGTTTATATTCTAGGGATACTAACTATTGCAGACTTGTATCAATTGTAAAATTCACAAATACAAAAGCGGACCCTACTATATCAGTTGTGAAACGTAAACAGGAGACCTAAACTTAGTTATACGGTATTCAAGATGGCGCTGGTTGAACTCCAGTTTAAACATCTATATTAATAAGTGGTTAAATCTCCTTCCCAGGACAAGTATAAGCAATAAATATAGCATTTTTCTCTTTCCTTGGGGGTGTCGCACAGTTTTGGTGTTTGTTCCTTAATGGTAAAGTTTACAAAAAAAATGTACCCACGTTACTCACCCTGTTGACTAGAATACATATTCCATAATTAATAATGATGAATTCAATAATTTAGGATTTTACCAAGCACATAATATTTATTGACACTCACGTGCGCACACCCCAAATGATAAAGTTTACCAAATTTATATATATATATATATATATATATATATATATGTGTGTGTGTGTGTGTGTGTGTGTGTGTGTGTGTGTGTGTGTGTGTGTGTGTGTGTGTGTGTGTGTGTGATTTTTTGAAGGCTTACCAAAGCATTCCGTTCAGGAGCCCAATCAACACCACAAAAGATTTTTTCATTCAAAAATTATTTATTTATCATTTCTCAAAGTAAAGAGTTTTTTACCTACACGTGTTTCACTACCAAGCAGGTACTTGCTTCGCAGATCATCAGGGAAATTAAGTACCTTGAATAAGAATTACAACTACCGGCAATACACAATGTGGTGTTGTTTTAATTGAGGTCACTTAAGAATGGAAGAAGAAAACAAAAATATAATATATATATAAATGCTCTGTACCCTGTAATCGAGTATCATCGAGCTTGTTTTTATAGGACTAATCCCGGTCTTCACTGAATAATCTTTTTTTAAGTGAAAAATCCAAATATATATATATATATATATATATATATATATATATATATATATATATTCTCACCGTCTACGTTCGTCTTTGTCAGCATGGTATCAATATATTCTATTACTAAATAATGTTTTACTCCAAGTTGGGATTGATAGGTAAAGGGTCACTATATTTGTTGCCAATCGTTGCTTCCGTTCTTTACTCGCAGAAGATGCGGTGCTAGTCTCCTTCTATTCTGTCCCCATTTCTATGGAAGGTGCTCCACTCAGCTATAATTTCTTGTTTCTCCATCTGTGTTAAATGCGTTAGACTTTCTTGCCGACAACTGGGCTATATGAAAACAATATAATTATCTACCCTTTAATTGTGGTTATATTTAGTTATCTCCCTTCAGTTGACGTATTGCCTAGTCAGGGAATGTTTCATTTAATATATTGAAATAGGTTGAAAACGCTAGTATGCCTTAACAAGGTTTTATTAAAGGAACCGTTCCCTGATGAAGCGATTCGTCAGCTGAAGAGTGTCAGCGAGACAGGTAACTACATTACTATAAGCAGAAGCCACGGGCCGATAAGTATATGATAATAACATAGGCTGATTGGAAGAGAGAATGAAACGTACTGTCGATCAGTGTTCATTGTCTCGTGAAAACTCAAGCTAAAACTCATAGACTTATGCATTCAGTTCGTATATAGATTATCAGTTAGTGCGAGTGTGCGTGTGAGTATGCGGATGAATTTCTTGCCGGAGCCGAACAACATGCAAAGGTATAAAATTAATGCGCGCGCTTTTTTCTTTCTTTATTTCTTTCTTTCTTTCATTCATTTTTTTTCCTTTCTTTCTTCTCTTTTTAATTTCTTTCTTAGTCTCTCTCAAGTCAAAATTTTGGTAAGTTTTTCTTTTGCTCGAGTATAGGTAATATACAAACATTCACGTATACATCTTTCTTTTCCTTTCTTTCTTTTCCCATACTTCGTTCCTTCTCCTTTCTTTCTATTTATTCATTACTTTCTTTGAAATCAGCATTTTAGTAATGTTTATTTTTGTTCACGTATTGGTAATAGCTAAGAAACCTAGGTACATAGATTATTTATTTACTTTTTTCTTTCTATTTTCTTCCTTTTTTCTGTAGCAGTTGATGTCGATCGTAACCGATTACCCCCCCCCCCCGTGTTTTTATCACGTGATGATAACGAGAACTAAGTAACGAGAACTCGGCAACCAGACAGAAAGATGTCAGGAAATGAGCCCCCACAAATAACCTACAAAATGGCGCCTAAGTTACCCAATAAACTGGCACTAGTATGCTAAAAAGGGAACAAATTTAAAGAGAATGTCACACCAATTTGTGCTCTATTTTTATAAAAATAAATAAGTTCGTTAACTTATGAAAAAAGTAGTTGCGTCTTTCATTTGTGAGGAGAAACTAGAGAGATTACTAGTGAATCTATTTGTCTATAGAGTGACGACCGGATTATTTCATTTATCTGAACAGGTGAACCACCTGACTTTCTCTTTACTACATCATTATAGAGAGATATTTCAACGAACTAAACTTCCTTCCTTTCTTTTCTTCTCTTCTTTCATTATTTTATTTTTTCTGTCTTTAAAGGTGTTTTTGTTCGATTATTGACACCATATAAACATAAATATACATACATTGCTTTTATGTTTTGTCTTTTTCTTCTTTCTGCTTCTTTTCTTTTCTTTCTACCTTTCTTTCTTGCCTTTATTCGTTCCGTTTGTCCTTCTCTTTCCATTATTATTTATTTTATTTTATTTAAAATTCGGTTTTATTCGATTATTAGTAATATCTAAAGTTTAGATTCTAAACATTCACGCGTATACACACATTTTCTTTCCTCCTTCCGTTTTTTTCCTTTCATTCTTTCTTTTAAACAAGAATTTACGCCGTTTCTTTTTCTTCTTCTTCTTCTTCTTCTTCTTCTTCTTCTTCTTCTTCTTCTTTTTCGAGTAATGGTAATATCTAAACATGCATCCATGGATTCTTTCGTTCTTTTCTTTTTTTCTTTCTTTTTTTACTTTATCTTTATTCTTTCTCTCATTTTTTTTCTGTTTTTCTTTCTTCCTTTGAAATCAAAATGTTCAAATGTTTATTTTTGTTCCAGTATTAGTAGAATTTCCATAACAAGTGATTAACAGCGTCTGGAGTTGGGCACTTCATTTCCTTAACGATTAATACCCACAACTTTTTTTTACTATGAAATACATGCGACACTGAGAGAGGAAGAAATACGGACAAAAATATATAAACATAGAGCAGGAAAAGGGGAAAAATAGAAAGAAAAACAGACAAAAATAGAGCAAGAGAGAAATACAGGCAACAATATATATATATATATATATATATATATATATAGAGAGAGAGAGAGAGAGAGAGAGAGAGAGAGGGGGGGGGGAGAGAGAGAAAGAGAAAGAAAGAGAGAGAGAAATACAGACAACAGTATATATAGATAAATACAAATAAGAATAGCGAGAAATACAGACAACAATATATATATATATATATAACTTCTTTGTAATATAGCAGGAAAAATCCCAGCAGAGTGCTTGATTAATTGGGAATTAAAATTAAAAATTAAAAATTAAGAGCGCAATATTTATTTATTTTGGTACAGAAAAATTAGTACAATATTCGTACCGTCGGTTTCAAGCACAACAGAAGCTGAAGAGAGCCAGATGGCTAAGTCCTTCTGTGCTTGAAACCGACGGTACGAATGTTGTAGTGATTTTTCTGTACCAGAATAAATATATATATATATATATATATATATATATATATATATATATATATATATATATATATAAAGAGAGAGAGAGAGAAAGAGAGAGAGAGAGTGAGTGAGAAAGAGAAAGAGAAAGATAAAGAGAGTGGAAATACAGACAACAGTATATATATATAGAAAAAATACAAATAAGAATTTTTCCGAATATAGTAATTATATATATATATATATGAATATATATATATATATATATATATATATATATATATATATATATATATATATGAATATATATATATATGAATATATATATATATGTGTGTAAGAGTGTGTGTGTGTGACAAAACATACATAAAATATGGTCAAGTACGAATTAATATAATTCGCCAAAATACCATATTTTTATTTTAAACAGTATACAATATCAATAAAAAATAATTACAATTTGACAATAAATTCATTTTTCATAGTTTTCTTCCATAATCAACAAAAAGATTTGATATGATGTAATATTATTAATAATTTAATATTTAATTATAAAAATTATATATATATGATAAACAATGGAAATAATATTCCAACGTAATGAAAAAAGAAAAAAAGAAACCAAAAATTATTCATGTATTGATCAACGTTTCCTCTTTATTTCAAGACTTCTTCGGAATGATTGATTTGAAGAAATAACACAGACGTACAACTATTTTAAAATGTTTTGACCATTTGTGACGTTAAAAGAATGTTTAGTTCTTTTTTGAAAC
>OY744518.1:78608636-78628636 GCA_963556195.1 Sepiola atlantica
CTTGAGCGATACAAAAACAACATGGCGGCATTTTGTAAGATTCCATTTTGTGAAAATCACGCTACTTGTAGCATATTTACACATTTTAAACGTGTTTTTCTTCAGATTACATGCGTTGTACTAAATAGATTTTTAGTCCAAATGGGTCCTCATTAAATATGATTAAAAAAAAAACAATATCAAACTATGCATAATTTTTTATCGCATTATGTTTACCCTTTCGAACTCATCACTTATCCCCCCTTAAAAATACAAACAAAATGATTAAAATAATTTAGTTGTCAATTCTATGGGGTTTTCATCAATTCTCGAGCCAGTCGGCGTAAACAGAGGCGATGGCCGCCACTCCTACGAAATGACATTCTTTGAATTTAGAGCCGGAAATCCACTCATGCGTGACGTCACTTACTCTGCTCCTTTCACACCGTCAAGAATTGCGGAATCTACTGTAAATCCCGGCACCGCAACGCAGTTCGCCAAGACCAGAAATAAAACGACAAATACCGTTTTATTGTTCAGCCTATCTCAGTCAGAACGTCAGGGGTTCTCGGTCCCGATACTTCAGGATTCATACGTGACATTGGACAGATGATAGCCACTTGTGGGTACGAGTCCCGAGAGACCGCTTGAATGTTCCAGCGCATCTCCCTAGCTATCATCCAAGGTAACGCTATGTCTATTATGATTTTATTTCGTAACTTTCCCCTCGTTTGGAAACAAGTAAATTGGGACTTATGGAAATACACTTGTATTTCTAATAAATTTTCAAAAACATGAAAAATATGTAAATAAAAAAATTAGTTTGTCAACAATTTTGAGTGGGGGATATAAATTAGCACCCCTTCTCTCTATCGGCTTGTTTTCTGATTTAGTTCCTTATGTAGCAATATTAGAGACGAGTGTGTAGGAATAGGATAAAACTGGTAAATTTCCATGTATGTTAAAAATTAGGGAGACGGAATTCTCTAATTAGAATTCGAGTAAGGCTACGTGCTCCGGCAGTAACGCTATGGGCACAGGAAGCTGGTAAGCGGATTTTTAGAGAGAATCGTCGGAACCTCCAGAGAGGGCAGTTGGTCTTTTGCTTATTTCCCTCATGGGTGATGGGGAGTGGTGCTGGTTGAGGTGGGTTTACTCTGAAGAATGAATAAGTCACCCAGGTGCTTGTAGGTAGACATGTACATGTGAAATATGGCAGTGAACAATAATTATAAAGGGAATTTATATTTACTTATTCACCATTGAATCAACTCTTTTAAGCTTTACATATACCAATAATCCAGTTATGTTGACGTCCACAGGGTAAAATCCAGTTACTCCTTACTCGGTTTATATAAAACTGCTCAATAATAAATAAAGCAAAAATGCACCCATTCATAACAGACATCTTGCTGATTTACAGCTTTGACCGAAATATGTCTGCAAATGTGTAGCCAAAAATGTTTGTATAAATAAAACGTTGTATAAGTAAACGTGGACGCACAGTAAGTATCCTAGAACACCCCACCGTGTTACACTTAGATTCTCTTTATTTCTAAATTTAACTGTAATTTTTTTTAATTCGAAAGTAGTTATGTGATTTAAAAATTTTAAAAAAAATCGAAATAAAAATGAAAATAACTCACAGGCAACGCAGGGTAAGTACAGCTAGAAATAAATAAATAAATAAATAACGAGGCCATTGTTATTTATTCTTTCTGTTTTGTTTTTTTCAATTACCTCCCCTTTAATTGTCAACATGGCGGACAAGGAGAGAGAAAATATTGTACGCAGTTATATAAAAAAATCTACTCAAATGTGTACTAATTCTAACCATGCATTGAAATAGTCTTTTAAAAAATCCGTTGGGGCAAAGGAATGAGGGTGGGGACAATTTTGTAACAAATTCTTTTTTTTATATATAAAGGATTCGTTTTTGGTTTGGCATTCCGTTTTGTGCTGTTTTTTTTTTAAGATTACAAAAGACAGCATCAATAAAAAAAAATGAATCTCTTTAATATTTTTCCATATATGCTTAAAGTTCAATGATATGTTCGTGTTTATGGTAAAAAAAAACAACGTAATCTACATACGAATTACAAGTAGCCGCCACCTATTATTAGTAATTATCCGGTAAAACTGAATCCCTGCACCATTTGCTAAACCACACACACACACACACACAAAATGAGATTCTACTGTTTTAGGCGATTACATGTAAACAATATAATTATGTTGATAAACCGGTTCTCATTTAATCACCGAAGTTAAGCGACGTTGAGCCTGTCCAGTAAAAGATGGGTGATTATTTGGGAATACCAGACGCTGTGAGAGAACGTCGAAACATTCCTTAAAAAAGATACAGCCCTGAAAATGCTTCAGTAAAAACAAACTGCTTATACACACATGTGTCAACACACAGAGGCGAAAATGATGTTCTGAATCCTGTTGGGAATCTCTCCAGAGATCTTCACCACATGTATTCATGCGCACATACAAACATCCTAAAAAGTAGGCGGTAAAATGAATTTAAAAAAAGAACACAATATTTTAGACTTCAGAGCGGTAGATCACTTTCGCATATAAAGTTAACGTAAAATGATCACCTACTTGCGGGCCATCAGGCGGTAATGATCATCACTTCTAGACTGGTCCTTTATAACGCTATCTGAGTGATAATTACCGCCTCATGACTCGGAAGTGAGTAATCATTTTACCTTAAATTTATATGCGATAGTGATCCCCCACTCTAAAGTCTAAGAATTTATTTTAAAAATAATTCTTTTTTTTATTTCTTTTATGTTTACATGTAATTGTTTAACAATCAATATTTAGCGTGGAGATAACTTTTACATATAAATTTAACGTAAAATGATCAGCCGCTTCCGGGCCATTTAGCGGTAATGATCACCCATTTACGGAGCGATCCTTTAAAATGTTATCTCGTGCGGAAGTGGTTATCAATACCGCCTTGAGGTCCGGAAGTGGTTGATCATTTTACGTTAAATGTATGTATGTGAAAGTGATCCCCAACTCTAAAGTCTAAGTGTCTTGATACAGCCTACTTTTCAGGCTGTTTACATGTAATCGCCTAAAAAAGTAGAATCTCATTTTTATTTTTAGTAGAATGAGCACATGGTGGAGGGCTCTAATAATACCAATTATCCTATCTATAATGAGCCGGGTTTTTAGGTGGCACACTAAGATAGAATGTTATTTTTTTTTTAAGTGAGATTGAGGTATGACAAAAAAAGAGGGACGAAATATAGAGATAATAATCATTTGCAAAACGCATTTGCAAACATACGGAATAAAATTATAAAATAATTTTTAAAATCTTTTAATTAAATTTTTTTTTTTAATTGTTAATGAAAAAAAAAGTAATTACAAAAAATACATACAAAGGGGGAGATAATGCTATACGTCATGGATGCAATCATCTCTCGTCGGTTTCATGGTAAATGATGAATCAGGACTGTTTTAGGCTGATTACCTAATGTATAGTTGATTATTATTTACAATGAAATTGGTTTCGGCATTTTACACACCAACAACGTATTTTGTACTAAAATAGTAATTTCTATCATTTGCTCGAGTAAAAATAACGCTTAACAAATAGTAGATTTCTACCGTATTTTTGATAATATTTAGACAACAAATATCAACATGGTGGCCTATCTTAACCCGTTATTAGACACTAATTAAACAAGAATTTAAGAAGTTCAATATATCCTAAAAACTACTTACTTTTTCTAGAATAAAAATCATTTAATTGATTTTGATCAAAATTTGAATGAGGATTCTAGATATAAGGTTTAGTAAAATCATAACTTTATTTCAATATTCGTATTAAGACATAAAAGTGGTGAAAAACTAGCAGAATCTCCGCCCTGCGATACCTAATTAGATAAATTAAAACACGTGATCAGTTATATTCTGTGAATTAAGATTGGTTCGTTTCATCTCTGTTGAAAACGTTCTTAATTTTACTATCACACAATACCTTGTCTATTTATACGAAGCACATAATTTTAAAGAAATATATCGATTAATATTTATTTTAAACATAGATCATTAGTTATCTGTAAACCGAAATAGAGCAAACTAGAACATTTTTAATTAATGTCATAAGCTGTTGTTACTGTCTAGATCATTATTGAAAAAATGTCTTCATTTTAACAATATAAAAACATTTTTCAAAAATCACAAGAGAATCAGCTTATGACATTAATTAAAAATGTTCTACTTTGCTCTATTTCGGTTTATAGATAAATAATTATCTATGTTTAAAATAAATATTAATCGATATATTTCTTTTAAATTATTTGCTTCGTAGTCGTATAAATTATTTCATCAAAAGAATTAAATCGAATAATATTTTTGTTCTGAAGAACATGATACTACAATCCACAAAAACAAATGGCTATTCAGAATGAAATATTGACTTTGTGCGGAATTAATGACAAACTTCGAGAAACAGACCAGATTTACATAATTATATATATATATATATATATATATATATATATATATATATATATATATATATATGTTTATTTATATTTAAATAAGAGTTATAATATCCTGAACCCTTAACCGTTAGACTAACTCCCCGTGATTATTTTTTACAGTTTTTAGTGGTTATATCGTGATAGTAGATTCGGTCAACATTAATATTGTATTTGCTTTTGTATTTAACGGTAAATATTTACATTCTACATGAATCCCAACTATAACTATCGTGCGTGTCAAGTTATATTTATTCGGCTGGCCGTCTTTAATATTTAACAAATTCAACATGGCGGAACTTCCGGTATATTCGGACATTACGTTTTCAAACATTGTATTGTATCTTTTGCATCAATGCAAATATTTTATAGACTAAATAATTAGAATATCTTAATGTTATGCTTCACATATTGAATTCAATATTTCGTCCATAGATGGGCTTTACCATTCTTGATAAATTGATAAAGCACTTCTCTGGGCAAAATATCGAATAAAATAATTACTGTGTTAATCTCTTTTGTTCCAATTAGTATGTCTTTTTCTTCATCTATATTTCCATTTTTGTTACATATATATATATATATATATATATATATATATATATATATATATATATATATATATATATATATATGTATATATATATATATGTGTGTGTGTGTGTGTGTTATTTATACTGGTATTTTATATATCAGGCTGTTTGCAATGCGGTGGCGATGAACAAAATATATGTGATATTTTTCTTCGTTAAAGAAAACTTATTTATTAATTTTTCAATTTTCAATATATCTTTCACTTACTGTTTTAAAGGGGGCGAAATGATGAAAACTATGGAAGTAATGGAACCCTCACTTTAAAAAAAAACGGTTATTTCCGTTTACTGATGAGAAACGTCCAAAAAAAATTGAATGCTTTATGTCGCAGCAAACAATTCAATCTGCAGACACTAATGTTTTTATATTTCATATTTTATTTATTTATTTGTTTTGTTGTTGTTATTGTTGTCTCTTGGGGAGAGTATTAATTATTATATTTTTTATTTTATTAATTTATTTATTTTATATTAATTTGTTTCAATTTTTAAAAATTCGTAACGGGTGAGTTTGTTTTAAATAGTCTATCAAATGTAGGGGGTTACTAAAGTATTGGTCGGACTAAATAGGAATTATAGGTACCGTCGTATTAACGTTGAAAAAAAGGTTTATTTGTTTGATCATAATATTAATCATTAAATATTGAAATTTTCAAATTATGTTATTTATACTAAAGATTACTCAATTTATATTTGTTTTTAAAATGTTATTCATCTTTTTCCTAACGTCTGATATTATTTATATATATATATGATTGTAATTATATCTATATTATTAGATGCCTGTAGTAACCGTTCTATACGCTATAGAGTTGAAAGATATCGTCAGAGTAATCTACTCTGATTCATTCTCTTTGTGTTGAAATTTCTTTACTTATTTATTAATGAGCAAACTCTTGAATACTTGATATTACTACAAACTATGATCAATGATATTCTGTTAGCTGAGACTGGTCTGTTTTCTCTCTGTTTAAAACTTCTCAGTATCAACAGTACAGAATACACTGTTTAAAATGTTCTCAGTATCAAAAGTACAGAATACACTGTTTAAAACGTTTTCAGTATCAAAAGTACAGAATACACTGTTTAAAACGTTCTCAGTATCAACAGTACAGAATACACTGTTTAAAACGTTCTCGGTATCAACAGTACAGAATACACTGTCCATTTATATTTTTATACTTATGTTTTATTCAAATATTTATCTACTGGTGTATTCAATTTAAAAAGGAAAAATATTATCCATTTTTATTAAATATTTATTTATTTATATTAAATCAAAATGGATGGCCTATGATATTTACGTGTATTTTTTACAATAAAATGGTGACGCCGACGTGATTTAAACTCACAACCTTCTGATTTCGGAAACGTTTTTGTTAAAATATGTTCCCGGCATTATTCTGCGTTTTGCTCTGATTCATTCCCTCTCTGTTAAAGAATATCACAGACTTAACGTGGAATATGTCGTCCATATTTTATAGTGAATAAAACACGTAATCTGCATTGTCCCAAATAGATATACTAGTTTATTCAAACTTTATCAAATAATTTTATAGATTTAAAACGGTAAAAATTTAAAATAAACGCCATTAAAACTTTAACGTCTTTACTACAGATGAGAATGTAGTGTCCGCAGAGGACCGCAAGTTATCAAAATACGCTGGAGCTCTGGAGACAAGTGAAGCGATTAACACCGTCACGTAGAACTTCCTCAATCAGTCTATTAATGGTGTGCAATACCGGGGAACATTGTGAGCACCACTACATCGATATTGTTAGGGGCAACGCCTTGATCTTCTCTCGGCCTGCCATGCTAGCAGGGCATCTAATGAACCTTCCTGACTATAGGCTTTTTAAACTTAATGGTGGAAAAAGATTTTCTTGAACTTTTAAATTTAAATCATATTCATAGTTTATCAATATTGAATTATGTATTAATTGAATACATGTTATCTAATTCTGTAAACTATAAAATTTAAATAGATTTTTTGTCTGTTAATTCTGATTTATTCCCTCTCTGTTGAAGAATATCTCAGATTCAAAATGGCAACTTCGCTGTTTGCAATCACATTTATTTATGTTATATAGATTTAGTATAGGTTTCCATAATATAAATAGATAATTAAAATGTTATCAGTATAACTCGATTTGAATGATATAAAATACCCATTTAACTAAGAAACAATTATTTTTCGTAATAATTATATTTCGTAAAGAAGGTTTATAAAAACATTTTGAACAAACCATCTTTCTGAATATCTAAAATCCAACATGGCGGAATGTGATCTATTTAATCATTGTACTTATTTCAATATAGATTAATTATAGGATTCCTAAGTCAAAATAGTTCATTGGTATAATTCATTGTTAATTATACAATGTGTTCTCCTTTATGCTAAAGAATTTTATTAGATTAAAGTAGTTTTTTCTAATTATAATAAGGAAATATTTTTAATGTTGAAAAATATATTTCTGAAATTATTCCGTATTTTAAATCTGATAAATTCTCTCTCTGTTAAAGAATATCAGATTAAACTTGGAATATATCGTCCATATAATTAATATAAAAATAATTTGTAATAATGCTATTATTAGATGTATGTTTAGATTATAGGGTTTATATTTTAAATGATTCACATATATGACTCATCGTGAATGATATAACTTATTCTCTTTCCCAAAGAGTTCAGTTTCAATATGTCTTTCATATACTTTATACAATCTTTGTTTTCATATATATTTAGTTCAATAATTAATCATATTTCTTTTCTAAACTACGCAAGGAAATGAAAAGAAAATGTTTATTAAAACATATTTCTGTGATTATTTTGCATGTTAATTCTGATTCGTTCTTTCTCTGTTAAAGAATTTCACAGATCCAATATGGCGGAATAAATGGTCTGTAATCGTCATGATTCTTTAATAATCTTTTAATATAGACTTCTATATATATATATATATATATATATATATATATATATATATATATATATTAATACAATTGAGACAACGTCACGTGTCTATTTCCTTCTTCATGTATTCTCCTTTATGTTAAATTTTGATTAAATTAAAGTACTTTTCCGTATATTATAAGCAAATATTTTGAAATATTTTGAAATATGGCTTTTATATACTTTCTACAATCTCTTAGTTTTTTATATATATTTCGTTAAAGAAGTAATTAGGATTCTTTGATGATGTCTAATTGAATTATTAAGTTTTAACAAAATGTTGCGATTATTCTGCATGTTAATTCTGATTCATTCTTTCTCTGTCAAAGAATTTCACAGATCCAATATGGCAGAATGAGTCGACTGTACTCGTTCTATGTCTTTTTATGAATCTTGTCATATTTATCACCCTGAATGATACAACGTATGCTTCATTATGCTAATCAATTTTATTAGATGAAAGTATAAAAAATATCAAAAAATATTTCCCGAGATTATTCCGTGTTTTAAATCTGATTAATTCTCTCTCTGTTAAAGAATATCAGATTAAACTTGGAATACGTCGTCCATATAATTAATATTTTCAAAATACAAAATGCTTAAAAAATTAATGTAATTTCAGGCATTGCTATAAATAAGTTGACAAATGTTTTCGTATTAACCTTTGTATTGCTTATGATAGATGACATGTAGAAAATTAAATCACATTTTAATAGAGCCTTAAAATATATAGATTTACTTATCAAAGATGATTTCTATCGCAAATATAGATAAACTTATAGTCTTTCAAAGTGCACATTGCCCTTATGGACATCCTGTATAATACAAACATTTGACTAAATATCATAAACGTTTCAACCGGAGCTCTCGTAAACCCGGTATCTTCAGTCGAGAGGAAAGAAAATGTATTTTTTTTTTACATATTCAGATATAAGTATGAGGTGCTTCTTCAATTCATAAGACTTACATGACTGAATTCAAAAATGTAATACTAGAACACGTAAAACTATTATTTTTAATTTGCGATTTTCCAACTTCAAAACAATGGGTCAGACGTTTGTATTATGACATATCGTGAAGAAGGGAGAGGTAAAGTATTTTTAATTTTGACACGCTATGTTTTTTTGGGGTGTTTTTATTGGGGGGGGAGGGGGAGTATGATTTTGTCTGGTCAATTGAAATCAGCATGGTAACGACACATCATTTTCTCGTTATATAGGCAATATTTACACACACGTATACACAATTTATACGCTAGGGAGAATAAAGTTTCCTTTTTAATATACAAATTATAGTTTTAGAATGTCTTACTGGCTTAGCTGGTTAGATAGCTACTATTTGAATAATACGATTAATATATATATATATATATATATATATATATATATATATATATATATATATATATATATATCATATATATATATATATATATATATATATATATATATATATATATAAACTAAAATATGCGAGCAGTGCTGTTCAAACGTTTATGCAAATACAATCTCACATTCTCTAATAATTTAACAGATTTAATAGTTGAAGAATTTCTCAGATTCAACATGGCGTAATGCTCCGTCTAAAATCACTATGTTGCATAAGGAGAAGAGATCACGTGAGTTACGTCACGGCGAGAGTTGGGCTACAACGGTCGGTCTCTTTTCACAGCAGAGTGTGTCTGTCGCGGACGTGTATCAATGGCATTTTGGGACTTCGTTAAAAGAATTTTTCAGATTTAACATGGCAGATTATATGCAATGTATAATTTGGTATTGGAATCATAGGATGCACAGTTCTATGACTATTAGTAGTAGAACTACATGTTAATTCCGATTGTTGCTCTCTCTATAAAAAATATGTCCCCGGGTAAACATGGCGCAACTAACTATCCAGAAACAATCTACATAGGATTTTCTATAAAAAAATATGTTCATAATTATTCGTTCTGATATTTTAAAACGTTTCTTAGGCTAGAAATGGCGGAACTTCCTGGCGATAACGACGCTATGAATTGATTACATCTTTAGCGTAAATACGAACATGATTTAACCGATATTGTTGAGATATTCCAAGAGGATCAGTCTGTTTTTGAATACTAAACCGGTGCCTTCTGTTTAAGCAATTATGGCATTCAATATAGTGGATCAAACCATCTAAATTTTAACAATATTTATCTTAAAGCTATATATATATATATATATATATATATATATTATGTACTTATAGTAAATGAGTTATAGAAAAATCTTTGTGTTTCATTTTCGAATGCATTTATGTGGTAATATATATATATATATATATATATATATATATATGACACATTATATACATTATTTGATGAAAACAACAAATTATATTTTGAAAAAGACAAAACAACGGTAAAACACACACACAAACACTCAAATATCATTCCGAAACTAAACCGTATCAAGACGATAGATGTGTATATTTAAAGAACTCAATATCTTTTAATATAGAGCGTCATAACAATGGTGAATTATATACATATATGTGTATAATAATAAAATCAACTTAATGAAAAAGCAACAAAGTACATTTTTCTATAATCTATAATATATATATATATATATATATATATATATATATATATATATATATATTATAGAATATACTACACTGCTATAAAACAATTAGCCATACATACTAGAGGTTTCAAAGTGAGTAGTACATTTGCTGAGGATATTCGATAGCTACCGTTTCTCATCAGTGAACAGGCTATATATATATATATATATATATATATAACATCGTGTAAACCTTAGTTATTAAGAGAAACATTCTATATTCCCTTCAAAAACCCTTTATTTACAGCCAATTCTTTCTTACTATTTAAAGAACATATATTTTTAATATACACAATATATCACTAATATTTATGAGAAGGCGTCATTAGTGTATAATCAGTCTGAAAAAATAAAATTTAACTCATTCATATTTCTTTTTTTTCTTTTTCATCTTGCCTCATCTGAAAAAAATATAGGTAATGAGGTGACAAGAAATATGTCTAAATCAAATGAATGTCGGATACATTTTAATTATTCAACCTGACTGTGAAATATTATACAATGATGGAGCCTCTTCATGAACATTAGTGATATTTGTATATCATAAAATATATGGCCTTGAAATTGGCAGAAACAATTGTCTGTCAATAAAGTATTTTTGACGGAAATACGGAATGTTTCTATGAATACCTAAGGTTAATATGATGTTAAATCTAGAAAACTTGTCATACACCATTGAGTTTTGATTTACTCCTCTCCAGGAGTTACCATTGAGTTAAGTAAAATAAATTAATGTATTATATATAAAAATAAAATCAGTTATAATTAAAGAAACTGAAGAAAATTGATACACAGAGAACAAAATAATGTGCTCAATAATTATGCAGCTTGTAATAAAATATCTGATATAGATATACGAATACCACACCAAAGGGCAGACAATCAGACTCCGTCACGACAATCACCGCGAAAAAAAAGAAGCAATTTGTATTCAACAAAATATCCCCGTTTGTCGAACTGCTACGCAAAGCCATAAAAATGGACTGTTACCATAAGCTACACTCTGCGCCAAAAAGACAGAAAAGGCGCATCTTAAACCGGCGTACGTGAGCACAAACAGGATGCCGGAAAAACACTGAACTGCTGGTAACAGCATTCGAACTTCTTGCGAAGAAGAGCGCCGGCGTATTGTGCCGGCATACGTCTGGGGCCCAGTTTTCAACACAGTCTGCAGCCAATGAAAACATTTCCACAGTTTTATTTATTTCAGCTTTTTATATTTTTGTCCCACTGACGTAACAAGGGTTTTCGTTTATAAGATCTTTTGCTTTCTTTTTCAGCTTGTCCCGATTCATAAATTTAAAAAAAGAATAAAGTTAAAACATGTAAACAAAATTGAGTTAAAATAAGCTTAAATAATAGTTTAAAATAAACTATATAACTACAAACAGAAATACGTTTAAAAAGTCCTTAAATGTGTTTAATTAATTTAATTATAGACTTTATATTTTAACTGTTTCATCGTCTTTGGTATAACATTCTAAATGATACAACGTATTACTCTTTATGCTAACGAATCTTCTTAAATTAAACTCTTTAAACGTATATAATAAGGACACCTTTTTTAAATATTAACAAAATATTTTCCCGACATTATTTCTTTGTATTAAATCTGATTAAATCTCTCTCTGTAAAAGAATATCAGATTAAACTTTGAATATATCGTTCATATAATTTATATTTTAAATGTTTCAAAATGATATTATTATACGTACGTTTCTACTTAATTATAGGGTTACTATTTTAAATGGTTCCTAGTCTTTGGTATAACTCATTGCGAATGATACAACGTATCCTTCTTGCTATGCTAAAGAATTTTATTAGATTAAAATCTTTTCTCGTACAACATTTTTGAATATTTAGAAATATTTCTCGACATTATTCCTTGTCTGAATTCTGATTAAATCTCTCTCTGTTAAAGAATATCAAATTGAGCTTGGAATATATTGTTGATATACTTAATATTAAAACTATGTTTCCAGATGCTATTATTATACGTATGTTTTTACAAAGTTTTATTTATTTCAGCTTTTTATATTTTATATAGGGTTTATATTTTAAATGGGTCCTAGTCGTTGGTATAACTCATTGCAAATGCTATAATGTATTCGTCTTTATGCTAAAGAATGCTATTAGTTTATAGTCTTTTTCGTACTTAATAAGAAAATATATATAATATTCATAAATATTTCTCAACATTGTATGTGTCTTAAATCTGAAAAATCTCTCTCTGTAAAAGACTATCAGGTTAAACATAGAATATATCATCCCTATGATTAATATTTAAAAACTACCGTTAAAGATTCTATTATTTCATATTAATATTAATATTAATATAGCTTAATCATAGGGTGTTATTCTAAATATTTCATAGTCTTTCGTGCAACTCATTATGAATGATACAACGTATTCTTCTTGGTGATAAATAATTTGATTAGATTAAAGTAGAAATATTTCCCGAGATTATTCCATGTTTTAAATCTGATTTATTCTCTCTCTGTTAAAGAATATCACATTAAACTTGGAATATATCGTCTATATAATTAATATTAAAAGCTATCTTGTAACGATACTATTTTTATTATATATGTTTTATATATTATATCATCGGGTTTATATTCGAAATCGTTAATAGTCTTTTGTATAATAATACAACATATTCTCTTCTGTTATAGTTTTTCGTTTCAACATAGCTGCCTTATATATTATACAAACTTTTTTTTCTAAATATATTTAGTTTAAGAAATAATTATGTCCCTTTTTCTTAAATTTCGTAATGGAAAGTTTTGAAAAAATATTTATCAAAACATTTTTCTCTGATTATTCTGAATGTTAATGTCGGTTAGTTCTCTCTTTGTTAAAACTTTTTTCCCAAATCCAATATAACGGAATACATCGTCTGTATTCGTTATATGTTTTGTTTTTTATAAATCTGGTAATCTTGTCAAATATTTTATTGTGAACGTATTCTTAATTATGCTAAATAATTTTATAAGATTAATCTTTTAACGTATTTCATAAGTCAATACTTATTTAATATTTAAAAATATATTTCCAACATTATTCCTTGTCTTAAATCTGATTCATTCTTTCTCTGTCAAGGAATGTTGGTTTAATCATGGAATATGTCGTCGATTTAATTAATATTTAAGCATTACCTTTGTAGACGCTATTATATATATATATATATATATATATATATATATATATATATATATATATATATATATTGTTATATGACGTAATTATATGGTTTATATTTTAAATAGGTCGTCGTCTTTAATCGAACTCGTTGAGAATGATTCACCGTCTTTTTCTTTATGTTAAAAAATTTGTTAGATTAAAGTCTTTTTTACATTATAATCAAATAAAAAAAAATATTTCTAAATATTTTCCTGGGATTATTCCGTGTTTTAAATCTGATTTATTCTCTCTCTGTTAAAGAATATCAGATTAAACTTGAAATATATCGTCCATATAATTAATATTTACAGACTATTTTGTAAAGACGCTCTTAATATATGTATGTTTTTATATAGTTTAAATACAGGGTTTATATTCTAAATAATTTATAGTTTTTATATAACTTATCGCGAATGATACAACGTATTTTTTCAGCTAAAAACTTCCGCTTGAATAAGATTGTCATATACTCTCTCAAATACTTATGTGTTTATATATATAACATATTCAGTTAAAGATGCAATTGTGTTTCTTTTCTTAAATTTCGTAATTAATTTCACGGATCCAATATGGCGGAATATATCGTGTATTTTATAAATCTTGTCATATTTATCATTGTGAATAATACAACGTATTCGTGTTTATGCTAAAGAATTTTATTAGATTAATCTTTTAACACGTTTTAAAAGGAAAATACTTATTTAATATTTAGAAATCTATTCCCGACATTATTCTTGTCTTAACCCTGAGGCAATCTCTCTCTCTGTCAAAGCATGTCAGTTTTAACGTGGAATATATCGTCGAAATTATTAATAGTTAAAAATTACTTTTATAGACAATATTATTTTATATATATTTTACATAACTTAATTATATAGTTTATATTCTAAATGGTTATCCGTCTTAAATATATCGTCGAAATTATTAATAGTTAAAAATTACTTTTATAGACAATATTATTTTATATATATTTTACATAACTTAATTATATAGTTTCTATTCTAAATGGTTATCCGTCTTAAATATATCCTATTCTTAATGATGAACCCTCTTCTTCTTTATGCTTAAGAATTTTATTCGATTTAAGTATTTTTTGGGAAATATTTTCCCGAGATTAATCCGTGTTTTAAATCTGATTGATTCTCTCTTTCTCTCTGTTAAAGAATATAACATTAAACTTGAAATATATATTCCATATAATTAATAGTAAAAAATATATTGTAAAGAAGCTATTATTAGATGTATATTTTTAAATATTATATCTAAAAGTTTATATTCTAAATGATTCTTAGTTGTGTATAACTCATTGTGAATCATACAACGTATTCTTCAATATGCTGAAGATTTCTTTTCAATATGACTCTTATATATATTCTAGAATCTATTTGTTTGTCTTATATATATTTAGTTAAAGAAGCAATTATATTTCTTAGCTGAAATTTCGTAAAGATATTTATAAAGAAATGCTGATTAAAACATCTTTCTGCGATTATTCTTCATGTTAATTCTGATTCGTTCTTTCTCTGTAAAAAATGTCACAGATCCAATATGGCGGAATAAATGGTCTGTAATCGTCATAATTGTCTAATGAATTTTTAATATAGGCTTCTATATATATCTAAATTAATAAAATTGAGACAACTCGACGTTTCTACTTCCTTCTTTATGTAGTCTTCTTTATGTTAAATTTTTATTAGATTAAAGTACTTTTCCGTATATCATAAGCAAATATTTTTTTAACATTTTGAAATATGGCTTTTATATACTTTCTACAATCTCTTCGTTGTTTATATATATTTCGTTAAATAATTAATTAGGATTCTTGGATAATGTCTAATTGAATTATTAAGTTTTAACAAAATGTTGATCAACACATCTTTCTGCGATTATTCTGCATGTTAGTTCTGATTCGTTCTTTCTCTGTTAAAGAATTTCACAGATCCAATATGGCTGAATGAGTCGACTGTACTCGTTCTATGTCTTTTTATGAATCTTGTCATATTTATCACCCTGAATGATGCAACGTATTCTTCATTATGCTAATCAATTTTATTAGATGAAAGTATAAAAAATATCAAGAAATATTTCCCGACATTATTCCGTGTTTTAAATCTGATTAATTCTATCTCTGTTAAAGAATATCAGATTAAACTTGGAATATATCGTCCATATAATTAATATTTTCAGACTATTTTGTAAAGACGTTCTTAATATATGTATGTTTTTATATAGTTTAAATACAAGGGTTATATTCTAAATGATTTATAGTTTTTATATAACTTATCGCGAATGATACAACGTATTTTCTCAGCTAAAGATTTATGTTTCAAAATACCATATAAAATCCCTATGTTTTATATATATAAAAGATTTTGTTAAAGAAGTAATAGTGTGTTTTTCCTTAAATTTCATGATTTTTTTCACAGATCCAATATTACGGAATGTATCGTCTGTAATCGTCATGTTTTTTATGAATCTTGTAATCTTGTTATATTTATTATAGTGAATGATACAACGTATTCATTTTTATACTAAATAATTGTATTAGAGTAATCTTTTAACATATTTCATAATTAAATTCTCATATAATATTTAGAAATCTATTCCCGACATTATTCCTGGTCTTAAATCTGATGCATTCTCTCTCTGTCAAAGAATGTCAGTTTTGACGTGGATATATATCAGCGAAATAATTAATATTTAAAAATTACTTCTATAGACGCTATTATTATATATATATATATATATATATATATATATATATATATATATATATATATATATATATATATATCTTTATATATATATATCTTTATATAGCTTAGTTATACGGTTTATATTTTAAAGCTCATTATAAATGATATACTGTCTTCTTTATCCTAATGAATTTTATTAGATATAAAGTCTATTTACTGAACATGATAAGTAAAAAAAATGTTAATATTTGTAAATGTTTTCCAGAGATTATTCCGTGTTTAAAATCTGATTAATTCTCTCTCTGTTAAAGAATATAAGATGAAACTTGGAATAAATCGTCCATATAATTAATATTTGAAAAATATTTTGTAAAGAGGCTATTATATATATATATATATATATATATATATATATATATATATATATATATATATATATATATTTTGTTAACATATTATATCCGTGGATTAATATTCTAAATGAATCATAGTTTGGGCATAACTCATTATTAATGATACACCGTATTCTTTTTGCTAAATACTTCTGTTTTAATAAGACTGTTATATACGTTGTAGAATCTCTTTTTTAATTTATATTAAGTTAAAGTAGTAATTATGTTTCTTTTCTAAAATTAAAATATCTTTTGGTGAGTATTCTGCATATAAATTCTGGTTCGTTCTATCTATGTTAAAGAATTTCCCAGATTCAAAATGGCGAAATACATAGTCTGGTATCGCCATGTTTATTATAGCATTCTATATCTATGTATATTAATAAAATCACGTGTCTGATACCTTTTTTACGTATTCTTCTTTATGCTAAATAATTTTATTCGATTAAAATATTTTTCCGTAAGTATATATTTTTTAATATTTAGAAATATTCTCCGGCATTATTCCGTGTTTTAAATCTGATAAATTCTCTCTCTGTTAAAGAATATCAGATTGAACTTGGAATATATCGTCCATATAATTAATATAAAACCTATGTTTCAAGATTATTATATGTTAAAGAATATCACATGGCGAATTATACAGTCGATAGTAATGCAACGTTTCCTTTCGTATTTAAAAGCTATGATATAGAATTTTACGGATTTCATTTTTATAGCCCATAAGTATTTGTTGCCGAGTTAAATCTGATATTTTTCTCACTCTGTTGAAGAATTTATCAGATTCAACTTAACAAAAGCTATGCCACATTTTAGAAATGGTTATCTATATTTTATATAAAATTGTATTGCCGGATTTTCAAAGTTAGCCCGTTTGAAATCGTTACTTAATTCGAACTAGCCTATGTTTTGGGTTCTTCTTTCCACGATGATATTGACATTAATATATTTTATTTCGCATCAGTTTCTTCCTGAAAATACTTATTCCGACTAAGAAAATTTTTAGAGTTTCGACTTTTTCCTTTACTCACTCAAAGGAAGTAATCATGAGTCATTTTCTCTTGACTTATACAAAAAATAAACATCTAAAACTCCGTTATATTTAAAAAAATAAAATGGTTAACTTTTTTAAAATTCTTGTTTCACAAAATTATTGCTTGAAACATTAGACACTAAAACTACCTTCCATTTCTTAACAAACAAGTCAGTCATTTTTCTTTTACTCCCAGGCATCGTTGAATAGGTAGAACTAGTATATAATATAGTTATAAGTGGTTAGTCTTCAACATTAGTAATAATAAAAAGATCTTAAATACTATATGATTGAAATATACGCTTGATATTATCCTGTATGTTATATGCTGATCCATTTTTTCTCTGTTAAAAATTTCTCAGATCCAACATGGTGGAAGATATCGTCTGCAATTTTGATGTATGTTTAATGTATCTTTGGTGTAAGTTTCAGTTTCATATTTTAAATATTTATCATTAAAATATATCATATAGTGTAATACTTCTTGTCGATATCAATTATCTATGTTTGAAATAATTTTCTTAGATTAAAGAGACACTGTTCCCGCATATTTTACAATAAGACCAATATTTAAGAAATATTTAAACATATCTTCTCGGCAATATTCTATGTCTCAACTCTGATTTAGTCCCTCTCTGTCAAGGAATATCTCAGATTCAACATTGAATATGTCGCCATTCTTTTAAATGATTTATTTTTATTATCATTTGATAAGCTACTGCTATGATATATATATATATATATATATATATATATATATATATATATATATATATATATATATATATATATATATATATAATGAATAAATCGACTCACTGTTATTAACATCAATAATACTACATAGGCATTTGAATTAATGTATATATAGTAATGGACAAAGACCTACACACGGTTATTTGTATGCCTAATTTGCATAACTATTTTACAATAAATTAATTATAAGAGCTTGCTAAGCAATTGTTTGAATCACAAAACATGGGATTGTATCTGTACTCAGATAGATAATGATATATTCATATATCAATGAAATGTTTAATTAACACACATATACGCTTATATATATATATATATATATATATATATATATATATATATATATATATATATATCCAAACGAAGTATATCGAACGTGTATATAATATATACGTACATGTAAGTACATATATTAACGTGGACACTGTTGGTATACACATCCATAAATAAATATACATGTATAATTCCATCAATCTTGTTACCTAAACGCTCTCAAATATACATAGACGCATATATACCTATATCACAAATATACATACGAAAACATATATAAGCCAGCTTATTATGCAATCACATCTGTACCTTTGCAATTTATACATGTATTTATTTATAAATAAAATGTATACACATGTGTATAGATATGGATATACATATATATATACACATATATATATATATATATATATATATATAAGCTGTGTTAATAGTAAGATGTTATTTGAACATGTATATGACGTATGATAATATCATGTATATTACTTACATAGAGACACAGATTATCTCCCTTGATTAAGAATTCTCCCAATATAAATAAATATTTATACACTTATGCATGGCTCTCTTTATTACACAACCTTAAGGATTGTAACGAAAATGGTGTGTTTAATCGATGTGAATTAAATAAACTTCATTAATGAGTTAAAAAATGTCAAATATTTATAATTTCCTTTAAAAACTATGAGAAAAATAATGTAAAACGTTATTGATAAGATTTTATTTGAATATGTATATTATGTATAGAGATGCAGTGAACTCGCTTTATTGTGTATTATCTCCCCTTGATTTAGATCGTTTCCAGTCGAAATCGCTCTCTATTGTCACTTGTTATTCTTACTCCTCCATTCGAAGCTGAAAAGGACACATTTTCTGAGTTATATTGCTACGAAGTTAGGCAACCATTAATATAATTTTTGTTTATTTAAATTTAATAGCATATACGTTTTGAAGTCTTGAATCTAGAATAAAAAGCACTGGAAAAGCGCGTCTTCAATTTTAACTTAAATTAGGTGTTTACGCATGCGTGCTATGACGTAATTCA
>OY744518.1:78638636-78668636 GCA_963556195.1 Sepiola atlantica
TTAAATCTTTCAATAAAAAGGAGAGAATATACATCATAAAAACACACCGAAAAATCACGCACAAAATATTAAACACTCAGAACCTCCGCCATTTTCCAATAAGTTAATAATTTTTGTGTGTTTTGTCTGCGAGTGAATGAGTTCGATTATTTTGTCGGCCAATTAAAAATACTAAGTTTAGTTAAGGGCGATAAAGGCCGGTAACTCTGTAGAAACTGAGTATGGGCAGTAAAGGCCAGTAACTCTGTATTAACCGAGATTTCCGGGGTTACTTCCCTTTCTGTATTTTTTGTTGGTTATCACTTTCATATCTTTTAATTCTTTTTTCTTTTCGTGCGCAGTTTCTTTTCCAATTATTTCAGCTTTTCTTTTTATTTCCGGTGTTTTTTTTTCTTCCTGTGTTTTATTTCCATTCCATGTTCTCCTCTTTCTTCTATTTCTTATTCTCCATCTTTCTTTCTTTCTTCTTTTTTTCCTTTGTATATATTTTTTCTTCCTCTTTTAGGTTTCGGTTTGTGTCTTTTTGTTTTCTGATTCGCACGAAAGAGCAACTAAACAAAAGGGAGGGGGTGCGTTTTGAGCTCACTCGTCACACATCGGGAGGTTGACGAAGCCGAGCACGTTACATTCAATCATGACGGATATCAGTAAATACAAGGCGTAGGTTGATAGGCACGCAATTCCGACGTAACGGTTTAAAGTCCAGTGAGAACGTTGAATTGCAGTTACCTGTGAAGATGAATAAATAACAAATGAATAAAATGATGACAATTTAAAACAACAAGCGAGACATAGAAAAGGAAAAGTGCGAATTTTTTTATATTCTATTTATACGTTTTAATAGCGACCACGTGTTAAGGTTTCTTTTCAAACAGGCGGTCGTTAACTTTTTAAGTCTATTAGGTTTTTTTACACACTAGGCTGGACGAAAGCTAAAAAGAGAGAAATAATTAAGAAAAACTTGGATTGACACACGCGCACACACACACACACACACACACACACACACACACACACACAGGAAGGCGGTGATAAAATTCACACATGCGCATGAAGGTGTCTTCCTTCACTGTATAGAGTGGCATCCCTCTATCGTCTCTATTTCGCACGGAAACAAATAACGGTCGGATACTTTTTAGACAGGCCTCGTATTTATTTATTTTATTATTTTGTATCCTTTATTATTTTATTTCTCAATTTTACTTTCTTATTTACTAAAGTTTTATTTTATTGTGTTCTAATATTATTATTATTATTAATAATAATAATAATAATAATAATAATAATAATAATAATAATAATAATAATATTAATAATAATAATAATAATCATATTATTATTATTATTATTATTATTATTAATATTAATAATAATAATATGATTATTATTATTATCAGTAGTTTTTTTTTTATTAATATTGTTTAATGTAACTATTGTTTATATTTTTATTTTATTTTCTATTTATTTATTTATGTATTTTTCTCTTATGTAATTTCTTCTCGATTAAACCTATATGGTGAATGTTTTAAATGTTTTTGAATTTGTTGTCTTTTTACTATGTCTGAAGTCCTTTCACTGATCTTGTCTTTTATTACTGAAATCTGATGGTTTTTTTCTCAAGAGACTTCTGTATCTGATGTTATAAAAGGCGTAGACGAAGTGACGTTTTGAAATCATAAAAAATAATGAAAAATAAAATATTTCCAAAAATGAGTCTTGGAAACGATCGTACACTTGATAATAGTTAGTTTTGAATTCTTGGAACAATGTTCAAATTTTATTGATCTAAGCTAATTATATATATATATATATATATATATATATATATATATATATATATATATATATATATATATATATATATTTAGCAGGAAAAATAAAGATATAGTGTATACATTTAAAGTAGAACCTGTCATGAAAGAATTGATGCTCGATATAAAAGATAGAGCAATTATATAGACAAGTAAAAAAATGAAAATAATGGTTGTAAAAATACAATATCTATTATATCATCAGTTGCTCAAAACAAGGTGTTTTAAATAAAAGCAATTTATTATACCTTCCTCACGCCATGTTTTTTCAAAGAATGAAATCTTATCGTTGAACATCAGCAAACGAATAGAGTCGAACCCATCAACCTAAATAGCATCACCAAATTGATATGGTCGAACCCATCGACCGAAATAACTTGGTTCAGATTTAATGATATGTATATGTCCTTATTCTTACTAGCATGTTTTTTGCTTGTCCATATTTCCATAACCAATTTTAAACACACACACACACATATGTATATATATATATTGTTGCTATTGAATTTTTGGATCATGATTACGTAACATTGATTATGTGATAAACTTTGTATTCTTCTGCATTATAAGATATGAGCTCCGTGGGGAATAAAGTTCTGATAATTTAGGTAAATTTACCCTTGCAATATTCACTAGTATTTTAGACGTATGGATTGCTTCACTTTTTAATTTGCAGAATTGAGCTGAGATATTTTCTTGTCTCATTAAGATACAACTAAAGTTAAAAGATTTGACTTTCTTTAAGACACACTGAGGAGTCGTAGAGACAACGAACTATGTGTCCGTGGATAACTATATATATATATATATATATATATATATATATATATATATATATATATATATATATATATATATATATATGTGTGTGTGTGTGTGTGTGTGTGCGTGTGTGTGTGTGTATGTGTGTGAAAAATGACGAATGGAAAACAGGTTAAAGTGCATGTGAAAAACAAAAACGAGAGATTTGACCGGTTTCGTTCGTGTTCGTGTGTGCGTGTGTTTGTGTGAACCATATCTGACAGCTGGTCAACGCTGCAGAGATCATTTCATATAATAATAAATCAAATTACTTACAGTAACAATAACTGTGAGAAACAGCAGTAAAATCGAGTATACCATCCCATTACTATTTATGTGGACCTGCGAAATAAAATAAAAGATAATAGCTTTTATAATCACTTTAGTTTGATCATAGCTAATAAAGTATTCGTCGACGTTTCCTGAAAGATAATGACTTCCATTACAAATTGTATGCAATAAAACAAAATATTTCCAATCACATCAGTAAAAATAGACTAAAAAATACCAATTTAAAACGCTCGTGCATGAGTCCATAAAACTGACACCAAGGTAGATAACTCTGGGTAACTCTAATCGAGTGTAAATATTTAGTTATGGACTTCTCTAATCTCTTTCGCGAATGTGTGTCCAGCGCAAACTAGACAAAATCTGACTACGAGAGAACTGTCCAGGCGATAAGAACATGTGACTTTACAAAAGTTGACAAAGAATAAAACATCGAAAGGTGTGTCGCCATTACGCATAAATATTGTTTTTGTTATCCATTATTACAGATAGAAAGGAAGAGAGGGGGGAAAGCTGCTGCTATCATCACAAACAGTAAAGAAAAAATTGAGAGACGTCGCTATCCTATGACCCAATAACTTGCATGCACAAGAGACGAACAGCTGCTTCTGCAGTTGGAGCACCACGGCGATGGCGAACAATGTCACCACTGCAGGAGACGCCACTATCTAATGAGCCAGCTACTTACATTCCAAAAAGACGAACAGCTGCTTTTGGTGTTAGAACACCATGGCGATGACGGTAGCTGTCCCCACTGCGAGATACATCACTATCTGATGAGCCATCTACTTAAATTCTAAAGAGACAAACAGTTGCTTCTGCTGTTAGAACACCATGGCGATAACAGCCACTGTCACCACTGCTAGAGACATCATTATCCAATGAAGCATCTACTTACATGCCAAAAAGAGACGAACAGCTGCTTCTGCTGTTAGCACACCACATCATTGATAGTCGCTGTCACCACTTCGAGAGACGTCACTATCCTATGAGCGAGTTACTTTCATTTCAAAAAGACGACCAGCTGCTTCTGCAATTTGAACGCCACGGCAATGATGACTACTGTCACTTTGACGAAAGACGTCATTATCCAATGAGCCAACTAATTGCATGCGAAATTGACAAACAGCTGCTCTTGCTGTTAGAACACAACGGCGATGACAGTAGCTTTCACCACTTCGAGATACATCACTATCTAATGAGCCTGCTACTTACATTCTAAAGAGACGAAGGGTTGATTCTGCTCTTAGAACACTACGGCGATGACGGCCACTGTCACCATTGCGAGAGACGTGACTATCCAATGAGCCAGCTACTTACATGCCAAAAAGAGACCAACAGCTGCTTCTGTTGTTAGAACACCACGGCGATGACGGCCACTGTCAGTACTGTTAAAGACGTCACTATCCTCTGAACCAGTTACTTACATGCCAAAAAGAGACGAACAGCTGCTTCTGTTGTTAGAACACCACGGCGATGACGGCCTCTGTCAGTACTGTTAAAGACGTCACTATCCTATGAACCAGTTACTTACATGCCAAAAAGAAACGAACAGCTGCTTCTACAGTTAGAACACAACGGCGATGACGGCTACTGACACTACGGCGAGAGACGTCATTACACAATAAGCCAACCACCTATATGCCAAAGACACGAACAGCTGCTTTTACAGTTAGCACACAACGGCAATGACGGCCACTGCCACTACGGCGAGAGACGTCATTACACAATAAGCCAACTACTTATATGCCAAAGAGACGAACAGCTGCGTCTGTGGGAATTGAAGAGATCCCTCACGCTATGCTACACCTGTTTGCTAATCAATTTCATGGTCAAACACAAATCTAAAAGTCTATGTGTTTATCATCTCTCCACACTCTCTCTATCTTTCTGTGTGTCTGTATTTTTGGTTGTTTGTGAAGTATTTCCGTGCTTTTGATTCCCATAATTACTAAGGTCGCCCCCCCCCCCGCTCCATTCGTAGTGATCTTGCTAGTTTTCTATCAGCAAATATCTATAACGTAGTCACGCGGCAATCCATCAGTTATGTAATAATATACAGGGGAAAAGTCTTTCAGCATGTTTGATCTTCCGTCTCCCGCCCTCCCCCTCCTCAAATATTGAAACCGTGCAAAACTGTACCCATTCATAGGTATCATATCACAGTCGTTGTCACGATGAATCAGTTGTGATCGCCGTTGGGAAGGAGCTTGCAGCACGTGCGCGTACACGAATGGTTGACGGCGAAATACCCGTGGCAGGACCCTGTAGACATCGTTTAACCGCCAGTGTAATAGAACAATAGACAAAAAAAAGTCTTACACGGGTCGTAGTGATCCTCATCAACTGTCATCAGACTGGATATTAGATGGCCCCGAGTACATTCAGTGACATTGGCAAAAAGTTCATATGCCCAATTTGATATATATATATATATATATATATATATATATATATATATAATTTATTTAGATACTTTATATTACATATTTCAGCAATGTACCGCGGTTTCATCCAAAAGGGAAGATTTAGACATTTTTAGTAAATCTTCGTGCCCAGTGGAATCATCGGCAAGCTGAAAAGATTGTAGGCATGCCTGACAGTGGAATGGCGTCAACAATGACAGAAAAAACGGTGCATCTCTGAGGGTGTCGCCGAAAAAAATCCGGTGTGGGATAGTGATTAACTAGGGCTCAAGGGGGAGCTTCATTTTTTAGGAGGTTTTATTTATTATTTATTTATCTGTTAGCAATTTTTATTTATTTATTTAATTATCTGTTCTTTTGTAATGTTATTATTATACCTGAAAAAATACGAAAGGGGTGGCTGCATAGTTTACCGTTTGGGCCTGTGAAACTAGTGTGCTTTTTTGTTGTCGTTTTTGGGAATAAAGTTATGTATCGGATTAATTGTTCGATATAGAGCTGAAAGAGATGATTCAAATATGTTTTTATCGACTTAACGTGTTTGTTTATTTTTTTGATCATTGAATCGGTGTTTCGTATTTTCTGTTCTTTTTGTAATTATATTAGCTCTCTTATATGATCGAGCACTTTATTTGATTTCTTTTCATATACAACCTGACACTATATATATGTATATATATATATATATATATATATATATATATATATATATATATATATATATATATATATATATATATATATATAAGGTTAATACAACAAAAGATATAAGAGGCAACTAATATATTTAATTAGTGAACATCCGGATAAAAATAAAGCTCAATATACTGGATAGAGCATTAATAGCAATAGATGAAGTGAAAGAATAGAATAAGGTGCGAATCAAATTTTATTACAGTTCAATGTTCAGGCGAAGTTCTTTAAAGTCCTTAACTCATGAGTTTTCAAAGAAAATCTTCCCCTCAGAGGACTATTACCTCAATGACATTACTGCAGGTAATAAAAATTAAACTTTGAAAAAATATTTAAAAAATATATATAAAAATACATAAAGGTATATAAAACATACAAATATATCGACCCAAAACATACTTTTTTGTAAACCTATACAGTTCATCCACGTCAACAAGTTTAAAATAGCTCCAGGCAAGATACCAAAGAGGTTGATTAAGAAATAATCCAAATGGTGAATGGTGGTCCAAAAATGCAAAAAGTTATCAAGGCGCGAAATTCGTTTGCTATCGATGCAGTAGATAGCAGTGAAAAATGTATTTAAGATGTATGCAAATTAATAAAACGATAAGAAAACGATAATTTTATGTTTTATATAACTTTATGTACTTTTACATATATATTTTTCATATATTTTCAAAGTTTAATTTTATTACCTGCAGTAATGTCATTGCGGTAATGGTCCTCTGAGAAGAAGATTTTCTTTGAAAACTCATGAGTTAAGGACTTTAAAGAAATTTGCCTGAACTTTGATTTGTAATAAAATTTGATTCGCACCTTATTCTATTCTTTCACTTTATCTATTGCTATATATATATATATATATATATATATATATATATATATATATATATATATATATATATATAATATTTGGTTTTGTTTGGTAGACAGAAATCTAACAGAGTGCTCAATTATTTAATAATAAGAGCATACTATTTACTTGTTAATAATGTGACAGAAGATTAGATCAAATCAACACGGTACCATAGGTTTCAAGCCGGTAGCCGACTCAGCTTAAAAATAGTGTTTTCTATTTGGTTTATTCATCTCAATAAAAAAAATCTCTCTCCGACTATCGTCAGCCATATTTGATCTCTGGGGAAGTAGTAGGTCATTCAGGAGTAGTCCGTCTGTTTTTTTATTTTTATATTTTTAGTCTTTCAGTAGTGGGGGGTTCTTTTCGCAAAAGACTTCAGAAAAGGTTTGAAAAAATTATAAATAGAGAAAAAAGAAAAAAGTTTGAAGGAGGAGAAATCAAAAGAAAACGAAATAAAAAATTAAAAAAATTGATGGTACCTCCCATGAATATACATTTCTAATGCATTCTGGGAGTTGATCCCGAAGGCATCTCTTTTTTCTTCTGCCCATTTTCTACCGTCGCTAATTTGTATTGTTTCGTTTTCTTTTGATTTCCTTCCCCCTCCAAATGTTTTTTCTTTGTTCCCTATTTATATATTTTCAGCATTTTTAAAGATCCACTGTTATAAACAATGATGTATGTACGTGGAGTAATGTTGTCATATTTGGGCTGGTGAATCTCTGCCTCGTTTGAGGGGTATTGATAAGGTGCAGACACATATCTGTAATTTGATTGGCCCTACCCATTCTTTTTATCTACACCCTCTCTCTCACAGACGTGGTGTTGCTAGTATCAATCTTTTCTGTAAGTACTATTATGGCATGTGTTCTTCGGAATTTTGGGATCTATTCCCTGCTTCTTTTGTTCCAGCTTGTTTTACTCGTAGGTCTAGTTGTCTCGATGGATTCGCTGTTTTGATACCTCATTGTAATACAGCTTCCCATCCCAGTAGCTTCTTTCCAAGAATTGCAGGCTTGTGGAACTCCTTTCCTGCTGACTGTTTTTCTCCTATTTGCCTTGATCTTGAAAAGACCAAGGCAAATAGGCATCTCATGTCTTTGCGATAATCATATTTCGTTCTTGTTAGCTTCATGCCTTGTCTGGAGTGATTTCCATAAAAAAACGACGTTTGACGTAATGTAATCGACGAAAAGAGTTTTACTTTATCGCCGACATCACTGGTTTTCTAATCCTTTGGTGGTGTTTGCTTGGTGTTGCGTATACATTGTTTTCTGAGCAAGAAAGTTATAAATAAATGTTCGCATACAAAGCGGCGACCACATTTTTTTTTCACGTTGAAAACACATACACATATGGTACATACATCTTCGCCACCTTCATCTACATCAGTGTGGCTATACACAACTGTTGACACACCGGTTCTCATTAGATCACCGAAGTTAAGCAACGTTGAGTCTCAGATTGGTGACCATTTGGGAATACTAGGCGCTGTATGTAGGAGGACGTCGACAACTCCTTGCAAGAACTGCAAACACCTAACGTTGTCATCTCCCCTGACCGGGATATATACGCGACTGGGGACAGCTTGCGAACTTGGTATTTCCTAGAAACTTCCTCTATTGGAGGAAGGCGGTTCAATCCGCCCAGGGTGAATGCTACCACTTCGTTCGGCAGTTTAATGCTCTCTTTTTCTGTCATTCATTATTTCTTTCTCTCTTTCTAGCGTTGATTCATTTTGTTCGTTCATTCTTTCTTTCGTTTATTCTTTCTAAAAAGATTTTTTTCTTCTTTCTTTATATGTTTCTTTCTCGCTTTCTTTTTTCTCTGTATTTCTTTCGTTCTTCCCCTTTTCTTTCTTTCTCTCTTTCTCCCTTTGCCTTTTCTAACGCCTTCTCTTTTTTATTCACTGTATAATATGAATCTTTCTTTCTATCTTCCTTCCTTTCTCATGTTATCCGTTTCACTTTTTGCTTTCTAATAAAATTCCCTTTCTTCTTTCTTTCTTTCTTTCCGCTTTTCCTTTTTTTTCATGTCTCTGTATTTTCTTTATATTTGAATTATCTATTTTATTTAAATTTGTCTTTTTTATATTTGAATACTTTATCAAATTAAAAAAAAAATCTCTATTCACCCCAAAATAAGGCATATTGCCACTAACGCTTAAGTCCCTTAAGCTTTAGTGGCAATATGCCTTATTGTAATAGAGGCAATATGTTATCGAGTGGGGTTGGTGAGCAAGATATTTGTTCACATTACATTTAAATTTCTGCATATTGGTAGGGTCAGTAAAACAAGGAGCTAGTAGGTAATAACAAAGACAAGCGGTCAGAGAAAAGAAGCTATCAGAATATAAATCTTCCGGCATCTAGGGAGCTCTACAGTGAAGAGGTGGGATTTTGCTGCTAGTTGTGTGAGCTGAGGGTATTTTTGTTGAGTGGAGTAAGTCCATCGAAGCACATTCCATTTGGTTTACTTAAAAAAAAATTCCTGATATCCGTTGACGGAACGAGAATAATCTACCCTCGTAGCTTAAATAAAGGGGTCAGTTCTAACTTCTGTACAGATTCCCGAGTTCGACATAAATATTGTCGAGTTCGACAAGACTTGCATGGAGAAGGTCGGAGATTACATCGACCGAAACGTTGTGAGAATAACGCGAAGATGACAACAGTAGCCCGAACAATCCAAGTTAGTTATCTACCTCCCACAAGGTAAGATGTGACACAAGGTCGGGAAAGTGGGATTAGACAAGCCAGCGCTCGAGAGGTGAGCACTCTGGCCATTTAAAAATTACCTGGGCAGCCCCGTCGGCATTCCCCGGTAGGGGCGCCTCAGACAGTAAGCAATAAACTTACTCCTCCCCAAAGAGGGGAGGCAAAGCCTGGGAGGGTGCACCTCCTAGAACTGCACAGGACCGGCAACCCCCAATAGACCGGCGTAAATCCAGACCCAAAGGCCTCGACGATACCGGTTTATTAGGCAGGGTAAAAACCTCTGGTTGAACCCTATGCCATTAACTGGAACTATAATTTCTTATGCAGACCCATTAGTGGCCTCTTTGTTGGAAGAATTATTCTCAGCTTAGATAAGCTAACTGGTTGACTTACGAATCCTTGGCTTCCTTGATCGATGAAAGACTAACAATAGATGCTATACCTGTTTCACTTGAAATTATTTAGCCACTCTCTTGACCTCATTGCGGGAAGGAATAATCACAAATTATGTCAGATAAATTTGGATCATTTGGATTATTCGGACTACTATTCACTATTTTCACAACGTTTCGGCCGATGTAACCCCAACCTTCTTCTGGTGCAATTTTCAACTCAGGATCATCAAGTTGATCTCAACTAACCCCTCAGCGGTTTTTGCCATTACGTATCAAGTAACCAACGTATATACTGGGGATCTACCCGCTCAATATCTAACCCTTGTCGTGCTGAATAAAGACAGATGAAATAAGATAAACGTTTAACTTACAAAAGATCCTGGTTCAACCATTGCAGTTTGAATAAACCAAGGAAGGGCAAGGCCAAGTAGAATATCGAACACGTTACTCCCGATTGAATTGGAAACTGCCATGTCTCCCATGCCTGTAAATAGATTGAGAATGAAACAGCAAAAATCAACTTATCGAAGCCAATTATGATTTTTAACAATGGTCGATAGAATAATAATAATAAAAAAAACAAGCCGAAATTGGTTCTTCTTCACCTTCAACAATCCCGTAGTCTGGCTTATTATTAGATTGCCAGAGATTTTATTTATCTTTAAAATTTTACAAAAAAGTTCACAGTATTGTAATTTTTGTAAATAAAATAAGATGTGACGCAGGTCCGAAATTGGGTGGGGTGGGTGGTTGTCGGCTGTTGTACTCTTAATCTATTCTCTAAACTAGTTTCAATTACCACAAAATACCACATTCACTCTGTGGGTAAAACCTACTTAACATTATCCCAAATAGTTTGACGTTTTTTATTTACAAAAAAATATATGTACAAATTCATCGGTTGTGAGTGGGCTGCTAAAAAACAAAAACAAAAAATATGTACATAGATAATAAACAATAACAAATATTTATTATTATGTGTCGCTCCTCGAAAAAGTAGAGCGCTGTAAGTGTAGTATTAACACAGTATGACGTCACTAGCTTTAAATGCATCGTTCCTTCCATTAAAGAAGTAGAACGCTCTAGACGTTAAGCCGCCTATAAAGTGTTAAAATTATCACCGTTTATTCGCTATTTTAAATTGGCCGTGTGGTTAAGGCGTCGGATTTGAGTTGCAAAATACTTGTAATACGAGGTTTCGAATCGCATTACCAGTAGTGAATAGTCATATCTCTATGCTGATGAGTCCCGATTATTAAAAAGGACGAAACGTATACGTACATAGATAATACACAATAACAAATATTTATTACATATATATATATATATATATATATATATATATATATATATATATTGAAAATTGTTATTTTTCTTCGAATGCGCGGGTTGTGTTTGTTACAAAACCTTTATTGGCGTCCCCTCGTAAAGACGTTTTACCCCCCTACACCATAAAAATAATGTAATTTATGATTTTAGATGTAGTTGCAGTGCTGACTATGTGGGTAGGACGACGTTAAGATTGGATAGTAGAGTCCAACAACGCATTCCGAGTAAGACCAGGAATGGAACCTTCCGGTCAACGAACGTTCAAAATAATACATGCGGGTCTTCCATTACAGACCATTTACTTAAAAACCCGCCCTGCGTTAGGAATTTTAGCATGGACTGCTCACTCATTATAAATCTTTAAAATCTTGGAGACGATCCACGTTCGTCTTAAACGTCCCTCCCTTTGCAATCAAAGGGAATGTCTATTGGGACTAGATGTGATCAGTCTCTGCGATTCATCCTCCATTGTACATACAACATAACGCTATTTTATTTTCTATACTCTCTCCTTTCACCCCGTTTTTTAATCCCTCGTTTTTTTTTTTAAATCCCTCGATACATCCTTTGTTTAGAGAGGGCGAAACCGATCGGCTGGCATTTTTTTCTTGATTAACTTTTAATCATGGACGATAGAATTCGTCTTCCCTTCATGCTTGCGATAATAACATTTTGTACTCCCCAAAAATCATATATATATATATATATATATATATATATATATATATATATATATATATATATATATATATATATATATAGAGAGAGAGAGAGAGAGAGAGAGAGAGAGAGAGGCTATAAAGAATATTACCCGTTGAGTCACTCATTGAGCTTGAGTGATATTGTTTGAATCGGGTAAAAATAAATGTTTGCAAAAAAAATAAAATAAAATAAAGCGATAAAAGCCATAATTAGCTTCTTCCTGCTTACCACATATCCCCTCTCTCTCTCTCTCTCTCTCTCTCTCTCTCTCTATATATATATATATATATATATATATATATATATATATATATGTATTTCTATACAGCTGCGACTTAAATAATATTACTATAGGTGTTGTTCCATTTCTTGCATAAAAAAATAAGAAAGAAAAAACAAGCATTGTGTTTTCTTCTTCACCTTCACCAATCCCGTAGTCTAGATTACCGTAAAGATGTCAAATATGACTAGGCAATCAGCTCCCTACATTTTATTAAAATGCAGATCAGAGTCATATTTGGATTTCAAGGCTGATATTTTTTGACAGGTTGTGATTTATGAAAATTCGGTACGTAAATTCATGAAATAAACATGTGTGTTTTGTTCTTTAGAAAATAATGTGTGAAAAAGAAACAGCGATTTTGATAAACAACGTGAGCCGATCGTACAAAGAGAGTAAAAAAATATTACTGAGTAGCAAGAATGTCATGTAGTTAGCTATCCCACCCCATTGGAGCACCGGCAGATAAACCAATGAGCGTGAGAGACATACATAAACATAAAACACACATTTCTTTGAGTCTTAATTTTCTCTACTGGAGAAAATGCGACCTTAAATAATTAGACGATCAACTGCTACAACTGTCGAAGGATACCAAGTAAATGTCGATTTGTTCTTTTCTCACGAGACAATCTTCGCATTTTGGGGATAATGTGGTATAAGTCCTGTTCACATAATACCATCCTCCCAGACATTTCCTCCTCCTTAGGGGAGCAGTGTCATATATACTAGCAAAATTATGCGACCGAAGGGATTTATTTAACGATATTTCTTTTAGTAAATCACGTCGATCTAAATGCACAAATCCTGCACAATATTATAAATGCATTTTATCTTTATTCATTCACGGTGTTTAAGTAAATAAAGTCGATGTAAGACTCTTTAGCCACTTCCGCCTTCCCGCTGAACTTGCGTGAATTAAGAAAACAACAAATCGAAGCGACTTCCGGTGTAGGCTACTTCCGGTATAAGCGACCTACCTTGTCTAACGACGTAGACGCTGGCCATGGCGTCTGGAATGCTGGTTCCGGCGGCGAGGAAAGTTATTCCCATTACGCTGTCTGGGATTCGGAAGGTAAATCCGATCAGTGTCACCTGAAAAAAGACAGTTGTAGAATTAAAAGATAATAATAATAATAACGAAGATTCTTTCTACTCTGCGAAACAATGAAGGGAGATTAATGGCGTCGATATGTGTATTTCACGTTTTATATGCGCCCGCATAGTGGGACACATTCAAGTCGTTCTTCCTTTTTCATATGAAGTTTAGAGAATCTTCCCCTCACTTGTATACTCGATTCTAATCATACTCTTTCTTATCTTGACAAAGTATACAAACGACTTCGTAATCTAGTGTGGGGGGTGATCTTTTCTGTTCTCTAAACACCATTTGTCACAGAAGAGACATTTCTAGCTTTTCTCTACTCTACTGTTATTCCGATGGAAGTTGCTTGGCAGACCTCCAATTGTTGCATAGCCCCTCTCTCGGGCCACGGCGGTACTCATTTTGTATACTCGTCCCGGAACGGGCCGCGGGAGTTCTCGTTTAAACACTCATCATTTGTTAACACCAAAAATCATATAGTTTGCATACCATTAAATTTCTCGTACCCTCTCTTCTTTCCTCGTCGCGTGGAGGGGCGTGTCGTCTAGTGGTTGAATTCTTTCTTCTTTCTTCTTTCTTTCTTTCAAACATCGTCGCTACAACAAAACTTCATGACCGACTCACTAAACAGCAATCTTTTTAACTTTCAATTCTTTTTATTACAGGAAGTTAGTTATCTATCGGCTTGGAGATATTCACCAACGTCGAGAGAGAGAGAGAGAGAGAGAGAGAGAAAATTACTGCTTTCGTAATTACTTATCAATTATTTCCTTAATCATTCGTGGAGATCTTTCTAAATCATTTCCTTAATCATTCGTGGAGATCTTTCGCCTGTATTTTCTTAGGGAATTAATTCCCTTAACCAAATTGCGGACTACATCAAAATCACGTCTGATAGGTTCGCCTCCAAAACCCAGACTGCTAAAACTCGCTTCTCACGAAGAACGAGTGACGTCACGGATCCCTCTGCTTCCACCGCAAAGGCCCGTGACGTCACAGAGCCTCTCGCAGGTGCATATTGACCCCTGATCCGAGATCTCGTCACGCGGTGACCTTGTCACGTCTGTGAGCTCCGACTGTGAGAACAGCCCTTATTCTGCACTCGACTGCACGGGTTCCCCCGCGCTAATTCGCGCAAGTCAAACCAACGATTTCCAACAGATACGTCCATTCCCATAGAGCCATTATCCAACACAATATCTGGTTGTAAAACTTTCCACAAGTTGGCAGTCTAGACTAAGATATCTATCCCCCCTTCTCCTGAAATATTATTATGAACCTGCCCTTGCTTAATTGGAAGTAGAGTACCCGTTTGTTTCTTAAACGGTCATTACTTTCCGAACGACGTAAAAATTTAAACTAGTGTACTTTTTGCGGCAATAGTATAGCCAATTTATAGTACTGAGATGTAGTGTAGATTAAATTTTATGGAGACTTTATTAAGTTGTTCGGAAAATAATAACCGTTTTTAGAAACAACCATTTATTCATTGAGTTCATTTATCGAACTTTTTTACATTACATAGTTTAAATACTAACAAGTTCCATAGACATTTTCCTGGTACTTTTACGTGTGTTTTGTTCAGCAATTATTTTCAAATGTTAATGGCCGTCCTCTACCTTCTTAATTTTGAGGTCTGTTATTTCCGAAACCACCTTCCCTCCGCGTTATGTTCCTATTGGCGGCTGTTGGAGAAGCATTATAACCAAGTTTGAACATATGCAAGCAACGCATAAGCATTTCTCCTTTTTCAATGTTCGTCATTAAGGGATAATATGTTTCAAAATTGTATTCTAAAGTAAATTATTGGGAATTTATGAAAGAATACACATCAATCATCAAGCATGAAGAATTGTATATAAGATACTACATAGATATCAACCTGAATTGACTTCTTAAAAGTGAGTCGAAATATCGACCCTTTTTTCTTCTGAATAACTTAATACACACATTAGCTAGTTATGTAGCACTAACGTGACTCGTGCAAGATACAAAACTACGAGAAAGCATCAGACCAACGCGCTAGATAATCCACGTTATGTAATGCACATGAGCTACAACTAGAATTTTATAATAGCTTTAATATGGCCGAACCGTCGCGTCTCGATGTAATCAAATCCTTAGAATTGAACCCAAGCTTTGCGAGTGAAATAGGATACGTTGAAACTGTTAAGAAGGCTTCAGCTGAAAAGAATCTTTTGTATCATTTTTTTGCATCGTTATACTGTTGTATAATTGGAGATAGGGGAAGAATGAGATCTCGTGAGTGATGTCATGACAAGAAGTGATAGAATAGCAGCATTAATCGCTGATTAATAGATACGGTTTTGCAAGGGAGATATAACATAAATAAATCTATGAACCGTAAAACGCGTGTTGTGTCTTCTTGATAAGATTTTGTTGCAGGTCCACACACATGCGTTTTTGTTTCAAAATGGCGTCTTGATTTAATACCGAGACTGCTAGATGTGGACGCCTCGTGTTTACGGCCACGCACTGGGTTTATCACATGTGAGTGAAATATCGAAGAAGACCCGGATTATGGGTGTCGTTTAGCGCTGTTACTCATACTTATAGTTATCATGGATGTTAGAACTTTGTTTTCGCCCCCTCGTTCATCCATGTTTTTGTTTATTTCTCTGGTAGTTGTAGGAGGTTTTGTGTGTGGGTATTGTTTCCTGCCTTGACAGAGTACAAAACCGACTTCGAAATCTAGTCGGGTGGTGTTCTCTTCTCTTCCCGGCAGATTCTTTCTCACAGAACAGACGTATCTAGTCTGTCTTTGTTCTATCTTGATTTTCATGGTAGGTGCTTAACTGAGCTTCAATCGATGGTTCCCCTTGAAAATCATTCACAACAAAAACTCGTCTAGCTACAACCACTGTCAATAATTTCCCCTTCTCTCTCTCCGTACCTAAAAGTAAATGGAACTTCAATGAACATAGTTTCTTCCCTAGAACTACCCGTCTGTAGAAGACAATACCACGAGGCTGCTTCTTCGTCGACGACGACAACATGGTCATTTTCAAGTCCAATGTAAACAAATTCTTCTTGAGCCGTTCTCTTCAATAATCAAATTCTGACCAATCCCAACCATCGTTACTTATCCTCACGATCTTGTTTCAAGATCCACCTGACAAACTCATTAACCCTTATCCTCGAGTGGCCTTTGGGCCTTGATCAGCGGTGACTTGTTAGTAATAAAAAATGTATTACCAAGAAGAAAAAATATAGGTACTTACCATCCAGACCATTATATAGGAGAATATCGCAATCCACAAGATGGCGAAGGCAAATGTAGCAATAAAATATCTTTCGAATCTGTAAATAAAAAGATAAAAATTAATGTATTCGTCCTTTGGAATATACGGCGTAATCACGTTGACACGCCGGTTCCCGTTAGATCACCGAAGTTAAGCAACGTTGAGCATGGTCAGTATCAGATGGGGGCAATTTGGGAAGACTAGACAGTGTATGTCAGCTCCTCTGACTGGGATATATAAGCGGGGTAGGCCGCTTGTGAAATTTATATTCCTTAGAAACTTTCTAGTTTGGTAGAATAAAACGGTGTATTAATCAGAGCTATATGTTAAAAATAGTCTGAAATAGCATTTTTCTTCGGTCTGTCACGCTTAGGTTTAAATCGTACGCCTAGTGTGACTGGCTGACGGACTTGTCTGACGGACAGACGGACAGACGGACAGAGACAGTTATGGAAATGCTTGGACACACACAAAAAATAAAATAATTTCAGGGGTCTTAAAGGGCCGTAAAGAAATAAGACAACAAGAACGTTTTTAACAAGAGTATGTAATTACTGAAAGTACAGAAGTAATGGGTTGCCAGAGATTTCTTCTTGAGTGGTCATAGCGACTCTCTTTGTTACCACCATTATCACTATCTATAGTGTCGGGAAGAGTCCATGTAGTGACACAATATGGTAGATCGCCAAAACAATAATGTATTTGCCCTTTAGAATAAACCGTCATCTCAATCAAATCTACGTATTAAAACAGTTTGAAAAAACATTTTTTTCGGTCTGTCGCGCTTTGGCTCAAATAGTACGTCCATTGTGATTTGCTGACAGATTTGACCAATGGACTGTTATGGAAATGATTGGACGCACACCTATAAATGGAAGACAGATCGAAGATAAAATCATTGATTGTTGATCGATACTTACTTTACTTTCCGGCAATCAGGGATGGTGTAGTACAAAACGAAACGGATCGGATAGATGGAAAACCATTTCGCTGATTTCCATATCCCATCGGTGCCTGCAGGAAAACAAACATAAATTGAAAACTTTCTCGACCCAGAACTTCAGTGATGTAAAGAATTTATCAAAATGTTTTTTTAAAAAAAACGGGTGGAGGTGGGGGTGCGGGTCATTAAACCATTTATAATGCTTTTACTTTTTGCACGGATTGTTGTTGTGGCGGACGTGATTAACTTGACCCTGGATCGAGTAGTGGATGTGGCTCCGATTTACCTTATCGGCGCCATTAAACATTTTCACATTTTCATAATTTTCCTACGCTGGAAAAAATTGTAAAAAATCATCAGCAGTTTATTTCATGTTTCCTCTTTTGAATGGTAAAAAAGTTATGATGATAATCTTAATCTAGATTAAAGTTACATCGTGTTACATATAGGGGACTAAATTCTGTGGTTAACTTTGGGGGTCCCTAAAGAGCACACACTAAAACTAAGAGCGCTTCTGAAATATTCCAGGGGCCACAGCAGGTTTGGTTAACATCTTTTATAAACTTTTGTTGATCCCAAATAAGGCATATTTCAACTGGAACGTAAGAGGCTAATGTGCTAGGGGTCGGACGATTGATAGGGGGCAACCTGAGTCGAAAGTGGACAGCAAGATGTTTGTACACATCACATTTAAATTTCTGCATCTGTGTCAGGGAAACAGGGAGCAGGGAAGAAATTCGAAATGCAGGCGGTCTGAGAAAAGAATCTATTAGAGTAAAGTTATTTGACAAGCGCAGTTTTGGAGAGAGACTTATAAATGTACACGATTATTTGCTAGTAAAATCTTCCGTAACAAAAATGTGTAATAAATTTGGAAACCTGTGACAATGTGAGAGGGTGTGAGCATTGGGCAAAACTGAACAAAAGAAGGAAAAAACAAAATAGAAACATCCAACCGTACACGCGCTCCTCACGCAATTTTGACAAGGAGCTAATGCCTCGAAATATTAGAATTGTATCAGTGTACACTTTATAAAACAAAATCAAACATCCAGCCGTACACGGGCGTCTCACGCAACTTTAGTAAATGAATACGGAACGTGTGTATAATTGTTTATATACGCATCGAAAACTTACAACTGAAAAGACAACAAAACGTGTGATTTTCACAAATCGGAGTACGTTGAAGACCAGAGGAAAATCTATTGTCAATGATCAATACCAAAAAAATAAGTAGACACTAAACCAACTTTAGTATTCAGTGGCGGTCTTGGGTAAAATTCTGGGTTCGAATCTAAGTAATGGCAGCTCTGTTAATATTGGTGTCAGATCTTTTACATGTGTTTATTAAAATTAGAATCGCAAGTGAACCGTCGTTTATATTTTGTAGATACCTTGACCTTTTAGCTATGATTAAAATGTAGGATTCTTTTTTAATAGTTATTTGGCCTTTTGGCTAAGATCAAAAACACAGTTCCAGAATGGATGTCTCGTCCGAGTGTCCTCGATGCGACACACTTGAAGAAGAAACGCATGGTTACGCTTTCTTCCAATGCGGTTCTGAGGGTACGTCAACGAGGTGACTGCTCGTATCGATTGCGAGAATCCAATGCCGGTAAACGTATCCTACGGTATCGACTACGCCAGACCGCCGTGGGACATGATGAGACGAATGACGTTTTTCGCAATCTTGGCCGTAGCGCGAATGGTGGGGTGGACGTCGCGTCTGAGAGATAATTAGGGGGCTGAATCATTTGCTGATCAGGATCCGATCGCTTTCTTCATGCATCAGCTGAAGGTCAAGATCAGACGTGATAAAAAAAGATTACATTCCTCGGTTTTTGATAAAAGGTGGATACAAGTAGCGAACTTGTGCGTACGAAAAGGAGTCAAGTATGAGTACGTGTTCCCTGCCCGAGCATGGCGCACGCGGTTCCTGGTCCTGTCGAACCCAGCCTGTCGGGTACGTTTAGTCCTTTAGCTGGTCTATAATTTTGAAAAAAGTTGGGAGGGTCTGACTAATTAATTTTTGGGTTTTCTGTTCTTTGTCCACTCCCCGTTTTTATTCCAATGATTTCTGTACATATAACCATATTTTTGAAAAATAAAAAATTAAAACCAATTAGGGATCTCTTAAGTAGGACGGCCACCGAGGGTAAATGTGGTACTGTGGTTACTGAAATAATTCTAGTTAAGAGTAGGATAAAAGTGTTATCACTATAGACCCAGGATGACCAACGACATCCATTTTCCAACACGTTTGATGACCTTGTGCCTAACTTGTATTGAATGTAAATTTGTATCGTTTGTGCAGATAAACTATACAAAGTGTAGTATCTGTTCTCTCGTTTTGACAAAAAAAACTGTCTAAGTTATGTTTATTAATATGAGAATTGCAAGTGCACAGTAGTTTATATTGTGTAGACCTCTTGGATATTTGGCTAGGAGATAAATTTCAGTATCTGTTATGATAGTACATTTCAATTTTTCTGTTCTCAGTTAGACTAAAACAATTTTAAAATTCTTTCCCACTCCATTAACACTTATACTCTAGTGCCATTTGGGCATTGATAAGCGATGACTTGTTAGTACAAAAAATGCCCCCTTTGGGGGAGCTGAATTTTCCCCACATTAAAAGCCAACCTCGTGATGAGACAAATAAATAGGGTCCGTTTCTTTTTTTTCGAATATTTCTCTTGTAAGAACGGTCAAAGTTTATAAAATGGACTTACCAATATTAGGTACTATTTTCCACACTTCGGTTTGATCAGGTTCACACGTGGAAAACCTTGAAACAAAAGAATAGAAAAACAAAACTAAGAAATTATGACTACAAAATAAAAATTAAAAAACAGCGATCAATATAAACATCTATGAAAACTTGCTTTACTGACATCATGAAAAGTTTATAATCTTCCAAACATCGTACTCTTTCGGTTAAGGCATCCAATCAGAGTAAGCAGAAAAAGGCTTTATGATACTTCAGCTACTTCCATTGAAGCCCCCTCACATTTTGACTTGGGCCCCCCACTTTATGGTCATCAATAATTAAGTTGATATGCATGTGTTTAACCGGGGCCCCCACTTTTTAGGAGAAGCCCCCCCCCTTTCATAATTGTCCCGCCGGCCCTGTATAATGTGATGTAACAAGATCGTATGTAGAATGTGTTAGATTATATAGAAAGGAAATTTCCTCATTGAAATACCCCTATGCTTGTTTTACATGTAGCGGCTAAGTTTACCCTTCGATGCCCAAAATGAAAATGCTTCAAATCGTTTCTAGGCACATATCTCTGCGCATACATTCGCCTGATTTAATAGAAACAAATAAAAAATACATTTATCTGAATTTGTCAAAAATTGCCTTCAGTGGAAAAATGACCCCGAGTGTATAAAAGGAGAGATCTTTCCTTCAATAAACATGTTGATCAAAAATCCACGACAGAGCTAACATCGACTTTTTGTCAGCTCTCCTCGCCCCTCTGTCGGGTGTTGGGAAAGCTAATAATGCATTTCTCAACTAACGCACACACAGCATACACACTCTGACACTAACGCACGCACACGCATACACAACGTATTAACTCTTTTACTGTCGTCTGCTGATTGAAAACAAATGTATAAACTTATTCATTTTAATACTTCTAACATTTCTTACTCAACTTTCTACAATGAAAACAAATGAATATGACTGTTATCAATAACTTTCAATCAAATGTAATTTTTGTAATTGAGTGAGGAAGTTTAATTACGATTTTTCAGACCTGTGGATAATTCACAGCCCTTAAATTATCGACTCAGGCTTCCTCGATATCTCAGCTAATGAACTCCCTTGTTCTGCAAAGCCTCTCAAAATATGAACAAACATTCTATGTTTTACTATCTATGTAAACTTCACCTTTAGACATATACTTCCACGGAATATGCTTTGACGGACTTACTGCACTTGTACCCCTCAACGTGACTACATCCAACAAACGTGACGAGCAGCAAAGTCACACCCTTCACTGTAGAGGTACCCAGATGCCGGAAAACTTTCTACTTTTGAAAGATTTCAAGCAGGAAAGACGTGCCCGGGTGCCGTCCTCAATCAGGTGTGGGAGGAAGAGGGCACAGTGTGTCTAGTTGTAGCGGGACGAGTTCTTCGTCTATCTATCTGCCTCTCTCTCCCCCCTCACTCTCTCTCTCTCTCTCTCTCTCTCTCTCTCTCTCTCTATCTCTCACGTGTACAAGTGATCCATCCCTATGATGCTTTCTTTCCTCGGACCGTTTTCCTTTGGAATTCCCTCCCTACTCACTGTTTCCCTTACAGCACTAACATGCAAATGTAATGTGAACAAACATCTTGCTGCCTAACTCCCCACTTAGTGTGCCTCCTATAAATCTGGGCCCTAATTAAAGTAGCCCCTCACGTCTCAGCGGCAATGTGCCTTGTTTAGGGTGAATACAAGTTTTATCATTTCTTTTAAAATGTTAGACATTAAGTTCTTATAACGTTCTCTTTTGAACAAGGGCTGCACCCTCCTTAACCCTGTCTCTGAAAGCATAGATACAGCACTCTAACTTGACTCGAATGCCCAAATTCATGTATTTGGGGATTTTAATGCACACCACCGTGACTGGCTGGGGTTCTCCAGTTTTACTGATGAAGCTGAAAACTACGTTTAATTTTGTCCTTAGCTCACTCCATCTCACAGACTGTTACTTTCCAGACCCGCCTCACTGCTTGACCTGTTCTTGAGCTCACTTCCCTAGGCTTGTGTGACGAGTGTCCATAGCCCGCTCGGGAACGCTGATCACATTGTGGTAATGATTGATATCGCCCTTAAAACTCACCCCAAAGCTCAAAACGACGAGATACTATGAGCAGGCTGATTTTGAACCCATCAGAGATCACATCGGCGACACTCCATAGTGTGAAACCTTCTCACTCCCTGCTGATCAGTGCGCAAATGAGTTAATCGAATGGGTCAAAGCTGGCATTGCAATTATTTTTTTTTCTTTTGTATTATTATCAGATATCATTGAGATTAGGCCTCCTCTTCTTTGCTTATTAAATTTAAATTTGTGTGCGTGATTATTCTGTCCGTTTCTTTTTATTGCTACCCGTTATTATGAAGGTTAAGCTTTTGCTTCGTAGTTCATAAATATAAATTTGTATACATGCTTGTTAAAGTGAGCCGGACACACGTACGTTCACTTTTCTTACATAGATTAAAGAAAGTAATGCATCTATTCAGTATTAAAGAAATGAATGAGTTTAGTAAATATGTTTGAAATATCAAAGAGTGTCATGAAAGTAAATTATATTAATAAAGTGATAGAACTTTTCTCCAGAAATGAAATTAATGAGAAAGAATAGAGAAAGGAATAAATAACAAAAGATGGGGAAAAAGGATGGAAAAAAAGAAAGAAAAAAGAAAACTAAGTAAAATGTCGGATCTCTGTATTAATACAATAGTGTAACCACTTATTATATGTCACTGTATGTATGTTTCCCGCCTCTACGTAACTTAGACATTATCACTCTTTTCATTTAATATAAATCGAATATTTATTAGAATAAAAAAAAATCTGTAGCGTAAAGTAAAACTTAAATTAAAAGATTATTGCTTCCTAAATTTAATTCCGTCAAATCAACCAGAATGCATTTCTGTACCTCCGTAAATCAGTTAGCCATGTAAATATTTTGTTAATAAGTGAAAATAGAATGGATTACTTCGTGACTTTTCAAAATTCTAAAATAATTTAGAGACATTTAAACTGTCGAATAGAAAAGTATTTCCAGTTTTAAAATTCTTTAAGGTACACTTTTTCGAAACTGCCAAAATTGATGTACCCTTTACAATCTGTGCATATCCGTAAAGTGAACGTTTTGGAAACTGTTAAAATTGATGTACCATTTACAATCTGTGCATGTCCGTAAAGTGAACGTTTTGGAAACTGTCAAAATCGATGTACCCTTTACAATCTGTGCATGTCCGTAAAGTGAACGTTTTGGAAATTGTCAAAATCGATGTACCCATTACAATTTGTGCATGTCCGTGAAGTGAATGATTTGGAAACTGTCAAATTGATGTACCCTTTACAATCTTTGCATGTCAGTAAAGTGAACGTTTTGGAAACTGTCAAAATCGATGTACCCTTTACAATCTGTGCATGTCCGTAAAGTGAACGTTTTGGAAACTGTCAAAATCGATGTACCCTTTACAATCTGTGCATGTCCGTAAAGTGAACGTTTTGGAAACTGTCAAAATCGATGTACCCTTTACAATCTGTGCATGTCAGTAAAGTGAACGTTTTGGAAACTGTCAAAATCGATGTACCCTTTACAATCTGTGCATGTCCGTAAAGTGAACGTTTTGGAAATTGTCAAAATCGATGTACCCATTACAATTTGTGCATGTCCGTGAAGTGAATGATTTGGAAACTGTCAAATTGATGTACCCTTTACAATCTGTGCATGTGCGTAAAGTGAATTATTTGGAAACTGTAAAAATCGATGTACCCTTTACAATCTGTGCATGTCCGTAAAGTGAACGTTTTGGAAACTGCCAAAATTTATGTACGCTTTACAATCTGTGATATGTCCGTAAAGTGAATTATTTGGAAATGTCAAAATTCATGTACCCTTTACAATCTGTTCATGTCCTTAAAGTGAACGTTTTCGAAACTGCCAAAATTGATGCACCCTTTACAATCTGTACATGTCCGTAATATGAACGTTTTCGAAACTGCCAAAATTGATGTACTCTTTACAATCTGTGCATGTCCGTAAAGTGAACGTTTTGGAAACTTTCAAAATCGATGTACCCTTTACAATCTGTGCATGTCCGTAATATAAACGTTTTCGAAACTGCCGAAATTGATGTACCCTTTACAATCTGTGATATGTCGATAAAGTGAATGATTTGGAAACTCTCAAAATTGATGTACCCTTTACAATCTGTGAATTTCCGTAAAGTAAACGTTTTCGAAACTGTCAAAATCGATGTACCCTTTACAATCTGTTAATGCCCGTAAAGTGAACGTTTTGGAAACTGTCAAAATCGATGTAGCCTTTACAATTTGTGCATTTCCGTAAAGTGAATAGTTTGGAAACTGTCAAAATTAATGTACCCTTTACATACTGTGCATGTCCGTAAAGTGAAGGTTTTAAAAAATGTCAAAATTGATGTAACCTTTACAATCTGTGATATGTCCGTAAAGTGAGAGATTTGGAAACTGTCTAAATTGATGTACCCTTTACGATATGTGTATGTCCGTAAAGTGAACGTTTTGGAAACTGTCAAAATTGATGTAACCTTTACAATCTGTGATATGTCCGTAAAGTGAGAGATTTGGAAACTGTCTAAATTGATGTACCCTTTACGATATGTGTATGTCCGTAAAGTGAACGTTTTGGAAACTGTCAAAATTGATGTACCCTTTACAATCTGTGCATGTCCGTGAAGTGAATGATTTAGAAACTGTCAAAATCGATGTACCCTTTAAAATCTGTGCATGTCCGTACAGTGAATCATTTGGAAACTGTTAAAATCGATGTACCCTTTACAATCTGTGCATATCCGTAATATGAACGTTTTCGAAACTGCTAAAATTTATCTACCTTTACAATCTGTGCATGTCGGTAAAGTGAATGATTTAGAAACTGTTAAAATCGATGTACCCTTTACAATCTGTGCATGTCCGTAAAGTGAATGATTTGGAAACTGTCAAAATCGATGTGCCCTTTACAATCTGTGCATGTCTGTAAAGTGAACGTTTTTAAAAATGTCAAAATTAATGTACCCTTTACAATCTGTGATATGTTCGTAAAGTGAATGATTTGGAAACTGTCAACATTGATGTACCCTTTACGATATGTGCATGTCCGTAAAGTGAACGTTTTGGTTACTGTCCAATTGATGTACCCTTTACAATCTGTGCATGTCCGTGAAGTGAATGATTTGGAAACTGTTAAAATCGATGTACCCGTTACAATCTGTGCATGTCCGTGACGTGAATTATTTGGAAACTGTTAAAATCGATGTACCCTTTACAATCTGTGCATGTCCGTAAAGTGAACGGTTTGGAAACTGCCAAAATTGATGTACCCTTTACAATCTGTGCATGTCCATAAAGTGAACGTTTTGGAAACTTTCAAAATTGATGTACCCTTTACAATTTGTGCATGACCGTAAAGTGAATGATTTGGAAACTGTCAAAATTAATATACCCTTTACAATCTGTGCATGTCCGTAAAGTGATTGATTTTGAAGGATTTTACATTGAATAATTTTATAAATAGAGATTAATACATTACCGTAAACAAAATTATTGTTTATAAAAATCTTAAGTTAATGATCAGAAGATATTGTAATAATTTTGTTTTATTTTCAAAATCACATTAAAAATATGATAGTTTGTTAAAAAAAAAAGCGTCATAGTTTTACAAAAGCCAAAATAAAATAAAAGTTAAACTCCCAGTCAGTGCTGGGTATGTACGTCTTGTTTTTAATCAAGCAAAGTAATGACCGGAACTGCTCCTTCGATGTACCTTTACGGACATGCGCAGATTGTATGAGGTACATCAATTTTGACGCTTGTTGTCTACAGAAGTTCCCTGCAGCCTCTTCACGAAACGTTTACCAAACGGGCGATTTCTTAATTCACCGCGACACAACACGGGATTGAGTCGATCAATAATCGCTTCTCAAAAGGCTACAATCCTTTATCCTCTCTTTTTCGTTTGAACAAGTTCATCAGGAGTCGATTGCACGAAAACATTCATTTATATAAACAGACTTGTGTAGTTACGTATAGTACAAATAACCTTTAATGTTTACCTATCTCTCCTGGCCAGTCTAATGACACCCGCACAACCATTTATTTATCAAAAGCAGACTTAGATAATGATATTGTACAATAAGAATATGCGATATTTTATTTTTAACGATTAACAATGAGTGGGTAGAGAACTTAAATTAATGTTTATTCATCTCACCTGAACACTAGCCTAGTCTAATAATACCCCTACAGGCATTTATTTATGAAAATCAAACTTTTAAGAATATGTGATATTTTATTTTATCATGATTACAACGTTTGCGTAAAGAACTTGAATTATTTTTTATTCATCTTTCCTGAACACTAACCCAGTCCAATAATTATTTATTTACTAAAAGCAGACTTGTATAATTGTCCTGTAGAATAAGAATATGTGATATTCGATTTTATCATGATTTTCAACGCGTGGGTAGAAAACTTAAATTACTTTTCACCCATCTCTTCTTAACACTATCCCAGTCTAATAATACCACTAAAAGCATTTATTTATAAAAAAAGAGAGGCATATAAGTGTCTTGTAGAATAATAATATGTGATATTTTATTTTATCAAGGGGTTAACCACGTTGGCTTATAAGGCCTGGGATTGTTAGTTCGAATCCGTTTATAGATTGACCAGTTGTTTGGATCTACTCTGATGAGTCTTCACAAGAGAAAACAAGCTTGTCAATCGAAAAGTAAATAATATTAAATTATTTTATTATATATATATATATATATATATATATATATATATATATATATATATATATATATATATATATATAGTAATCCATGTAGGATAAAAATCCACAGGGTAGAAATCCAAAGGGAATCAAACCGGGCTCATAAAAAAGTGCTCAATAAAAATATAGAGCTGTATTATGAATGATTTTTTATTCAACATATACAAAGTCTGCTACACTGGCATGTCGATGTTATCGATCTACAGCTATCAAGAGCTGAGGTCTCATCTGCCTGATGAGACCTCATCTCTTGATAGCTGTAGATCGATAACATCGACAAGCCAGTGTAGCAGACTTTGTACATGTTTGAATAAAAAATCATTCATATATATATATATATATATATATATATATATATATATATATATATATATATATGTATATACACACACGCAAAAATAGAAAAAATAACTCTATTACCTAGTTTATCTACACGTATGTCGGCTTATTAACAAGTACGGTGTTACGATTCCTGGTCAGAGAGATATAATATCAATAAACCTGTGAACAGTAAAATGGGTATTGTGTTTTCTTGAAAATATTTTGTTGCAAGTCCACGCACGTGCCCCCATATTTCAATATGGCTGTCTTATGACTTTAATTTTATGCAGCAACTATGATTTAATACTCGCCCCTGCTTTAATACTGCGGCTGCATATTGATATTAGGCGTGTTTTGTTCATATCAGTCCAGTTCTAAAGTAGCAAAGATCTTGGTCTCTGGACGTTAATGGGTTAATCTGAATCGAACTACTGTATTTCTATTACATACTCATTGGATAGTCAGACTCCAGCTGTTATGTTGGCGGGCCCGACAAAAACCACTCGAGAGCCGGATGTTGCCTCCAGGCCGGAAGTTTCCGACCCTTGATTTATATATTACCCAAATTCTGAAAATGCTGTTTGTTATCTTGTCAGCGTTCACATTTCATCTGTGCGTTTTTTTAGATGGTGGGAAGAAGGACAAATAACGTAAATAAAGGGTGAATGATGAGAGAAATGGTTAGAGCAATGGAATGATGTAAATAATTATAATAGAGAGAGAAGAAATATGAGAGAATAAAAATAAAAAAGAGGAGACAAAAGAGAGAAAGAGAGGAGAGAAGAGGAGAGAAAGACGAGATAGAAAAGGAAGAAGGAAAGAGAGAAATATTGTCTATTTTGACATCACAATGTATTCTGAAATCCAATGTATTTTGATTTTTTTCAATTCATAATTTCTCCATTTGTAAAAAAAACATGATTATAAACCCACGTTAAAGTTCAGAAATTATATATTAACCAACATATAAGAAATACTGACCCAACGGGTTATGGGTCGTCTAATAATTTATAAAAATAAATAAAGAAAGAGTTTATTACCAGCTTCTTGCTGACTTTGTGTATGACGTCACGCTGGGCTGTTGAGCGGCACTCTTGAATTTTTGCCGGCGTTTTGCTGCGATGTGAATATTCATCTTGCGACGCTGGGAAGACGCGAAACCAGAACGGCGAAAGTAAAAAAAAGAAGAAGAAGAAAAAGAAAGAAAACAAGGTGAAAATGTATTGACTTTTTTTTGCTGTGTAAAAGTGGATTAATCAGCCAAAAATTGTATTACGCTTATCCGCGGAAAGTAGATTTTAATACACTACTTTGAACATAAAACTTTCTCGTCTCTTGCTGCGAAATGCGAGCTATATTTATTGTAAATAGATGCAATTAGGTACAGGGCCATTAAATCGAGAGAGAAAGAGGGGAGGCTCTTTTGGCTTTTCACTTGATCATTTCTTGTCTTATTCAACCTGGCTAGTCTCACCTCTGAAGGGAATAGAGTTAGTCGTTTATTTTATCCCTTGACCTGTACAATGTGTTATGGTCTGTATCCTGTGGTTGCGATAAGCTTCAAACGCTGCTCACTTTGAGGGGAAAATAGAGTCGTATGTTGTATCCTCTTCCTTTCACAATATGTTATGGTCTGTACCCTGTGGTTGCGATAAGCTTAAAAAATGGCTCCATGTAAGGCGAATAAAGTTAGTTTCATTTAATTTCACAATAGTTACGGTCTGTATCTTGTGGTCGTGATAATCTTCAAATGCTGCTCCCTCTCAGGGACATAGAGTTATTCATTGCATCCTCTTCCTTTCACAATACATTAAGGTCTGTATTCTGTGGTCAAGATAGCATCGAACGCTGTTTCCTCTGAGGGAAATGCCATGTGGCTGAGAGAAGCGGATATACCATGAGTAACTGCAGAATATTACACAAACTCTCGTCAATTTTTACTTGAGGGAAAATTTCGACACATGTGGAGAAAATTTCGACACATGTGGGAAAATCCAGCTGCACAAAAAATGGGCACTCGGGATTGGGGCAAAACTAGAAAATTGTTTCCTATCATTTACTTCCCTTACACCGTGGGAAGATGTGGCGCAAGGCCGGAAGGTGGGGAGAATGAACAAGCACCCCAAAAGTGATGCACTCTGGCCACTTAAAAATTTTCTGAGCAGCCTGTCGGCATTCCCCGGTGTAGGGGGGGGGGTGCTCATACAGTTAGCAATGAATTAACTCCTTCCGAAAGAGGGAAAGCAGGGCTTGGGAAAGTGGGTTCCCTAGGACTACCCAGAACTAACACAACAATCCGACAGATAAAATGACACTGCAACGGCATAGTCTCTGTCGGACTGATTGTCGATAATGTATCCTCGACTGGTATTGTAAGGCGGAGAACCATGCGGCTTTCGACGCCTTATTCTACTCTAAAATACGACAGAACAGATACTATACTTTGATCTTAACCCGAAGCTGGACAGCGATCAAGTCTTGACAATATTTTTACAAAACACAATCTTTCACCAT
>OY744518.1:78673636-78691136 GCA_963556195.1 Sepiola atlantica
GATAAGGACTTGTTTTATATTTTTTTAAATTCAAGTAATAGTATTTTTTAGTAGAAGAGATTAGTTTTGCACAGTCTTGTAGGTTTTCACAATAGCTATTTTGTAGCGATGGGGCTCTTCGTTCTTGAACTGCAAAATACTAGAATTTAAGCTGGTTGTTTTTTTAGAAGTAGAAGTGTTCAACGTATTATTAGAGGTGTCAATAAGAACATCTATAGAATAGGGGTTTATTATTTATGTTTAGTTCTACAGAATTTATTTTTGAAAAGGTCTTGAAGTTTGTGTATTTGTTCATTAATATCAGCTAGAATAAGAATATTATCGACATAGCGTGAGTAAATAGAGGGTTTTATAATGTTATTAAATATTTTATTTTCTAGTTTTGACTTATAGAATTTGCTCAAAATCGGTCCGAAAATTGAACCTATTGAAACTCCGTCAATTTGACGATAAATGTTTCCCCTGAAGTCATAAAAAGATTCTTTAATGGTGCAAATTAATAGTAACTCTTTAAATATTTTTTTTATTGATTTTAAATGGAGAGACAGACGAGTTATTGTATATATTATTGATGATTATATAAATTGTTTCTCTTACGGGTGCATTAGTGAATAAGCTTTTAATAATTTTATTGTCTGATTGTTTTGTTTGTAAAAATTTGAATAGTTCTTGTGCTGACTCTCCACTATATTAACTAGGGAGATACGGCTGATAAGTTCGTTTAGGGATTTTGTTGAGGAATATATTGAAGTAGTAATTTTGGATATGAGATGTCGGAGAGGGAAATTAGGCATATGTATCTTAACTGTTATTAATAACCAGGTTAGTAATCACCAATTATTTTGGTAATTTGGTAATTATCGAGTTGTGTATTATTGGCAGTGATAAGTCTATTAAGATATGTCTTCAATATATTTGATTTTAACACTATCATAAAATTAGAAAAGATAAAAAAAGGTATAATTAAGCAGAGAATTCTGCTATTTTTAATAATGTTTGCTTAAATATATATATATATATATATATATATATATATATATATATATATGTATATATATATATATATATATATATATATATATATATAAGCAAACATTATTAAAAATAACAGAATTCTCTGCTTAATTATACCTTATATATATATATATATATATATATATATATATATATATATATATATTAGTATTACATGTATCCACATAAAACTTTGTAAGGAGATATAATTTTTTATGTATCAATTTTCAGTATTTACTTCAACAGTGCTCGATACGTAAGTACAGCTAGGTAGTAAGCTATGAAAATATATCTATGGCAATTAAGCTACACATTTAAGCTATACATTTTAGCCTGAAGATTCCCCCCCGTGGATCAAACGCAGGAGCCTCTGTGTAGCTTAATTGCTATAAATATATGTTCATAGCTTACTATATATATACATATATATATATATAAATGATATATATATATATATATATATATATATATACATATATAAATAAACAAATAAATGACATATATATATAAATAAACAAATAAATGACATATATATATAAATAAACAAATAAATGACACACACACACACATATATATATATATATATATATATATATATATATATATATATATATGAAATAATTGAAGAATAAGTACATGTTGAGTTATATGCCATTGTTTTGTGTTCTTACTTACGTAAAGGATGATGAGTCGGACTGCCGCAATAAAACGAGTTCGACCACGAAATCTGTTCAAGATTAACAGGCGGAATATAAACTCGTAAAAACCAATTCTGAAAAAAAAAAAAAAGAAAAAAGGTGGTTTTGAAATATTGAAAAAATTGAACAATTTTCACAAAAGTCAATAGTATAGTCTCTAATCTTTGTAACTTGCTGCAATTGCTTCCCAAAGTTTTGATGAGTTTTCAGCAAGTCTGAGACTTTCTTCCATTCTTCAAGTTCTTCATTCCTCTCCTTGTAAGACATTTACCGCAGGAACTCGTTTTTCTACCACATCGAAAAAAGACTTTCACTTTTTCCTCTATATGCTTAGAGTCAGATGGAATTTTTATGGATAGATCTTCTTTGCAAGGACTTCTCTCCTTTGGAACACAATGCTGTGGAACTGCCTCCCTTCTGATTACAACTTGGTCAGTATTTACGTCGAATATTAACAAATACTTGTTAAAAACTGCCCCATAAATAACACGTTCATACAATTGATCAATCTCAGTACTCCCATAATTGTCTTCATCTTCCATCTTACAAAAAATTCAGTCTAATTAATCCTTATTCTCGAGTGGCTTCTGGCCTTAATAATCGATCATTCAAACGTAACAAGAAATGGTTACACGTTCTAATTTTTGAAGGTTTTCTGATGCCTGACAAACTTTTCATTTTTTCCATAAATTTTCAATAAAATTGATTTAGACTACATTGGCTTGAAAGTTTTGCGCTGATAGTTATAGATTTTCATCCAGAAGTTTGATAGTCTTCAGATTTCCGTATTCCCATTATTGTAAATAATTGTACAGTCCTCCTAGATCAAAACGAACCCCACGTCTACAAAAAAAACTCAACGTAAATACCACCGACAAACCCTACAAGCAGCAAAATCACACCCCATTCAGTGTAGGGCTCCCCAGATGCCGGTAAGCTTTCTACTCTAATAGCTTATTTTCTTTGAACCTCTTGCCTTTAACATTTTAGAATTACCTCCCTGCTCCCTGTTTCTCCGATAGTACTAACATGTAGGAATGTAAATGTAGTGTGAATTAGCATCTCGCTGCACAGGTCTCCACACTTAGATGTCCCTATAAATCTAGCCTATAATCCACAGGAGTCCCTTACATTTCAGTGGTGTTGTGCTATGTTTGGGGTAAACTAAAGTAATGATTAAAACAAAAACAACATAATCGATCCGCCGATACGTTTTAATGTTGCCACTATGTTCCTTGGCAGGAAAGCCTCACCTTTCTCGCGCCAAATTTCCTGTACATCATTATGTCCCAAAAGCTCAATTTTTATCTCATCACTCCATAGCGATTGTTTCCAAAAGCAATCTTCATTGTCTAAGAACGTTTTCGTTTCGTTTCGTTTGTTTTACGGCATATAAACCATCTGTGGGTTATTTAATGACGAATAAAGTTGTCAACTGCAATTTTATAGGTAGGATAATTATTTATATTCCTAGAATACGTTGCTCTCAGAATACATTGTACAGGGTGGGCCAAAATAAGGGTCCTTTCTTTAAATTTGAATAACTTGAATTTGAATAACTTCCACAAAATAAAAGTTAAACTCACCAAACTTTATGTGTGTGTAGACTGACCCTTCCAAGAAAGATTTTTTGAAATAAACAAAACAAATTTTAGCCGAAAAACACTTCTTAAAACTTACAAAAACTAAAGTATTGTTTTTTACACTGTTTTGAGTTTTTTAAGCAAAAATAATGTTTTCTAAATGAGGGTACGTTCCTTAGGGCTAATACGGCTCATGCTTGCTTCGGAAGGGGTCCTTTACTTATTCTAAAAAAAAAATTTTAAAAAAAATCAACAAATAAAAAAGTTATGAATTTTTAAAAATAGGACCCTTATTTTTGCCCACCCTATATTATTCTTAGAAAACATTACTCGTAGAAGGAAATTTCACAGTGAGAGTGGAAACATTAATCTTAGAAAACATTACTCCTTTGCATTGGTGATCTTCTTTGTTCTCGACATGATTGCCCTTCAACAACTGCCTTCTAGTATCTATTTGGCAATAAAATTAAAAAGGAAAAATAACGGTTTCAATTCTTTGAAGAATCAGATTGAATAATACAGTTGGGGATGAAGTTATAGATACTACGGCATGACGTGACCAGTCGATTGATTAGACAATAACGTTTTGACAAAATTAAACCGAGCAACATTGTTGCACGCTTTATGAAGGGTGGTTCGTCATCGTGGTTGGTTTCCATGCAACCGATTTTAATTTAAACAACGGTGTATTGTTCGAGTACCTACACTTATACCAATCGTATCCAAACTTTTGGCGATCTTTTTCAAAACACATCTTGAGTTTATATTAAGCTGCCGACATTTTTGCGCAGTGCTCGATGACAATTTGGTTTTTTTTCTACGGGCAGGAAAGTTTTCTATCGTGCCAAACTGTTGAAACTTATTTATAACGGACCGTACCGTAGATCAAGGGATAGCTAACCGGTCTGAAATAGCGCTGTAACTTCTTTCCAAACTTTGGAAGTGAATAATTCTTTGTTTCAAGTCAACGCTAAGCTCCGTTGTATTCTTTACCATGTCATTCTATGCACCACGTGATGTTCTTAATGTTTAATAATGTCAAGATGGCCATGCACACATGGACACGGAAGATCCCCCAACAAGACTTTCCATTGTTCTCACCTATATAAAATGGATTGTTCCAAAATCAAATCATGTCGTCCAGTTGAAGAAAAACAGTAAAATTTTAAATAAATGCCTTTAAAAAATAGCTTCTTCTTTATTGATTCGAAATATATTTAGCTTACAATTATTTTTACCGTAATAAGACACAGAATATTTAGTGTTTTCTTTTTAAACACTAAATTAAATTGCTACAATTTTAAATAAATAAATAAAGAAAGAAAGTAAGAAAGAAATATTTTCGTTTAATTTAGTTGAAAAATATTTAGTTGACAATTATTTTTATCGTAATAAGGCAGAGAATATTTAGTGTTTTTTTTTAAACACTAAATTAAATTACTACAATTTTAAATAAATAAATAAAGAAGAAACATTTTCGTTTAATTTAGTTGAAAAATATTTAGCTGACAATTATTTTTATCGTAATAAGACAGAGAATATTTAGTGTTTTTTTAACACTAAATTAAATTACTACAATTTTAAATAAATAAATAAATAAAGAAGAAACATTTTCGTTTAATTTAGTTGAAAAATATTTAGCTGACAATTATTTTTATCGTAATAAGACAGAGAATATTTAGTGGGTTTTTTTTAACACTAAATTAAATTACTACAATTTTAAATAAATAAATAAATAAATAAATAAATAAATAAAGAAGAAACATTTTCGTTTAATTTAGTTGAAAAATATTTAGCTGACAATTATTTTTATCGTAATAAGACAGAGAATATTTAGTGGGTTTTTTTTAACACTAAATTAAATTACTACAATTTTAAATAAATAAATAAATAAATAAATAAATAAATAAAGAAGAAACATTTTCGTTTAATTTAGTTGAAAAATATTTAGCTGACAATTATTTTTATCGTAATAAGACAGAGAATATTTAGTGGGTTTTTTTTAACACTAAATTAAATTACTACAATTTTAAATAAATAAATAAATAAATAAATAAATAAAGAAGAAACATTTTCGTTTAATTTAGTTGAAAAATATTTAGCTGACAATTATTTTTATCGTAATAAGACAGAGAATATTTAGTGGGTTTTTTTTAACACTAAATTAAATTACTACAATTTTAAATAAATAAATAAATAAATAAATAAAGAAAGAAGAAACATTTTCGTTTAATTTAGTTGAAAAATATTTAGCTGACAATTATTTTTATCGTAATAAGACAGAGAATATTTAGTGGGTTTTTTTTCAAACACTAAATTAAATTGCTACAATTTTAAATAAATAAAGAAAGAAAGAAAGAAACAAAGAAGAAACATTTTCGTTTAATTTAGTTGAAATATATTTAGCTTACAATTATTTTTACCGTAATAAGACACAGAATATTTAGTGTTTTCTTTTTAAACACTAAATTAAATTGCTACAATTTTAAATAAATAAAGAAAGAAAGAAAGAAAGAAGAAACATTTTCGTTCAATTTAGTTGAAAAATATTTAGCTGAGAAGGAAAATTATTTTTACGGAAGTAGAAAGAGTATGTTATTCTTAATAGTATTGATCCTTACAGACATTTATTATTTCAAAAGGAATATTGTTATTACTGTTAACAATAAATTATACAGATTGATGTAATAAGCACCGTGTAATTTCCACAGGTCTTTCTAGTATTTCATTATTCCTTTTATTGTAATTAACTCTCCAGTAACTCTTGAGCTAATACAACCCCAACATATCATCGAAACGCCTCCATATTTTAATGTTGTCACTGTGTCATTTGAGAAGAAAGCCCAACCTTTCTTTCGTAGGCAAATGATGGGTTCGAATGTGTAAACGTTATTAGATAAAAATGCTGTGTGGGAAATAAAAATTGTTTTATTTTTTTAAAAATATTATTAAATGAGGAACCATTTCCAGTTAAAATCTATTTAGTATTACGCATGTAATCTTTAAAAAAGACACGTTTGAAATGTGTAAATATGCTAGAATGATCGAGATTTTCACAAAAAGGGACCGGAAGTAGTGCATTTTGCTCAGGGCGCCATGTTTCATTTTGGTATCGCTCAATAGTAAAAAGTATTAACACGCCCTTTTTTTCTTATTACAACGTAATACTGAATTGATTTTAACTCCAAAGCGTTCTTAATGTCGTAATATTTATATATATATATATATATATATATATATATATATATATATATATATATATATATATATATATATATATATATATATATATATACTAATTTTATTCGACTATTTGAAGAAACGGTTTATACTTTCGAACTCATCATCAACCCGCTTGTACATCATTATGATAAAAAACTCGATTTTTATTTCATCACTCCGATATTTATCACTGATCGGACTGGCGATTTCTCCCCTGAAGAAACTAGAAACTACCTGCTAAGAAAAGGCATTGCTCCATCCGTAACAATTAAGGTTAGGAATAGGTACCACCCAGAAGGCAATGGCCCAACAGAGAAGCTAAATGGCACCCGATGAAAGGCTACCCAATTAACCTTGCATTCTCGTAACATGCAACGTGGAAAACGCCCTACCTAATGCAACCCCACGCAAGCAGATCTCTACTCTGCACATCAAGTGATGCAGCCTAATGATAAACTATTCAAATAAAACAGTGGCAAGATTCGAACCCACAACCACACGAACTGTAATCGACAATAATGACAGCTTACGAAAGCCATCTGACGTTGATTTCATTCCTATGTGCTTGAGAGAGAGTTACCTCCTTGAAATACATTATGTCGAACCCCCTATATTTTAGAGCTTGAGTAGTTTATGTTTACATCAGTCGAGGATACGTCCCCAACAATCAGTACGACAGTGGCCTTGCTTCCGGTGAGGTTGGCACCAAAAATAAAGTCTCCACCAAAACCGATGCGATAGTTTTCTAAATTACGAAGAATCTCTGACAAATACAGATACTTTGTAATTTGATACAGAACTAGTAACGTCCCCGTTTTGCTTAAATTAAATAATCACCCGGCCTTGAACGAGTTCTGTCATGTTGTCATGTCCGATACTTTGCTGCATCGTTTGAGGAACGCCTATTTACTTCCCTTTCTCGTTAGGTGGCTATTAGTTGGGCATGCCATATTGGATGAGTTCACGAGTGTATTTCTTTTGGCAATCGAAACTTAACCTTACAATGTTTATTTTTCTTACTACCATAAAGAGATGAACATTGAGACAGAAAGCGTGCCGAGTTGAAGCAACATAATGATAAAGGATCCCTCGTTCTGACCAACTCCGAGAAATCTGCGTTGAGATGAAGCCTTACACATGATTGTTATTTTACTTTTGTACTTACCTGAGTGAAAAGATCACACTGACAAAGTATCCCTCTAATTTAGAAGTAAATAGCTTTAGAAATTAAATTCGGTACTGTTTTAGATATTGACCCTAACTTTCGTGACTGCCCGGCAGCAGCGAGCCGACAGCTAACGGAAGCGTCCGAGACCTGCCGAGTCGGCAGACGACAACAATGTAAGACGATGACTATACGTAAAGAAAAAGAAATGCATATATTTTTATACAGAAAATGAAATAAATGAACAAACCCATAGCTGAAATGAATAAACTTTTTTTTTATTAATAATTAACCATTTTATGTAAGAAAACTAACTTTTTAAATTCTTTTTTTTTGGTTTTTTTAACTGAAAAAAAACTGTTTTTATGAACGCTAAAATAATAACTTTTTTAAAACCATTTTTTTTTTGTTTTTTTTTCCAATTATTTTAGCTGGAGGGGTAAGGGCTTGTTTTTCGTTTTTGGAGGAGGGGGCTTAGCGAAATACAGGCAGAAGAGGAGGATGGGGTCGTCGCCGAGGATGTGGAAGGAGTCGGAGCAGCAGAAGATTGTTGGTCGCCGACGACTGGATAAAGTACGGCTATCTGCGATAATATGGCGGCGAAAGGGTCTTTTTTAAAAGTCTGTCGCCACATGAATTCCCGCAGGTCGCCATATCCTGGGACCACAGGTATATCATCTTTAGAATTGTTGATATGGTGAGTTTTGACCGCGAAAAAAACGTCCCCGATCGCAGCGAAATCCAAGCCCGGCATTCCTGGGTGGGGCATCTCCAGGCATATTTTTCCGAAACAATCTTTCGCGGTACTAGCCGGCAAAGTCGGCCGCCGCCGCATCGCATACATCGCATATATTTTGCCATCAGAGCTTTCTGCTGGCAAAAGTTAATGCAATCGAACTACACAACACTTCGAAATTCATTTTTAATTAGTGCCAAGCGTCTCTCTTTGAAATCAATATCGTCTGCCTGCCAGCCTCGTTTTCGATTTCGGCAGGTCTCGGACGCTTCCGTTAGCTGTCGGCTCGCTGCTGCCGGGCAGTCACGAAAGTTAGGGTCAATATCTAAAACAGTACCTTAAATTCATATGATGGGTTCCATTTTTCGTGTACCTCATTCTAATTATCCCCGAAAATTCTGCGTTACAAGTGACACAGCCATTTTACTCTTATACTTACCTGAGTGTGATGGTAATCACACCTCTTCTGCTTCGTAGCTGGAGAAAAAAGAGATCGATCCTAAGTTTTTCGTCTTCTTTTTCATCCGCGTATGCACTACTACGTTGGAACTTTACCTTTTTAATTAGTGCATTTCATGAATTCAGGTTAAGCGCCCCGTGTAAAGGCTAAACCTCACGTTGTTTTCTGTTTTTGCTCTACTCAACGTTTGCACTTGTTGCAAGTCCAGTACGTTATGAGTACTATACTCGATTAATGTATTCGTTTTGTAACAGAAATATACTCTTAAAACAAAGAGTACGTGTTTTATGTATGCATTCGGACCAACCACACGTGGCTAAAGTAGGAACAGAGAACGAGGTCAACCAGTACAATAAAACAGATAACGGATTTAAATGGAAAATACTGAGACATCATCCGTGCTTACCGTATGCTTCCAATATCGATACAAATACGGGTGTGCAATATTAAACATGTCGGTTACAAGGTCGCAATCCGTTAATATAGACACACACACATAGACAAACACACATAGACAAACACACACAGACGCACACATGTTAGCTAGAATACGTGTTCTGGGGTAGATAAATGATACTCAGACATCCTAGGATTATTTACTAAGTGCAAAAAGGGCCGGAGCCCCAAAAGCAGCTAGAAAGTTGTGTGAAAATAGAACTTTCATAACTCAAGTTATGGGTTAAGAACATCTTTTTGTATTATTTGGATTATTCGAAATACTATTCCCATCTTGGTTGTTATTTTCATAACGTTTCGGCCGATGTAACCTCCAACTTTCACTAGGTGTATTTTTCATTTAACTTGGGAATCTTTACGTCGAACACGGGGACCTATACGGAATTTCGAACTGAACCTTTCTTTAATCCACGGGGCTAGATTTTTCCCCGTTAATAACTAAGAATAAAATAATAATTAATTAACGTGGCTGACGGAACGAGAACAATCTAGCCCCGTGGATTAAATAAAGAGTTCAGTTTAAAATTCCGTATAGGTTCCCGAGTTCGGTATAAATATTCCCGCGTTCGACGTAAAGATTCCCAAGTGCAAGCAAATGCAACTAAAGAAGGTCGGAAGTTACATCGGCCAAAACGTTGTGAGAATAACATCCAAGATGAGAATAGTAGTCATAATAATCCAAACAATACAAATTATCAATCCTCATCTAAAAAATGGCGAAACACTTGGGACAATTAATAAGTGCAAAACGGGGTAAACCTACCAATACTTACGCCAAGAAGTGAAAAATATTAAAGGAAAAAAATCCATGATGTAAATTTTTAAACAATTTTAAAGAAAAGTCAACATTACTCGAAACTGATGGAAGAATTATCACCCGGTACTTACGTTCATTGTTTTGGATTGTTTTATGACTTCAATTATGTATTTTAGATCCTTTGAACATTCTTCACAGCCAAAACTATAGTTTTTGGAGTGAATAATGAACATGTTTTGATCCTGATGTTTTGTTAATCTTATTTCCTCGATGAACTTCACTTTTTCTGTTTATATTTTGATCTAGGAATTCTGAAGATAAGAATTCTTTATAATAAACAGTCTAGTATACTATGTTTATCGTATGGAGTTTGTCATTTCTAATTGAAATTAGATTCTGTTGTGAATCAATCTGATCTATATGATTGTAATCTATATGATCATAATAATATAAAATATACATATATACATATACATACATATACATATACATATATATACATATATACATATACATACAGATAGTTCTTGTAAATAAACTTTGGTTTAGTTGTAGGTACACAGAGTAAGAAAGGGACATTATTTACAGTGGTTGTAGCTAGACGAGTTTTTGTTGCGAATGTTTTACTGGGGGACACTAGATTGGAGCTGATAAGTCGAACATCTACCTTGAATATAACGATAGAGTAGAGAAAGACTAGCAACGTCTCTTCTGTTAGAAAGAAGATGTACAGTGAAGAAGAGGGTACCCCTCATTAGATTTTGAGGTCGGTTTTGCACTCTGCCAATGCAGGAAAAGGCTGCTCTGAGCGACACCTCTCCAGATATGACAACAGTATTCCGTCTGAGGACGTAATTGAATTCTTCAATCAGTGCTAAGTAACAGTCGATGGTTCAATTCTTACTACAGTCGGTAATAACTAAGAATAATAATTAATTAACACTTCTACCCGGTGATGACTGACGGAACGAGAACAAACTACTCCAATTGATTAAATAAATCGTTCGGTTCAAAATTCTATCTAAGTTCCTGAGTTCGACTAGAAACGTTCCCAAATTCGAGGAAATGAACATGAACGTCGTCCGAAACGTTGTGAATATAACAACCCAGATGAAAATAGTAGTAAAAGTAATTGAAATGATACAAACAAAATTGAACCAATCGTGTTCCTCCTTTTGTAGCCGCTTTTTTCTTTTCTTTTTTCCCTCCAACTTAAAAAGCCTCCATTATCTGATCATCATCCGTCCATTTCACAATGCACTTATAATCACCGCAGATCTTTTTTCTTGCAAATGTGTCGATCGAAAGATAACTCGTTCTTTAGTCGTGTTTCTTTATCATTTTTAGTCGTTCATTTTAACAATACTCCAGTTTTATTTCTTAAATCAATATCACCAACTCTATAATAAACCCCATAGTGTATCTATATTTATGAATCTATATATATGCACTTCTTTTACCGCCTTTTGCATCAAACTAAGTCCAATGTAACCAAATGTTTGTTAGGACATCTTTCTACTATTATAATAATAATAATAATAATAATAATAATAATAATAATAATATATATATATATATATATATATATATATATATATATATATATATATATATATATATATATATATATATATATATATATATATATATATAGTCAGTTATGAAATATATTCATGCCAATTAAGCTACAGAGTCGCCTTCGTGTTTCATTCTCGTAGAGAATCGTCTTGCTGAGTGTTTTTATAAATCTACGTGGTGTTTAGTCTAACAAACTTACCAATGAGATTCATTGTCATTCCCTTCCACGGGTTAATGTTTTCATTAGCCTATGGCAGGGCTTTTCCCAAACAAAGGTTCGGCTGACTTTTACTTGACATCCTCTTAGTTTGTATATATATATATGTATATATATATATATATATATATATATATATATATTATATCTTTATTATTATTTGTACTCACTAGGAGTTCTCACGCAGGTCATCATCAGTGATTGCTCACCGACAAGAACCGGTGGTGTTCCCTAGAGTCTGAGTGACAACAAGCCTCCCCAGATTTCCAGTACTCTCCACCTCTTTTCGATAACCACCACAAATGACCTTGCAGTACCGCAACATCCGCTTACCATTGATTTGTCACGAATACGAACCATTGGCATTCTCTAAGATTTTGGGTGGCAATAAGTCTCCCCAAAGTCCCAGCACTTTCTGCATTTTTCAAGTGGAGGTCTGGTTTGTGCTGTCTCTCTTCGGTCTTCTCATCCTTCTTTTCCCTGTACAAATTGTTTGTGGTGTGTCAGCCTAGGCCGGCGCTTTTTATTTAGGGGGGGGGGGAAGCTTATGATGTATCTTACAGTTTCTTTTCATGCGGTGGTGTTTTTCCTGTGGTATTGTTTTATTCTTGTACTTCCATGTGACTGGTTACCATTCGTAACTTATGTGGGTTGGTTTCCGCATTCGAGGATTTTCCTTAAGATTGCAGCTGTTTTGATCATTGCCGTCTTTTGTATTGTCTCAGTGATCCCTTTGATTCCAATTTCTCCCAGTCTTTTCTCCAGTTTTTTTAGACTGTATTATACTGACTCTCTTCATGCTCCATATTCCTTTCAGTTCTCTGGCAAGTTCCGTGTATTTGCTTCATTTTTCTGTGTATTTGATCTTCACTCTGTGGTTTGCTGGAACGGCAAAGTCTACGATTTTACAAGATTTTTCCTTCTTGTCGATTATTTTAACATCCGGTCTCTTACCTTTTATATGTTAGTCTGTTTGTACATCCATATCTCTGACGACTTTGTGTTTTCGGTTTTCCAGTACTGTTTCTGATTTATGTTTGTACCATTTGTCTGCATATTCGAAATTCAATTGTTTGACCAGTTCTCAGTGTACTGCTTTCCCCACGCAGTTAGACCTGTTCTTGTATTCTTTTGGGGCTAGTTTGCTGCATTCACTTATATGATTTAAGTTTCGTCTCTTTGTCCACACAGTATGAATTTACTGTTTTCCTGTTTTTTATCTATTTTAACTTTAATGTAGTTTGCCCTAATTGTATTGTTCGGTGCAGCTATCAGTAAAGATTTCGTTTCTCCGTTCAGGTGTCCTTTTCTTAGCCATGTATTTCTCCAGCTCTTTTTTTAGTCTTCCACACAATCTTCTATACTTACCAGTCCTCTTCCCCCTTCGTTTCTTTTCATATAGAGTATGACCGTATCATCCTTCGGGTGTAGTGCATTGTGCATGGTCATTAATTTTCTAGTCCTCTGGTCAAAGTGCCTGAGTTCTCTTTACTCCGACCTATGAATAGTCCAGAGTATCTTATTAGTAATACTGCCTAGGTGTTTATTTCTTTTTACTAGATTCCTGCTATATAATTTCGTTTCTAAGAGTGCTCTTGTTCTTCGTAAATATTCTTTTCCAGTCTTCTCTTTCATTTCTGCACTGATGAGTTTAACATTCCCGAAACAATATCGTCTGTAGGTTCAAATACTTAGAAATATTTACAGTATTAAATAATTGAAAGTTTGAAAAGCTATTCATATCCAATAATTTTATAAATAAAGATGTAAACGTCATTACATTCTTACGATCGAGCACTTTTCAACATAACTCGACACTTTCCCCCCCCCCTCTCACTCTCTCTCTCTCTCTCTCTCTCTCTCTCTCTATATATATATATATATATATATATATAACAACATATAACCTTCAGTAATTTATAAGAAACACTTCTTATATCCTTAAAATACACTTTATTGACAGACAATAGTTTCTGCCTATACCAAGATCATATATGTTTCTGCCTATACCAAGATCATATATGTTTCTGCCTATACCAAGATCATATATGTTTCTGCCTATACCAAGATCATATATGTTTCTGCCTATACCAAGACCATATATGTTTCTGCCTATACCAAGATCATATATGTTTCTGCCTATACCAAGATCATATATGTTTCTGCCTATACCAAGATCATATATGTTTCTGCCTATACCAAGATCATATATGTTTCTGCCTATACCAAGATCATATATGTTTCTGCCTATACCAAGATCATATATGTTTCTGCCTATACCAAGATCATATATGTTTCTGCCTATACCAAGATCATATATGTTTCTGCCTATACCAAGATCATATATGTTTCTGCCTATACCAAGATCATATATGTTTCTGCCTATACCAAGATCATATATGTTTCTGCCTATACCAAGATCATATATGTTTCTGCCTATACCAAGATCATATATGTTTCTGCCTATACCAAGATCATATATTTTTATGCCTATACCAAGATCATATATTTTTATGCGTATACCAAGATCATATATTTTTATGCCTATACCAAGATCATATATTTTTATGCCTATACCAAGATCATATATTTTTATGCCTATACCAAGATCATATATTTTTTCTGATATCCAAAATATCAAAAATATTCATGGAGAGTTTTCATCAAAGTATAATATCTCACAGTCAGGCTGAAAACTTAAAATGTATCCGAAATTCATTAATTTTATATATATATTTCTTTTTTCCTTCAAATTCAAAGGGAAACCTTACTTAACTATATTTTTTGTATGTAAAAGTTCATAATAATTATCTAGTTCCCCTTTTGTTTAAAATGTTTATGTTCGATCAATAAAAGTCAGATTTCAAAGTGAACATATAAAGAATAATTACATTAAGAATATTTGTACGTTTACATATTTTTATGTACAGAATTCACTCCTAAACTAATTAACCGATCGTCATGAATTTTAGAAAAACAGCTTCTAGGCGTAAGAGGTTAAAATGTGACCTATATTTAGTTTAATTAATGTAGTTTCATGTAAAAGGGGTCAAAAGGGGTCGGAAGTTCTTCGTAAAAATTCAGATACCTCCGATTTTGTGAACTTTTAAGATTGCAAAGTCGACGATGTACTACAGATACTCCATCTTGAGCAGTATCTGACTCTTATACGGGTAGAGGATTGCATCAGGACTTGAGTACTTTCTTGGAGCAATAAATTTTCTTTGGATAAATCAGGTGAATAACACCCCTGTAACTGAAAACAAACAAACAAACAAACAAACTTCAAGACAAATCAAATTAACAGAATGGCGAACTCGTGTACCGACAATGTCTTGATACGAAACCTTACAAAACATCATATCACGAATTGTACGAATAAAATGAAGGTCAAACAATTTCCTTTCTTTTTGGGGGGAGAAGGGTTAATACCATTGGAAGAGGGGGCGTGAAAAACGACGTGATAAACAAACAGCAAACATTTTAGTGCTCATCCGGAAAGCTTGGGTTCAAGGAGGGGGGAGGGCAAAGGAGACATCATTAAACCGTGAATCAGGAACAAATGTTAGGGCGACATTTAAGGGTGGGCATCGTGAGATTAAATGGCGACTGACTTACTTTCCATCGTCGGTGCTTCGACCAAAGCTAAAAATAGTAACAGAATTATCATGCAACAAATAAAAAAAAGGTACTTCTAAAGAATGAATATCCGGACGATTTCAGCCCCTAATAAGTCAGTTCAGAGTATCGACAAAGAATCTCGAGTCCGTTCCGGAAATGACCGAAGCAGTTTACGATTTAAAAACCACATTCTTTCCTTTTATTTTTTTTTTAAAGTAGTTCTTTCAATATTATTTTTTAGTTGGGGGTGTAATTTTTTTTCTTAACATTTCCCTAACCCTAACCAAACCCTTTGCAGGTTTAGTGTTGTCTGTCTTTTTACATTCTTTTCGCGGTTTTCAAATCGTAAACTTCTTCGGCCATTATCGGGACTGACTCTGTATTCTGCGTCGATACTCGGGACTGATTACGTAAGCACTGAACTCCTCTGGATGCCTATTCCTTAAAAGTACTAAAAAGTATCCAAACCAATAAAAGAAATCTCAATATTAATAAAATAAAATTGTGTGACTACCTACCGTGTCTGTGTGTGTATTTCTCGTTTAACGTAACTTTGTTTTAATTTCACATTGAATTATAGTTTTAATAAACTATTAATCGAATCATTGAAATAAAAAATGCAAAAGTGTCAAATAAAACGAAATTTGAAACGTAAACAAATAATTTAATTACGAATTTAAAATTAAATCCACCAGAATGCATTTCAGTTTCTTGTTGCCATGAAACAAATAAAAAAGTATGCAAAAGAATAAAATAAATCTCAATATAAAATAAAACTAGTTGATACCCGATCCTCGAGCGGTGTTGGTACAGTACCTGGGTATGTCAATGTCCATCTTTACCTAGCTTTTATCATTTTATTAGCTATACGAAGAAAAATATTTGTGAAATTTCGTGGTAAAACATACACTACTTAATATTTGTCTACGAGAGTAAATAACCACGATGAATGTATTTACATATAGTTTTTATATTGAATGTATTTACTATTGTTTTTATTAGCGAAAAAAACCCATTAGAAATGATGGTTTGAAGCAAAAATAATTCGTTTTGAACCAATGCCGAATACCCTTTATATCAATTTTTTGCAGATTATCAAAAAAGGTCACTTAATTTATTAAATATTTATGTAATGTTTAATGTTATTATGTTAGGTTAATTTCTTAAAATTTATAAAACACGTATCCAGTTAAAAAAATTTTTTTAGACTTACGTGAGATTCGAACTCGGGTATTGACATAATAAAAACTACTGACTTAGTAATGTGTACTCTGCCTATTCCTTTTTTGCCAACCAATCACATGTTTCTATTTGCGTACGAACAGAAAACTCCCAAACCATAATCATTTTTAATAGTTATATACTATTGAATTATTTTTTAAAATTTACTTTTAATCGAATGTTTTTTTTTAAATAAAAAATGTGATAGTGAAAATTCAAGGAAATTTTAAACTTACTATGCAACAAATAATTTCATAACCAATTGAAAATTAAATCCGCCAGAATACATTTCGATTTTTATTAAACAACTCAGGCATTTTAATCTTTCGTTAATGGTTAAAAAAAAGAATGTATTACTTAGCGCACTTTGAAATTTAAAAAGAATTTGAAAGCATTGAAATTGTTGAATAGAAATTCATTTCTGGCTTTAAAATTCTTAGCAAATCCCCAAATATTAAAAGATTAAACGTTTGAAGAGAAATTCATCCACAATAATTTTACAAATAAAGATGTGAAATGAATGAAATTTGGTTCAATTAATAATTTAATGTCCACACGATACCGCAATAATTAAATTTAAATTTCAAAATCCTATTCAAATAAATATAATTTAGTAAAAGATAAAAAAATGAAAAAATAAACAATAATGAAAAAAAAAACCCATTAAAGTTAAAAGACTCACGGGCAACGTCGGGTAGAAACATCTAGTATATTATATCTACAAGCAGGGCTACACAGCGTCGCCCGGGGTTTTAATTTCCGTAAATTACAT
>OY744518.1:78693636-78703636 GCA_963556195.1 Sepiola atlantica
GCTCATTTTTGAATTATAAAAAAAATAAAAAATAAAGCGTCTGTAAAGTTGAAATGTACATGAGAGCGTGATAGCGTTCTACACATATGAGAGATTTAAAAGTTTGACTATTTAAACCGTTAAGAAATTGATTACGTTAAAGAAAGTGCATACAATTCAAACGCATAACTACCTAATGGCTAAGAATTTGGTAATGTTAATTATTATGCTAGACACTTTAAAATGTTGCGACTAGTTTCATAATTGACATTATTAATTGTGGGATGCTCTCATGTATATTTCTACTTTACAGACGCTTTTTCAAGTTATAAACTACTCGCCGTTATAATTCAAAAATGAGCACAATAGTAAAGTCATAATTTGTAAAGACACTAAAACTAATACCGCCTGAAGATGATTTGACGATTCAAATCGAAAATACTTGCAAAATAGAAAAAAGAATGGAACAAGAAACCTATGGATCATATTTACATCAATTTGACCGAAACATTCGGAAAATTGAAAAAATAAAAAAGTCGCATCAAACAAAACCACTCCGTGTTATTTAATAATGTTTGCATATATATATATATATATATATATATATATATATATATATATATATATATATATATATATATATATATATATATATATGTGCATATATATATATTATATATATATATATATATATATATGTACATATATATATTATATATACATATGTGCATATATATATATATAAATATATATTATATATATATTAATATATTATATATACATATATATATATAAATACATATATATATATATATATATATATATATATATATATATATATATATATTTACATCGACCGAAACGTGAGAATAACATACACAATTATTATTATTATTTCATGTATCCACATAAAATGTTATAAGAGGATATAAATTTAGCCTGACGATTCCCCCCGGGAATGAAACGCGGAAGCCTCTCTGTAGCTTTATTGCTATAAATATATTTTCATGACTTACTATATATATATATATATATATATATATATATATATATATATATATATATATATATATATGCGTTTATATATACATATATATATGTGTGTGTGTGTATGTATGTCTATGATATATCTTACATTTAGTTACATTATAACTAAGTTGATGCACAAATAGATCATTTAAAATAATATTGACTATGTATAAATAAAAAAAATCAACGCATAACCGAACTACTTACGGAAGTCGATGTTGGACGATATATTCATCCGCTGGTAATTCGATCGCAAGTGGTTCCTGTTTTTTTGGTGGCGGTGGCGGGGCTGGTGCAGGCTCTCTGGAGTAAAGATCATCTTCGTCGTTGTTAAACATCTCTGAAATCGGAAGCCATACTTAGCAACAACAGCAACAACAACAACCACAGCAACAGCAAATAATGCACACACACCATTAAAAATATCCTGATCATATGATTTACCAAGTTACGAAACACAACATTCTCATAGAGCTTTATCGTAATTTTTTATCGTAAACAGTTAGCTCCACACATACATAATACATAATACATAATGCATAAATACATACGTACATACACACATACATACATACATACATACATACATACATACATACATACATACATACATACAATACATTTTCCTAGCTCTGTTCGTATATAAGATGGCGTCTAATAACTATTACGAAATTCACAATTCTCTGAAATTGCAGTTTATGCATACTATATCAATGTAAATGTGGTTTTTGTTTTTTTCTATTATGTTTTATGTTTCTGGACAGGATTTTGGGATTTCTGAAGAGTCACAAGTATGTAAAATCTAGGACACATATATATCTATTTTTGGTTGTTCAAGTGTAGACGAACATTCCATAAAATTATATAGATTTTTTTGAAAAACGGAATTTAGAATCCTTTTATATATATATATATATATATATATATATATATATATATATATATATATATATATATATATATATATATACCATTGTTCGTAAATAAATATTAAATTATTTATACCTACATACGACGTTGTTTCAAGATTATATTCCTATCAGTGTAGGGAAGTGATAATTTCAGACGTTCACAAGTCGAACGTTTTAGCCAGTTTTAAAAGCCGATGCTCATCAAATATAACGACATTTCACCAAATAGTATTATTAAAATATTTTGTTTTGTTACCGTAATCTCCAAATCCTTTCCCAAGGTTTTTCATCGCTGTCCCGTTGGCGTGGAGCAGCTCGGTACTCTCACCCCGACGGAGTTTGGAGACCACGAATGACTGCACTGATGAATTGAACCTGCAAAAAACCAACATAAAAGAAAAGATAATTGATTGCAAATTGCTGATTTCAAAAACAAAAATGAGGTGAAAACAATTTTTTTGCTGCAAAGAAAGTGGGCTCCCTCTACCGAGTAAAAAAACTTCTCACACCTGACATTATCCTATATCTATAGAAGGCCACCATCCACCCATGCATGGAATATTGTTACCACATATCGGCTGGTGCATCATCCACTAGTCTCTCCCTCTTAGACAAGGTTAAACCAAAGAGTCGCAAATTTAATAGGTCACTCACTGTTCACCAAGCTCCAGCATCTATCTCATCGCCGCAACCTTATGCTTGTTTTAAAAGTACTTCAATGGAATGTGCTCCGACGAACTTGCTGCCATGGTGCCCCCTCGACATAAATACACTCTACCAACCCGATAATCAGCTAAATCCTATCCATTAAGTGTGGAAGTCTCCAGATGCAAGAGAGCCTTCTACTCCAATAGCTTCTTTCCTCGAGCTGCCAGCCTTTGGAACTCCTTCTCTGCTCTCTGTTTCCCCAACTGCACCGACATGCAGAAATTTACAACTAATGTGAACAAACATCTCGCTACACATTCCAAATTTAGGATGACTCCCAAAACTTTCACATTCATTTTCAGTAGACCCTTACGTCTACAGTAGCAACTTGTTTGTTCTTGTTTAAGGTGAACCAAGTTTTTAAAAAAACAAATTCGACTCAAATAGTGCCTCTATCTCGTACTTATTATATGATACCATTTTAATCCAATTTATTTTATTATGTTTTTATCTCGTACTTATTATATTATACCATTTTCATCCAATTTATTTTATTATGTTTTTATCTCGTACTTATTATATTATACCATTTTCATCCTATTTATTTTATTATGTTTTTATCTTGTACTTATTATATTATACAATTTTCATCCAATTTATTTTCTCATGTTTCTATCTCGTACTTATTATATTATACCATTTTCATCCAATTTATTTTATTATGTTTTTATCTCGTACTTATTATATTATACCATTTTCATCCAATTTATTTTATTATGTTTTTATCTCGTACTTATTATATTATACCATTTTCATCCAATTTATTTTATTATGTTTTTATCTCGTACTTATTATATTATACCATTTTCATCCAATTTATTTTATTATGTTTTTATCTCGTACTTATTATATTATACCATTTTCATCCAATTTATTTTATTATGTTTTTATCTCGTACTTATTATATTATACCATTTTCATCCAATTTATTTTATTATGTTTTTATCTCGTACTTATTATATTATACCATTTTCATCCAATTTATTTTATTATGTTTTTATCTCGTACTTATTATATTATACCATTTTCATCCAATTTATTTTATTATCTTCCTATCACGTACTTATTATATTATACAATTTTAATCCAATTTATTTTCTTATGTTTCTATCACGTACGTATTATATTATACCATTTTCATCCAATTTATTTTATTATGTTCCTATCACGTACTTATTATATTATACAATTTTAATCCAATTTATTTTATTATGTTTTTATCTCGTACTTATTATATTATACCATTTTCATCCAATTTATTTTTTTATGTTTTTATCTCGTACTTATTATATTATACCATTTTCATCCAATTTATTTTATTATGTTTTTATCTCGTACTTATTATATTATACCATTTTCATCCAATTTATTTTATTATCTTCCTATCACGTACTTATTATATTATACAATTTTAATCCAATTTATTTTCTTATGTTTCTATCACGTACGTATTATATTATACCATTTTCATCCAATTTATTTTATTATGTTCCTATCACGTACTTATTATATTATACAATTTTAATCCAATTTATTTTATTATGTTTCTATCTCGTACTTATTATATTATACAATTTTCATCCAATTTATTTTATTATGTTTCTATCTCGTACTTATTATATGATACCATTTTAATCCAATTTATTTTATTATGTTTTTATCTCGTACTTATTATATGATACAATTTTCATCCAATTTATATTTTTATGTTTCCATCTTGTACTTATTATATGATACAATTTTCATCCAATTTATTTTATTGTTTTTATCTTGTACTTATTATATGATACAATTTTCATCCAATTTATATTTTTATGTTTCCATCTTGTACTTATTATATGATACAATTTTCATCCAATATATTTTATTATGTTTTTATCTCGTACTTATTGTATGATACAATTTTAATCCAATTTATTTCATCATGTTTCTATCTCATACTTATTATATGATACAATTTTCATCCAAATTTTGTTATTATGTTTCTCTCTCGTACTTATTATATTATACAATTTTCATCCAATTTATTTTATTATGTTTTTATCTCGTACTTATTATATTATACCATTTTCATCCAATTTATTTTATTATGTTTTTATCTCGTACTTATTATATTATACCATTTTCATCCAATTTATTTTATTATGTTTTTATCTCGTACTTATTATATTATACCATTTTCATCCAATTTATTTTATTATGTTTTTATCTCGTACTTATTATATTATACCATTTTCATCCAATTTATTTTATTATGTTTTTATCTCGTACTTATTATATTATACCATTTTCATCCAATTTATTTTATTATGTTTTTATCTCGTACTTATTATATTATACCATTTTCATCCAATTTATTTTATTATCTTCCTATCACGTACTTATTATATTATACAATTTTAATCCAATTTATTTTCTTATGTTTCTATCACGTACGTATTATATTATACCATTTTCATCCAATTTATTTTATTATGTTCCTATCACGTACTTATTATATTATACCATTTTCATCCAATTTATTTTATTATGTTTCTATCTCGTACTTATTATATTATACAATTTTCATCCAATTTATTTTATTATGTTTCTATCTCGTACTTATTATATGATACCATTTTAATCCAATTTATTTTATTATGTTTTTATCTCGTACTTATTATATGATACAATTTTCATCCAATTTATATTTTTATGTTTCCATCTTGTACTTATTATATGATACAATTTTCATCCAATTTATTTTATTGTTTTTATCTTGTACTTATTATATGATACAATTTTCATCCAATTTATATTTTTATGTTTCCATCTTGTACTTATTATATGATACAATTTTCATTCATTTTTTTTTATTATGTTTTTATCTTGTACTTATTATATGATACAATTTTCATCCAATATATTTTATTATGTTTTTATCTCGTACTTATTGTATGATACAATTTTAATCCAATTTATTTCATCATGTTTCTATCTCATACTTATTATATGATACAATTTTCATCCAAATTTTGTTATTATGTTTCTCTCTCGTACTTATTATATCATACAATTTTCATCCAATTTATTTTATTATGTTTCTATTATAATTTCGGGCATTCCTTAATTAAAACAACTATTGTGATTTTGTTTGTAATTTCTAAGATAGTCATTACTGATTTTCTAAACATGCATCATGATGTATGTTTAGTGATCGTGCATGCGTTCTTTTTACAAATTGTGCACCTGCATATGCATTTACTGCACAGGCCGTGATTGTCTGCCCGTTGTCTTCTGTCAGATGTTGATTTCTCTTCGCGATATTCTGATGAAACTTTAAAAGACCTTTATTTAAAGTTTCTCTTTTACCACCGGTGATTGAAGTGGATTGAAATTAAAAAGAAATTTCATGACGAAAGAGAGCATTGATCTTGCCCAGTCGCAGAACTATGGCATTGACAGATGGAATAGGTAGAATGACAACTTGAACGAAGCTATCTAAGAAACCAGAGACCATCTCCCACCTGGAACGGATCTCTTACGGAAGGACTGGGTGATCCTGAATTGACCAAGAGCGACGGTTGGAAGGACAGGTGGGGACTTGCAACAACAAGCAACTGCATTTGCGGAAATTCCAGAAATACAATGGAACACATCCTCACTGACTGCAGTGATGGACCAACTTGTACTGACCAAGATTTGATGGATTATAACCTCACAATGGATCCAGTATTGGTATAAGATATGATGATGATTTAAAGTTCAAGGCTCTTTTTAATTTTGTGATGCTTCTATGGTGGGGAGGCGAAGGCTACAATTTCAAACAGCGAGGATAGCAGTGTTTTTGTAGCCTTAGCCTCCCCATCACAGAAGCATTACTCATTCTTACATGTAAACCCACCATCAACCAAGCTCGATACGAGGATCGAGAGAGTATATTAAAATGTTTTGAAAACGTTCTTAATCGACTTTCGTAATAATTTCATCAGTTTAAAATTTCAAAATTTGTTTCGTTACTTTTATTTAGTAGAAATCGTCAATCAAAGATGGTCGTCGATTTTTTTCTTTTCTTTGTGAGATGGTCGCTTTATTTCAGGCTTAAAAGATTTTTTTTAAAAACTTACTCTGATTCGACAGGAAACTATCTCCGGACTTAAGATTAGTGGTACCTTAAGTCTAGTTTCTTCATATGTTTTACGCCTGAACTAAGCGAGCACCTAAAAAAGATAAGATTGACGGCTAAATAGTTCCAAAAATCTAAAACTATGCAGGCCGATAGAATATTAATTTTTCTATCGCTTGGTAAGAGTTATTTGTTATATATTTGTTTCTTTCTCTCTTTTTCTGGTGTTAACTATACTACACGTTTGCCTCATTTTAATTGGGTTTGGAGGTTACGCTAAGAATGAGATAAAAAATAGGTGGGCACCGACAATGTTTAACAATCGATTGACGCATTACGCTTTTTTTGTATGTGTGTGTTTTTGTGTGTGTGTTTTTGTATGTATTTGTGTGTGTGTGTTTTTTGTGCGTGTGTTTTTGTGTATGTGTGTTTTTGTGTATGTGTGTGTTTTTGTGTATGCGTTTAGTGTGTGTTTGTGTCTGTGTTTGTGTGTGTTTTTGTGTGTGTGTGTTTACGTGTGTGTGTTTTTTTTTGTGTGTAACATTAACATTTATGCCAGAGAAACGTGTTCTCATTGAAATAGAAAATTACTTTCTGGGTGGAAAAAATCAATGTTCGTTCCGCAAAGCGCTCGGATGAACGATATGGAAACAAATGGAACGCGCATGGAAGGGTCGGATAGTTTTTGGAATTATTCTTTTTCGCTTATGTGATTGTCCGGTGTCTGGAAAATAATCAAATCTTCGGAATAGCAGCATGCGTATGGACACGTGTTATCATAACGTACTTTTAGCATTTCATATTGTCTACTTCTTTCTTGTAGATGAAGAGTTCTAATGCAAAATGCGATAAATCCAAGTTCTTTAAATTAAAAAATTAAATATTGAAAAATACAAGCATATCAATTCTAGTCTTCGAATGAAACCTTATTTTAATTGATAACACATGATTTTGGGGTTAGGGTTATGGTTATGGTATGGGTAAGGGTATGGTGTTGAAATGCAACACTTTTTTGTAGTGGTTGCTTCGCATTTTGAAAATGGCGTTTATCGCGTTTTGCATTCACACTCTTTATATATACTAGAAAAAATGTCTCCCGCTGAGTCACCCACTGAACTCGGGTTATATTGTTTAAATTGACCCTTTTCTCTCTCTCTCTCTTTCTCTCTCTCTCTCTCTCTCTCTCTCTTTATCTCTCTCTCTCTCTCTCTCTTTGTTTACAGTTATAGCTTAAATAGTATTAATATTTATGGTGATATTTCCTATTGATAGATAGAGAGAGAGAGAGAGAGAGAGAGAAAGAAAAAGAGAGAGAGAGCGAGAGAGAGAGGGAAACTATGTGTATGTGACAGAAGCGCAAATTAATAGACGCTGTATAAAATAAAATAAGGGGGTCAAAGTAATAGACAGACACTTAATAAGGGATGGGTGACTTGGCGAGTAAATTGCAAATTACGACTAATTTGAACAATACAATAAGATTATTTAAAACATAACTCAATCTCAAAACCAAGGAGTATTTTAATATGTATTTCGTGTCATTAAGTATACTAACACAGCGCTAAAAACGTTGACTAACTCAGTTTAATATAATACTAGCATGAAGACCCGACGTTGCTCGGGATTGAATGAGGATCACTACTATGTACTTTTTCACTATGCTCATGACACCATATAACTTTCTCCTCATCCACTTAGCCCCTAATATAGTCGGAAGAAGCTGAAATGTTGGAAACCTCTCTGAATTAGTGTCATATGTATATGGTTTAAATTTTATTAAATCAGATATACGTATTTGAAGTTTTAAGGGGTTCTGTTGTTATGGGTCACTTTGACGTGGGGGCATGTAACTATTCTTCACATAGAGGGCAACGTAGAGATTCGGGACCACTTCCATTGTCTTCCCGCAGAATTTTATAGATATTATATAAATTTCATCAAAATTATATATACTTGAAGTTTTAAAGGAGGTCCGACCCACATAGCTCCATTATGTTAGGAGGGCACTAAGAGATTCGGTACCACTTCCATTTTCTCCCCTAGCAAATGTTATATATTTAAATTTCAGAAACATAGGATATATTTGAAGTTTTAAGGGAAATTATTACCTCATACCCCCTTAAATGGACACTTAGAGATTCGGGAACACTTCCATGGTCTTTCCTGGAAAATTTTACATAAAAAGTACACTTTTAGATTTTATGTAGATTCTCTAATCTTTTTTCTATAGGGAACACACAAACATCTCACATACATACACATAGACATTCAGTTTTATATAGAGAGAGTGCATATACATGGATAAATATATCCTATCATACTTCGTCTTTTCCACTTCGAACATTACATGTAAAACATATACGATTATCCCCCCTTCCTTCCCCCTTTCCTTTCCTTCATTTTTTATTCGCCCTTGTCATCTTGTATATTTGAAAATAACATGGAATCCTCTATCTTTCATTCTTTCTCTTTCCCTTTTCTCTATTTCCTGTTTTGGTCCAATGTCAATGTTATTTCTTGTAAACGTTCTTAAATAAAATATTCACTCATTTTGAGCAAGTCTTTTTGAAACATTAAATCTCACCATTATACTCTGTTGAGTAATCCAATTTTCAATTTATCTTTAGGGAGAAATATATGTAAAAATATACATATATATATAAATATATATATATATATATATATATATATATATATATATATATATATATATATACATCTATATATATAAATATACATATATATATATATATATATATATATATATATGTATATACATATATATATATAAATATACATATATATAAATATACATATATATACATATATATATATATATATATACATATAAGGTAACCCCCCCCCACCACCAACATTATAATAATATCTGCTATAGACACAGAATTGCCGACTTGGTGATATATAGTATTTGTGTGTATGCGTATATAATGGTATTTTGAAATATTTATTTATTCAGATTATTTACTTAAAATAAGATAGTGTTTTTTAAAAAAAATTCTGCGGTTATTGAATTAATATAAGTATAAATGCCAAATATTACCACTAGACATTATTAGACTTGAATTAGTAATCCGATGGACCTCTAGACTTATAACGGTGAAGATACCAAATTGAATAACATTACTTACGGTAAACCCCCCCCCCCCCATAATATTTATAATAATATCTGTGATAGACACAGATTTACTGACTTGGTGATACATAGTATTTGTGTGTACGCGGATATTTATTATTTACTTAAAATAAG
>OY744518.1:78708636-78828636 GCA_963556195.1 Sepiola atlantica
TGATAAAATTTTGAATGAGGATTCTACACATAAGGTATCATTATATCAAGATTTTAATTTTAGTATGGCGACATAAAAGTGGTGGAAACTGTTTGTCGGAGGAATTAATTTTACTCGTCCTGGGACGGGTATGTTTCTAGTTTATTTCTAAACATCGTGTTACGAGTTAGAGTGATTACTCAATTAATTTTTTAAATTATTTATTAATTATATATATTACTAGCAGGGCTACTTGGCGTTGTTCGGGGCAAAAGTGTAACATATTTCTATTGAAACTTCTATCGCTTTACCTCGTTCTATCCGTCTCTCTATCTTTCTTTCTTTCTTTCTGCCTCTCTCGTTTTCCCCCTCTACCTATCCCCTCTTTCTCCTCCGCCCAGAACACTCCTCTATCTGGACATACACATACACCATACAAACAGACAACTCTCTTTTATATAGAATCCTTGAGGAATGAGTTGGCATAGGGGAAGTAACTTCTTGAAACAAAATCAGAGTTACTTACCTTTAGTACATAAAATGGCTGAAAAATCGACCCCCTGATGAAATCTGCGCTAGTTTAGGGTCAAAGACTGAATATATTTTTCTAAATTCTAGATATGATCTATCCAGGGCAACTTTAATCAAGAATATACCAACTTTGTAGGTGTTATTTTTCTTTTTAGTTCTACTTTTAGATGGATCTACACACACATAGAAAACGGCTCTTTATATAATACGGGGATTTGCTTATTTATTTAATTTCATTACCTTTTCAAGACTTAAATAAAAATGTAAATATTTATTTATTTGTCTATATTTGTATATAAATTCATGATTTTTGTTTAATAATTAAATTTGATCCTTGAAGTTTATTTATTTTTCTTCTAAAAATAATTTACATTGATTTTTTATATTACTACAACGCAACATGAATTAAATGTAGTATAAATAGTGCAAGCTTCTTCCGGTCACTTCCGGTACTTCTTCCAGTGGAAAACTTGCCAGACATACTGCCGTCACCCTCATGTAGGACAGAAATTTTATTCATGAAGTTCGTTTGTTTTTTAGTATACAAAGGAAGAAAGGGAAGTTCTTTGCAGTGGTTGTAGCAAGACGGGTTCTTGTTGTGAATGTGTTACAGGGGGGGGGGATAAACGATTGAAGTTCAGTCGAGCACCTAACATGAAAATAACTATAGAGTCGAGAAAAACTTGAAAGATATCTTCTATAAATAAGGAGCACCCTGGCCTTTAAAATTGCCTGGGAAACCCCATCGGCTTCCCCCGGTCGGGGCGCCTCAAGCAGTAAGCAATGCACTTACGCCTTCCTAAAGAAGGGAGGCAAGGCCTGGGAGGGGACATGCAAGGACAACCCAGGACGAATACCTCAGCCCGACAGATAAAACGCTACCGAAGTGCCCCAGTTTCTGCCGGACTTATTGTCGAGATCGGGAACTTGACTGGTGTGCAACCATCGAAACGAAGTGACACCAAATAAATGGCGCGAGTAGATGCCAGGACGTTTAGATGTAACGGTATTTTTTGTGTCTGGGTAAGTCCATTTATTCCTGAAATAGGTAGAGCAGCTTACAACGTAACAGAAACAAAATATAAGCGCTTCCACCGAGCCTGTTATATATCAGAAAACGTTAGAGACCTGAACAAGGGAAACGTGACGTTAAATGAATAGAAGAAGAAGAAGAAGAAGAAGAAGAAGAAGAAGAAGTAGATGAAGAAGAAGAAGAAAACGAAGAAGCTCTTTTTTATTGTTTCGTATTAATTTCGACTTTATATTTGAGTTTATTTTAAAAGTGTAGTTTTTACATCTTTTTCATTCTTTGATAGTTCGTGGAGCCTTTCCTCTGCTTTTTAAATACAGTTAAGTTTTTATTTATTGCGATTTAAATGAAAATTTCATTTCGCGTAAATTCTTAGGAGCAACACTAAAAGTTTTTGCCAAAACCAAAACCATTACCAAAGCGGTCCTTAATAAGTGTAAGTATAGTGCCGTTCCTCCAAAACCGCCATAGCCAAAGACTCACGGTGCAAAAAGTTGTTCAGATTTTAAATTTGAGCGACACTTGAATAATTAGTAAGAAGAAAGATTGAACAACAATATATAAACATTTAATGACTAGTTTTATTAATGGAGGAAATGATATATTTCGTAAACTCGATAACTTTTACACATTTCTGGTCAAACCAAGACTTGTGGAATTTACTACGCCAATGATATAAGGAAATTCTCAAGAACATTATATTTTATGTTTCTTCCTACACCATATAATTAAAGCTTTCTGTCCATTGTTGTTTTCTCGCGATTTGAACAATGGCGCCGCCGGGTTTTGACGCTCCAATTAACGCTTTGATAGAATTCAATATTCCCGCCAAAATAACTTATTCCCGCCAAAATAACGATTGCTTTCATGCGAAACGTAGCAAAATAAATTCACTGGAAAATGAAACTGATTCAAGAGAAAAACGAGGAACCAACCGAATCGATTATATATTGATTTATTTAATCTTATCAATGTTTCTATAGTCATCATAGAAATTCTTTTTATTATAATGAATCACTACTCATCAAGGCCAAAAGGCCACTCGAAGATAAGGGTTAATGAGACTGTCATTTGAACGATGAACAACACCATTAGAAATTAGAAGATTAGAAACAATGGCTAGAGCGGGCAGAATTTGATTCTTGAAGAGTGCAGCTTGACAAGCATCATTTAATATTACACTTGAAAACGATTGTGTATTAGTCATCAGGGAAGCAGTTTAGTGGTATTTTGTTTCAGAGATGTAAAGTTCTAAGACAGACATTTTGTTCATAAAGTTCCGTTGGTTTTTAGGTACACAAAGGAAGAAAGGAGAGTTCTTTTCAGTGGTTGTAGTGAGACGAGTTCTTGTTATGAATTTTTTATAGTGGGGTGACGAAATGTTGGAGTTCAGATGAGCACATAACATGAAAATAACGATAGAGTAGAAAAGACTAGCAACGTCTCTTCTGTGAGAAAGGGGTTGTAGCGATGAGAAAAATTATCTTCAACTAGATAGTGAAGTTGATTTTGTACTCTGTCGATGCAAGAAAGACTGCTATAGCAACAGTACTCCATCTTGGAATGGATCTGACTCTGATATAGGTAGAGGATTGCGTTACTAATAAGGTACTTGCTAGAGCCGTAGAATAATCAAACTATATAATTTAATTATTACTTGTTAGTTCGTATTTAGATGTGAGGGGCAAGCTTCATGTGTGTGGCAAATAATGAAAGACGTTCCTAGAGAAAAATATAGAAACACAGACCGTGATATGTACCACATGAAATAACACTAATTTACTGTCAACCGGAAATGACAAGTCGATTAAATTGATACAAATAGTTGTAAACAGAATGGGCGAATGAAGTAGAGGGCCAAAACGAGTTGCAGCTGCGTGCACTGATTTCTTACGATTTTGGAAACTCCTATCACAAGTTTTATTCTGATGAGTCTTAGTTAAGGTAAATGTGCAATAGAAAATTCTTTTTATACACCGTTTATAAGATGAAACGTTCGTAGAAATAAATTTCATATGATACAAATCACGTCCTTTGCTTATATATATATATAATATATACATATATATTTATATATGTATATATATATATTTATATATATATGTATATATGTACATACATACACACACACGCATACACACACACACACACACACACACACACATATATATATATATATATATATATATATATATATATATATATATATATGTATATTTCGGCAGCAAGTCATTTATTATACACGCGTCGGTAAAGACCACGGAGTTTTCTCTCTTCGCTATCTTTCTTTTTCATTTCTCGACGCGGCGAGCGATATATATATATAATTATGTAGGTGTGGTAGTTAAAGCATAGAAAGTGAGATTTATTTTTTAAATCATTTATTATTATTTATTATTTCGAACGCCAAGCGGTTTTCATCAAGACATGGGTTTACTGGAACCGCATTGTGGTAAAATAGCGTGTTTTGTCCGCTTTTTACCACCATGCAATTCTAGTAAACCCATATCATCATTCCTGACAGAACAACGCAGTGCGTTCGAAATACTAAATAAAAATATATAATTAAAAGAACAAAACATTATGCTTCAACCATATATACATCATTAAAAATAACTTAAAGAGCATAGTTGAACAGTATATATATATATATATATATATATATATATATATATATATATACAGGGTGGGCAAAAATAAGGGTCCTATTTTTAAAAATTCATAACTTTTTTATTTATTGATTTTTTAATTTTTTTTTTTAGAATAAGTAAAGGACCCCTTCCGAAGCAAGCATGAGCCGTATTAGCCCTAAGGAACGTACCCTCATTTAGAAAACATTATTTTTGCTTAAAAAAACTCAAAACAGTGTAAAAAACAATACTTTAGTTTTTGTAAGTTTTAAGAAGTGTTTTTCGGCTAAAATTTGTTTTGTTTATTTCAAAAAATCTCGGAAGGGTCAGTCTACACACACATAAAGTTTGGTGAGTTTAACTTTTATTTTGTGGAAGTTATTCAAATTCAAGTTATTCAAATTTAAAGATAGGACCCTTATTTTGGCCCACCCTGTATATATATATATATATATATATATATATATATATATATATATATATATATATATATATATATATATATATATATAGGGTGGTGCGCTGAAATCCGGACTAATTTTAATTTTGCATGATATTAAAACTATAATAAATTTATTGTTTATTTTTCTTGTTTCAGATTTTTATGACAACAAACTGTTAAATTAAGTACAAATTAAACAAAATGTCTAGTGAACTGCAATTATTGTGAAAAATCTTCCCCCTAACTTATGTGTTTGGATGTAATTCAACCAGTAACTTTTTCTATAGATTATATCATCCACAAGCTCAAGTTCATTAACCCTAGATATTCAGATTCCTTATCGAGTTTGCAAGTCTCCTTTCGCACTCTAACCTAATATTTTCCTATAGTATCAAAAACAATCTGATCTCCTATCACAGATAATTCCCACCTCAGCTATCTAATCTGGCCTGAGATGAGAAAGAATATACACGGATCTGTGCAAACAGTTCTGAACCACCTCCTGTCTTTTTGTTCAGTAAATTATCCTTGGACATGACTATATGATATGATTTAAGAGTGCAAAGGTTGCATCTTGTGGATTTGTTAGGTTTGTAATTCCCTGCTTTACCTATATTTGCAAGTTGATCTGAGTGTTGCTGTTACGAAATTCTCTTATATATATATATATATATATATATATATATATATATATATATATATATATATATAGAGAGAGAGAGAGAGAGAGAGAGAGAAATAGTACATGTATTGTATTAGTTATTTTAGATGTAAATCCGTTGAAACTCCAGTGTTTATACAAAGTGCTCAATAACAAGTACAGCTGTTCTTTAGTATAAATTTTTATCTTTACAAATATTATTGGTTACATATGTGCATACATGTTTCGGTTGTCCTCTTCACAGAGAGTCAACTTCTTATGACCAATGAAGACAAGTAAGTGCACTTCCTTGTCTTCTTTGGTCTGAAGCCGTGGACTCTCTGTGAAGAGTACAACCGAAAAATGTATGCACATATGTAACCAATAATGTTTGTATAAATACAAAATTATACTATATATATATATATATATATATAAAGAGAGAGGATATATAAAGCAGATACTTCTGTAAAAATAATTAAATCCTCTATAGTACCAATATGGTAATTAAAGTAAATGAACGCAAAGATTCGCTTGTAAACGATGTATATAGCAGATAAGTTAGCTGAATGTTTTGAGCGTTTGACTCTCGTTATATGTGCTAACTAATGTCCGCAGATCGAAACTCTGAGTTGGTGCGTCAGCTGCCCCCCCCCCCCCTGAAAAAGACAAAACAAATGTCTGTGGATTACTATATATATATATATATATATATATATATATATATATATATATATTATTGCACGCGTGGCTGTACACTCTATATGTTAACATGTTGATTGCCTCTGATTAATTTGATGTGAAAGTATCGTTTGAAAGTACTCGCACCGAACCAACGTCCCAATAGGCCTGTTACATAAACAATGGCGTCACCCAAAATATTATATTAATATTCATGCGTTTTATTTTTGAATTGGTACATTTATATTACAGAATAATATTGATGAACTCGTCGTATAAATATCAATACATATCGATTATGTCGGACTTAAACATTGACCTATATGTTTTACGAATATATATATATATATATATATATATATATATATATATATATATATATATATAATAGGTATAAATAGATATTAAATTATATTTTATCTACAGACGACGTCGTTTCGAGCTTATTGCTCTCTTCAGTGTAGGGAAGTGATATTTTCAGACGGTCATACAGCGCGCACCCGGTTCACAGAGCCACTTTGTATTTTCTCGTATCTGATGTGACCATGTCGATTATCTTAGTGGGTGTAACTTTTAATATGTGAATGTGAGTTAACAGCCAAAAGTATGAAGAAGAATTTGACCGAGGGAACTTAGTATGGTCAATAAATCATTATTTATTTACTTTTTACAATTAGAAGAACATTTACTAATTAATTGACATTTATAGTGGGTGCTAAAACAATAACGTAATCACAGAATGTCTGTCTCTTGTTGGAAGCCAAGGGGACGTAACTCTCTATATTGTCAAAGGGAATAACTCTGACAACTTATCTCTTTTTAATTTACGTATTTAATTTTCTTATCTAGAAATGCTTTCTACCTAACAATAACATTGTCATCTAATCTCTCTTCTTCCATATTATTCAATCAAGCACTTTCCACTTTTAATCACAACCTCCACACGAGACTAAACTTTCCTACAGGCGTTGGTCACATGCTACCTAGACAAGTTGGACACGACCTTGATGATGGCAGTCTGATGAGAGTCGACAGTATTGTGTGCATGTTTGTTAGACTGTGTCTTAAGGACGCCCCATATGTAATAGTCATAAGGATTCAAGTCTGGACTGCTAAGATGCCAGAACTCCTTTGACCAGAATATGTCCAGATTCTCGTCACACAATGCCTGGACGTATGAGCAAGAACCTCGTCCCGTAAGTTGATCCATGGTTCCCTGCAACTGCCTAAACTATCCATGGCTTGACAATATTCTTCATGACATCTAGGTACACCTCCTTCGTCACAGTCTGACATTGCTAAAGAAGTTGGGAGGCATGACATCCCTTCACTTGAGATCACTTCAAGAAAACTTGTTTTGCAATCACAGGTACATCATATGGTTCCTTACAAATCCATCGATCATTCCGACGATTGAGTTTTGCATCAATACAGACTCATCAGAAAAGAAGCGGATCCATTCAGCAGTTCTGTGCTTCAAGGAAATGATGAAATGCTCACATCTTTCAATTCTCTTAATCTTCATAGGCTCTGAGAGTATCTTCCTCAACTTAAGTTCAGCTGTTATATCGGAGATCGTCATGGATGGCACGAGGGACCGTTGTCTTATGCATATTCAGATTTGTCGCCAATGTTTGCATGAACGAGCCAGGGTCTGCATCAATAAAGACATGAAGCGGGTCCAGGAAGTCCTTGTTCCTGTTGCAAACCTTAGAGTTGTCGTGTGCTTTTCTCCGAGGAGTCAGGGACTCACCCCCAGCCTCACTGCACCCTTTAAAAGTCTTCGCAATGCCGTACACGGTCGATTTTGGGAATTCAAATTTCCACAATCTCTTTGGGCGTGTGGTCACATCGAAATAAAATATTTAAAAAATATGTGTTTTTAATATAATACGTCAATTTCAGGTACTAACAATTAGTTTCGTAGTCAGATGTTTGAATTAATACTCCCAATTTTAATTACGCAAATTATATAATGAGATTTATTTACAGGTTTATTAAAGTACTTTAAAAATAAACTGTAATTATCCTTCAGCCGGGTTTAGATATTAGTTCCTCATTAAAGATTGTCGGTCTCGTGTTGTGCATATTTCTTTTAGCTCTGTTTCTAATTAAAATGTGGCTGCCTGCCCGAAGTTGTGATTTCAAAGACGCTAGAGATAGAAGGGATTCGATGTGAGATGTTTTTGATTTTTTGACTCGTATTTTTGTCACATCGCAATGTATAATTTTTTTCAAATTGAGACATTTTTTTGTCTCTCTGATGAGTTCAAAGAGAAAAAGTCAGATCTCGACATACAAATGTTGGTTGGTCCACTGGTGAACGAAACGGAACCGTAAAATTGTACCAAAAGTGATTGTTTTGAAAAAATGTTTCGTAAGATAAAAATAACATCTTAGCGTTTGGTATGTAACAAAATCTTGTTTATTTATATATGCTCTGTTGTAACAAGTTGACAATCATCAAGCTTTCAATTGAGAAACGGTTGATATGTATTAAGAATAGAAGATATATGCTAAAAATAATTTCGTACTCCTATATATAGGACCACAATGACTACAGCTATTTGTTCCACTGTGATTGCATCATAAAATTTATAAACTGTGACATATCTGTGAAGATATTCTTCTTGCATAACTAAAAATAATAAATCTTATTACTTCTATATAATCCTTATTATTATTTACTCATAAGTGTTCATACAAGTAATTTTGCGTTATCGCAACAGCTGTTTACCGTTTATATCTCGCTGGCACCGAAATTTGGTCTTCTCTGGAATTTGAGTGGTAAAAAACCTCTGTAAAGTTCTGGGTTATGCTCTCCCTTTTCGGTCTTTCCGTCTTCCTGTACACTTCATGACCATTGTGTGTGGTATCAGCCGAGATTTGTTAGTCGGATAGAGCAGATATTGATTCGTGTTTTTGAGAAAGTTTTTATGATATTCCTCATAATATGGATTTCAGCAATTTCAATTCCGATAATTTCCAGTGGATATATACGCAATCAGTTCTTAAACAAAGCAATGTCCGGATAGAAAAATCAAATAAAACATTTTTCCACAATAAAGAGAGGCGAAACACATGAAAACACATCATATATCATCTCTTCGGAATATCTCAATTGTTTTGGGTCGTTAACTTGAACTTTCCTTTTATATATATATATATATATATATATATATATATATATATATATATATATATATATATATATATATATAGTAGTAAGTTTTTGAAAGGCTGTGGGCAATGCAATTCCGGGTAAGATGCAAGTTGAAAGGAAAGGAACAAAAACAATAAAAATAAATCGAATACGATATAAGACTTACTATTTATTTTTCCTTTTTTTTCCTTTTTTTTTTTCTTACATAACAGCAAGAGTGTTTTAGCTGTTCGTGTGATGTCCGGGTGATTAAAAATCACTATTTGATATTTCGGGAAAAGACATCCCTTTTTCAAAAATAATTAGACCAGAAGAAGAATAATATTTTATTCTTCTCCGACTGTGTAGAGAATAATACAAAACAAAATGGCTGCCAGATATAGACCGCAGCAAAAAAAACAGTTTCACAGGGAATATAAATTAAGTTAAGTTTTATTTTAATATTATGTTAAATATATGATTGGTGTTTAGAATATTAGTGTAATGTTGGTTAGGTGTATGGTGTTCGATAAACTGTTTGTTTTGTATTATTCTCTACACAGTCGGAGAAGAATAAAATATTATTCTTCTTCTGGTCTAATTATTTTTGAAAAAGGGATGTCTTTTCCCGAAATATCAAATAGTGATTTTTAATCACCCGGACATCACACGAACAGCTAAAACACTCTTGCTGTTATGTAAGAAAAAAAAAAAGGAAAAATAAGGAAAAATAAATAGTAAGTCTTATATCGTATTCGATTTATTTTTATTGTTTTTGTTCCTTTCCTTTCAACTTGCATCTTACCCGGAATTGCATTGCCCACAGCCTTTCAAAAACTTACTACTACTATACCCAGCAATGCTTCAAGCAAACTACCATTCTCTACTATATATATATATATATATATATATATATATATGTATATATATATGCATATATGTGTATATATGCATATATATATGTATATATACATATATATATATTTATTTATATATGTATATTTATATATCTATATATATATGTATATATGCATATATATGTATATATATGTATATATATATATGTATATATATATGTATATATATGTATATATATGTATATATATTTATATATATGTATATATATGTATATATGTATATATATGCATATATATGCATATATATATGCATATATATATGCATATATATATATATATATATATATATATATATATATATATATATGCATATATATATATATATATATATATATTTATATATATATATATAGTGCGTCATGTTATGTTGAAAAAGAAATCAATAAAGTACTCGATCGAAAAAAAAGTGAAAGCTAAATACAAATAATTTATTTAAAACTATACGTTACATATTTCATAGTCGTACCGCGGTTTCATCCAGATGGACTGACTTTTTTAAAAATCGTCGATAGCTCATAATGAATCTCCAGCGTCTCGAAACGAAAACAACAGGCTGAAATATGTAACGTCTTGTTTTTAAATAAAGTATATATATATATATATATATATATATATATATATATATATATATATATATATATAGTGCATGATATGACTGAGATTCATCTTTGGCATTTTTCGTTGTTTGATCTCATTTCTATACAATAACATCGCTGGAACAATAACGGCTGAGCAAGTGAACGTTATAGACATTGAGACGAGACAGGAGTGATAGGTTTCCATATCGATCTGTAATTGATCGTCGGCGTTCGATTCGACCACTGTTCTCCTCAATACATCGGGAGTTTCGTTGCAATTGGAGCTTGATGTCTGCTCTTAAGAGATTAAAAAAACGGTCAGAATACCAAAGCGTAACAAGAGAGAGAGAGAGAGAGAGAGAGAGAGAGAGAGAGGGGGGGAGGAGATATCCCAATTAGTTTATTCTGATCAGGGTAAGGGTTGAGAGCCATGCTGGAATTTAAAAAAATGTATTTTATTGTCTGATTTGCAGGTACTGAGCGTGTACGTGTTAAAGAAAGGGGTGTTTTGCTTTGTTCATTTCTAAATAAAAGCAGGACGACCCAAGTATTTGGCGGCTTAATGAAAAATGCAATATCCAATATATAAAGAAAATACCGCCAGATACTCGAGTTTATACCTATAGATTTATACCTATAGTTATACCTATTTGTTTTCGTTTTCACTCTACCATGTTGTTTGCAAGAAAATATTGTATTTCGCTTCATTTTTAAAAAAAATTCTTATTCGGGCTAGGATAATTCTTAGACTTGGAGCATTTTCTGTTCATAACCAAACAGTCAAAGTGTCGGTCAGAATAAATATGTACTGACATCAATCTTTTTAAGAAAAAAAAGCATTCCAACATTTTTCTATTATTTACTTATATTTATAAATGTATTTTTTAATAATTTTTTTATATGGATGTCGTAATCTAGATATTTTAATCTTAACTTTATAAAATAAAATACTTCATCACTTTTTTGTCCACCTAGTTGTTCGTCTACGCGATTTTATTGTTCGTCTACGCGATGTTATTGTTCGTCTATGCGATTTTATTGTTCGTCTATGCGATTTTATTGTTCGTCGACGCGATGTTATTGTCCGTCTACGCGATGTTATTGTCCGTCTACGCGATGTTATTGTTCGTCTATGCGATTTTATTGTTCGTCTACGCGATGTTATTGTCCGTCTATGCGATTTTATTGTTCGTCTATGCGATTTTATTGTTCGTCTATGCGATGTTATTGTTCGTCTATACAATTTTATTGCTCGTCTATGCGATTTTACTGTTCGTTTATGCGATGTTATTGTTCGTTTATGTGAACAATAAAGTTCGTTTATGCGATTTTATTGTTCGTACCACAATCGAAGACAGTCAATTTTGTAAAGTTATGATTACCTTTCGTCTCAACGCAGTAAAATATAACACAAGGCCGAAGGGGGCACTCTGGCCAAGTGCAAAAATAACCGAAGAACGGACTACGTCAGAATTTCCCTGTCGGTGCACCTCAGGCTACCGGCAATAAGAATGTAATGCATGGAAATTCTCAAACCATATCTTAACCCGATAAAGAAAAGTTATGCTCACTGTGCCAGAATGATACCAAGGACGTATCCTCGGCTGGTATGAAACCACTCGGCGAATAAGTCATCTTTGTTTATAAAACTCAATGTCCGTGTGCATGTGTGTATATGATGTTTGCGTATTTCCTATAGAAAGAAAGGCTAGAGAATCTACATAAAATTTAAAAGTGTATTCTCATGTAAAATTTACTGGGGAATACAATAGAAGTGTTTCCGAATCTCTAAGTGTACACTTAAGGGGCTATTAGGGCATAACCCCTTAACGCTTCGAATATATCCCATTTTTTATGAAATATAAATTATACATATAAAGTTTTGTGGGGAAGACAATGGAAGTGCTGCCGAATCTCTTAGTTGCCTTCTAACCAAAGGGAGTTATAGTGTCAAACTTTAAAACTTCAAATATATCCTATTTTTATGAAATTTATATCATATGTATATATAAAGACAATGGAAGTGGCCCCGAATCTCTACGTTACCCTCTATGTGCTGAATATTCACGTGTCCTCATCTCTAAGTGACCCATGGGGGCAGAATCAACTTAAAATTAATATGGTGTTATGAGCATAATGAAAAAGTACTTAGAAGTGATCACCAATCAATCCCGAGCAACGTCGGGTCTTCCTGTTAGTCGTGAATAAATGCTGGTAAACAGGTCCTCAAACTATGCAGGTAACTCATGACATACAAAGCTAATGGAGATTTGGTATCTGTCTGTCTGAAGCCGAAACTATACTATTACTTCCATATCTGAAAACTATACTATTACTTCCATATCTGAAAACTATACTATTACTTCCATATCTGAAAACTATACTATTACTTCCATATCTGAAAACTATACTATTACTTCCATATCTGAAAACTATACTATTACTTCCAGATCTGAAAACTATACTATTACTTCCAGATCTGAAAAATATACTATTACTTCCAGATCTGAAAACTATACTATTACTATTTTTATGCTCAATTCAGTTTACTATACTATCTCAGACTAATGTGTTATCTTTCAATATTCAATTCGGGGCGGGGAGTGGGTAGTGTAGTATTTGTTCTTTTTGTCATGATACCATCCTCCCTTGCATTACCTCTTTCATTCTATTGCGGGAGGGGACGTCGTGTAATATATGTTCTATGGGCATGATACCATCTTCTCAAAGATCGCCTCATCCTTTATGGGTAGTGTAGTATCCATTCTGCTGTCATGATACCATCCTTCCAGACATTACCTCCTCCTTTGAGAAATAGTGTAGTATATGTTCTTTTGTCATGAAAACATCCTCCCAGGCATTACCTCTTCCTTCAGATGGATAGTGTAGTATATTTTCGTTCGTCATGATACCATCCTACCAGGCCTTACCGCCTCCTTTGAGGGTGGATATTATAGTATATGTCCCTTCGTCGGATATACAGTGTATATCAAAGATGTAATTTAAGAAGATTATAAATTAAACTCTTAAGCTACACAGATTTTGACGTTCGATTTGAAAAGGAATATTTTCTTGTATTTAAGTGCAATAACAAAAAAAAAAACAAAAAAAAAAAACGGCCAGACAAGACTTAAGCCAAAATAAACGTGTCCATCGCGAGGTTGGCTCAGTTTTGGGCCGACATTAATCTATGGCGTTGCGATTACAATCAGTTTTTAGGATAAGTTCCAGATATAAAGGTAGAAAACAAAAATCATGAAATCAGTTTTTCTGTCAATTTTATTGTTAGCATATTTATTCCTTAGAAGACTTTGGGATAAATTGATTTTAGGTTCAAGATGTTCGTTTCTCAAAACTCATTTTTTTTTTACTTATAATCACATCAAACAAGGAACAATCCCACTGAGACGGAAGGGGCTACTGGTAATTAGGGGCCAGATTTTAGGGGTATTCTAAAGTGTAGTTGTGTAGCGAGAAGTTTTTTCACATTTCATTTAAATTTCTGCATGTTGGTACAGTCTGGGAAAACAGGGAGCGGGGAGAGAATTCCAAAGGCAAGTAGTTAAAGAAATAAAACTATTAAAGTAGAAAGCCTTCCGGCATCTGGGGACCTCAAAAGTGAAGGCGTGGAATTTTGCTGATTGTTGGGTTGGTCGAGAGTATTTACGTTGAGGGAACACAAGTGCAGCAAGTTCGTTGGATCTCTTTCCAATGAAGTGCTTTTGAAACAAGCACAGGGATGCAATTCCGCATCGATGCGACAGGAGATGGAGCTTAGCAGACAGTATGGGACTTATTAGATTAGAGGCTCTTTTTGAGACTATGTCCAAGAGGGAGCTGCTAATGGTTTGTGCACTAGCATAGATGTGCCAACAATACTCCATGCATGGGAAAATTGTGGCTTTGTAGAGATATAGGATACTGGCAGGTATGAAAAGATTTCTAGCTCGGTAGAGGGAGGCTACCTTCTTTGCAGCAGACTTGGCATTATCTTCTTGTATTTATTCCAATTCATGTTACCTGTGAATGTTAGGTCGAGGAGTTGGACTCTCAGGTAGGGTGTTATTAGTCATAACAATGATGAAGATGAAATTCCTTTTTTAATTCTTTACATTCAGATGCGTATACAGAAAAAGACAAACAGTACCACACACATACAAGTGCATATTCACACACTCACACACACCAAAAATATACACTCACAGATAAACAAATATACGGATACTTACACGCGCATACGCGTACACACATATTATAGTATAAAAATATATGTATGGCAAGTAAGCTATGGAGACATTGTTCTTTCGTTCCTTAAGAGCTCATCAGGTTAACTATGACGCTATGATGACAAACATCCTTTTTATAAGAAAACTAGTCAACTTATGCCCCTTTGGGCCAGTATTTATCATATTCTCTCTCTTTCTCTCTTTCTCTCTTTCGCACATCTTTCTTGTTTATACCCTGTCTACTTTCTTCCTTCGCACACACTCATTTTATTTACTTTATTTGCTATTTGTGATATCATCCCGTGTGCACGGTGACAAGCAATCAATATAGTAATCAAGCAAGGTCCACATAATTTCAGCAGTGGTATAGTCTCTCTTCCCTTCTCTTTCTCTCTCTCTCTGTCAGTCTATCTCTCTCTCTCAGTCTCTCTCTCTATCTCTCTATCTCTCTATCTCTCTCTATCTATCTATCTATCTCCCTTACTCTCTCAAGACGCTACAATGAGTCACGAGTCGTCTATTTTATTTATAAAGTTGCCGACCTCCATTTTACAACTCGGCACTCCTAACAAAACCGGATATTTAATCTTTGAACACCTTTGCCCATGTGGCAGACACCAATAGATTTTCTTTCTTTCTGTTTATATTGTCACTCTATCCGACCAATCAGATCTGACGAAAGCGTCGTATCAGCAGCTGGCAAAACAGTATAAAAAGGGTGGGTTTCTTCATTCCAGATTCGCAAACAGGGTTCGCCCCCAGGGTTGCCAATAGGCAACTCAGCAGCAGCATGCCCCTCTCGAATCCTTGCTGAACATTATTTTTTCTTATCGACTCACTGAATCAGGGACTTTTCTTAACGTTCACATATTTATTTCTTGTAAATAAATGCCACCTTGTTTTGCTGCACACACGATTTTCGTTTTCCTTTTTTTGCCATTGCCGTATTTTTGTCTGCGTTTCCTTTCTCAGTTGTTAGACCGATCCTCAGCGACCGACCCCTGCAACATCCATTTTACAATTATCTATTATATTAACGAAAGTAGTATCTGTGTGTGTTTGTGTGTACAGCTAAAAGTAAAAAACTACACAAGACACAACCACAAAACTGATATATTCTTTTTCTGACAAAATATAGGCAGATTATTTTTTCAATGTTCATTATTTTGGAAGTCTACTGGAACAGAATTATTCGGGAGTAGTTGACATTTAGAGCAAATTTTAATGTTATTATGTAGTAATTCGTTATCGATTTTTTGCAGTTGCCAGAGACAATAAGAGAGGGATTATAAAGATAGGGTAGAGAGGAAAGAGGAAAAAAGAGAGTGATCGAAGGGAGAGAATACGAGGGGAGAGAAAGCGAGGGGAATTGAGAGACTTGAATCCTTGTCTCCTATTAACTTTCATAAGCCAATCAACTATTTCCAAAAATAACCCATATCTCGCAGTTATTAGTTAGTCATATATTGAATTGTATTCTAATAATGCCGTCAATTTTGTGGCGCTGTGTAAGCCCATTATTCTCGTTAAAAGTCAACGTGTAAGCATCCTTGTATTTCGTCATGCACTATAAGAAATAACTTCTATAAGACCAGAGTAATCAATTTTTAAATTGTAAATGCAAAATAAACAATAATTTACTTACCTCATTAGGGTAATATAACAGCCATATAAAATTAACATGATCAGAGATTCATACCACGTGACCACGCCGTCCATAACAATCTGTGAAATAATAATAATAATAATAATAATAATAATAATAATAATAATAATAATAATAATAATAATAATAATAATAAATCATCGAATGCGAAAACCAACCCACATAAATAACAAACATTAACCAACCACATAGAAACTGCAACAGGAGTAAAACAAAAACATGGAAAAGAAACACTACATGAAACCAATGGAACTGAAACTGGTAGAAAGGTTATAAACTGTACCACCCCCCTAAAAACATCAGCCTCAGTTGATACCACACAAAATAATTAATTGTGAAGGGTCAAAGAGGATGGAAAGACCCAAGAGGGAGAGCACTAACCAGACCTTCACTGGAAGGGTGCAGAGGGTACCGAGACTTGGAGGGGGGGGGGGCTTATTGCCACCCAAATCTCAAGGAATAGACCAATGGTTGTTACCAGCGAGAAATTAATGGTAAGTGACTGTTGCCATAACGCAAATTCATTTGTTATCGAAAAAGGTGGAGAGTACTGGAAATCTAGGGAGACTTGTTGTTACTCAGGCTCAAGGGAACACCACCGTTATCAGTTAGTAGTCACTGATGATTACCTATTTAAGAACTCATGATGATGATGATGATGATGATGATGATGATGATGATGATGATGATGATGATGATGATGAAATAAAAAATAAAATAAAATCTTTAAAAAATTTAGAATTAAAATAAAACAAAAAACAACGGAATCGTTACTGGGTTCCTAACAGACCAAAGCAATCAGTACGAACTACATCTGTTACATAATGGATCTATGTATGTGAACGATTACATCAGCTAGTATGGATTTGGTATCGAGCTGGACCAGTGCAAAATCTTGACACGAAAATCTGGTGAACAAGTTCGCTCTCGGACTAAAAATAAACATACCTGAACTCTGACCACTCCCTGATCTCTGATCTAACAGGTGCGTGGTTACAGGCCTAGAGACACAATTTGAAGAAATTACGTCACAATCGTGGGAACGAAAAAAGAAATAAGCTTTTTAGTCAGTCCGTGTTTCAGGAGCGTGGTGCATGGATGCAAAATCGAGATGTAATTCAGAAAAAGGAAAATGGGAATTTAATTCCTAAAAGAGTGATAGCGAGTTGATAGCCCCTTCCTTCCTATCCCCGTAACGAAGTAGATCTAAGTTGGGAAGCACATTTTGGCCTCTTTTCACCGATTTAATGAAGTGTGAGCTTTACAATTATGACGATAAAATCTCTCCAAAATAAACAACCATTAACTCTCTTTCGCTTTGCGCTTTTCTCTTTTCTGCGCATGAAAAGTTTTAATTACAAACCTAGACGATGACGGCGATGGTGGCTACGAGGTGCGGACCACTGCGACGATGGCGATAGCGACGGGCGTCAATATACAAAAATAGAATAGTATACGAAAAGAGATTGAAGTAAGTGACGATCGATTTAAAAAAGAACTGATTTTAAAAACGACAACGTTGCACATTATTCCTGTGCTTGTGTAGTCTTTAATGTCTCAGTGGCAATGTGCCTTGTTAGAGGGAAAAATAGTTAACTTAAATCACTACAACAACAAAAAATAAATACGACAGTCCACTAAGAACTATGCAAACATCTGTATTTAAAACATACAGACAAAGGGTACGGACAAAAACCGGAGTCAAACAAGAAAACCGGATGTGAAAATAATCAACGAGAAAGAAAAATCTGCCATCTTGTAAATTTCGGCGTTCCAACTCTTCACAGGGTAACGATAAAGGGGGTAAAACAACTAAGCAAATACAGGGAGTTGAAGGGGGTAGGGGGCATGAAAATGAAATAATGTAATACCAATAATTGTAAAGACTTTAGGAATAGTTGCGAGAAAGCTAGAAAACAGGACGAGCAGAAATTTGAATCAAAGGAATGAATCACACCATAAAACGCAGGTCATTTATAAAAACAGCTGAAATATTACGAAAATTATTGAGCGCGGAAGCCAACCCTCATAACATTACGACAGGAAAACTTGATTTATATATATATATATATATATATATATATATATATATATATATATATATATATATATATATATAAACATAAAGAAAGAGGCAAAATGCCTTCAAAAAAACATGTGTTGGATGCAGATATTTTGATTTAAATCAAAATAAAAAATAAAAACAATTCTTTTTCTTCTTCATCTTGACTTAGTTATCTAATATTTCGCTAGATATAACAAGCCTCGTCAGAGCTTTAGACAAATAAAAGGTATTAACCATATTTTTTTTTCGTAATAATCCTTCCTGGTCCAAAGGCGGTACATGTTTGAGAGAAGAGGTCTATTATCATCTGCATGATAACTGCATAGAGTAGCTCCTGTACGAGGGTTTTGAAGATTTTGGACTTTGCATTAAATCGGACTAGGTTGAAGACCCTACCAGTGGTTCAGAAACGTATGAGAACACCGACGTGACAGTTATTAAAGGCGTGGGAGAGGGCCGTTGCAAAATACATAGAGAACAACGTCGGTGCAAGAATGTCACCCTGTTTGACACCGTTATAAATTAGTTTAGAGATTGGTGCGTGGCTTCATGTCCTGGTGAATGTTTTAAACATTTTTACGAATCCTGATGGACATCCAATTTTACCGAGGATTGTCCATAATGCTGCTCTACTAACGGTGTCGAAAGCTTTTTTTAGGTCCACGAAAACATGATACAGTTCTACCCGTTGTTAGATAAACTTTTCCTGAAGTTGTCGGGTAGAGAAGATCATATCCATCGTGCCACAACCTGATCTAAAGCCGCTTTGGCATTCCAGAATAACAGAGGAGCTCACCCACATAGCAAGATCTTTGAAAATATTTTACCCACAACTTCAAGAAGGCTTACACCTCTATAATTGCCACAGGCCGATCGAATTCCTTTTCCCTTTTATAACGAGATCAAAGTTGCGTCTATATAGTCCTAATGTACAGGGGCACCCATCCATATGTCAGATATCAAACAGTGGATTTCTTCAGCGATCTTGTCACCCCTAAAACGGATAACCTCAACAGGATGGCTATCAAGGCCGGGTGCCTTCCCGATATTAATTTCCTTTATTGTATTATGTATCTTAAGGAGGGTGGGGTGGTCCATCATCGCATATTTTATAGTCACTTGCGGCAGACTATTGATGATGAGGCCATCAACCACTGACGCATTATAGAATAGATCGGTTCACGATTTCATAATATCCTCGGAACTTTTATCGAGGAGATACTCATCTTTGGACCTGAGTGGCACCATAGATGATGATTGTGGTCCGAAAATATCTAATCAAGTGGTACATAGTTTTTATATATTTCATATCATAGGCCTTCTGTGTTTTCTCAGACATATGCAGCCACCATTGGTTCTTTATTTTACGAATATTACGCTAAAATGCCGATTTTGCATTCTTGAAATCTTGCTGTAGAGAGTTACGGTCTTTTTCGAGTGCACTGAGGTATCGCTGTTGTTCTCTTCTAGAAGCTTGTTAATCTGATAGTAATTGTTATCGTACCAGTCCTGATGACAACGCTTCTTAAGACTAAGAACATCAGCGTTAGCCTTGTAGACCACAGTCCTTTAATAATTCTATGTACCATCCAACTCTACATTCTTGACCACGTTATGAAGATCGTCACATGCACTCATGTGCTACAGTCTCGATACATCAATACGCTTGGGAACTTTTATTCCTTGAGATCTAGATTGGCGCATTATATGGAGCTTCCGGTAGACGGTGGAAGAATGCGCATAAAACGATTGTTTCGGGAAGTCGTTGACGATTTTAAATTCAGTAACGATTTCCTGAAACAATGCGAAAAACGTTCTATGCACGTTTCGTCCACCGTCTTTTAAAAATTCTCTGTACACACACACACACACACACACACACACACACACACATATATATATATATATATATATATATATATATATATATATATATAAATGTGTGTGTTTATACATACACAGGCACATATATATATATACATACATACATATATATGTGGGTGTGTGTTTATGCATACACAGAAATATATATATATATATATATATATATATATATATATATATATAGTGTTTCAGGTTGTATATGAAAAGAAATCAAATAAAGTGCTCGATCATATAAGAGAGCTAATATAATTTATTTCGATACTGTATACTACATATTTCAGCAATGTACCGCGGTTTCATCCAAAAGGGCATATTTAGACATCTTTAGTAAATCTTCGTGCCCGGTGGAATCATCGGCAAGCTGAAATGATTGTCCCGTCCCGATAGGGAATGGCGTCAAAAATGACAGAAAACGGTATATTTCTGAGGGGGCCCCGAAAAAAAAACCCGGTGTGGGATGGTGATTAACTAAGACTTAAGGGAGATCGATGTTAGTTCGTGTATGAAAGGCCTTAATTTTATTCCCTATGGAGTTTTATTTATTTATTTATTTATTTATTTATTTATCTGTCAGCGAGTTTTATTTATTTATTTAGTTATCTGTTCTTTTTTGGATTTGTAATGTTATTGTTTACATATATATACATATATATATACAGACATACATATATATATACATATATATATATATATATATGCACACATATATATATAAATACATGTATATATACATATATATACATATATATGTATATACATATGTATATGTACATATATATACATATATATATACATATATATATACATATATATATATACCTACATACATATATACATATATATATACATACATATACATATATATATACATTAGGGTAGGTCGATTTTACACTTTGTTTTAAATATTAAAAAAGGCACGTTCCGAAAGTTGTATATAGACCTATTAAATACTCATGCAAAAAATTAGATCAAAAACTTCAGCGGTTTTTTTAGCGTTTGGTATCAAAGATCGTAGACAAGAATATACTGAAAATTCCTCGTTTTTGCAAGATTTGCTTGAATACTGGTGTGAAAACCAAATAATTTGTGCATTTAAAATCAGGGAATGTCCTTTTATTTTATAAAAATGATATTAATTAAAGAAATCTTCAAATTGAATATTTGCCCCCCCTCATTTTCAGTATCTGCTTTTGTAAACTACCTTTTAACGTTATGAATTAAACAGTAATATTTGAATACCTAAAAAAATGATTTTTTTCTGCTATAAGTGAAAATATAACAAGCAAAGAAATAAGGAAAAACCTAACACTATTTTAATGGAGCTTAATATTGAGAGTCAAATTGCTCCATATAAGACCCCTTAGACAAAAATGCTGGTCTATATTTCTGACTCAAAACTTTGGCTGTAATGTGTTGATGCCTTGCTTCAAAACCATATACAGTTTGTGAAGCTTCTGTTATTAACTTAACTGCCCGTTCCACGCCCTGAGAATGCCAAAAATAATTTTAAATCTATTAATTTTGTCCAATGTGTGGCATTAAAATTAATAGGTGGTATTCTTTTTAATCTTTTTCTGGTTGACTCCTCACTCCTGAAAGAACAAATTAATTAATTGAATTATTAAAAAATTCCAATCTGTACTGCTTTAATAATTATGGTGAAATTAGATAAAATCTTTAAAAATCATTCTATAAATTGGAATAAATAATTGAGTCAGAGATATATGAATAAATATTACTTACCTAATGGGCAAAATTCTTTTTAAAGCTTCTTCTCTTACTTCAATCTCTTCAGATTTAACCATGGAATATAGAAAGTTTTCAGGCAGTAAACAAAATGTATTACCTTGTATATTTCTAAATGTGATATCTTGGATTTCCTGAGGCTGCTCCTTAATCCTCTGGATCATATTAAAAATGTGCACTTGCTGATTGTGGAATTTACTATTTCTTTTAATTTCAAACCAAGAAGTGGCATACACATTTACAATAAAATTTACTACATAGTGTAGTTTTGTTGTGTGCCTTTGTGGGTATGCACCACGATTTCATAAACACATGAGCCTGATGGCCAAAGTTAACCATCTTGCTTGGTTTAAAGGACCAATTTTCCAGTATATCTAGAGTCAACCTTACCTCTAGAAATACCTACTGTGTATTCATAAAGAAGTCTTTGGTCAGAACTAAGTCATGTATTTCATCAATTTTAAAAATTGACTCTAGAGGATTGCTAATAGTGGAAAATGATATTTGGGGTAAATCATGGCAATCATTTGAGCATAATTTCCCCAGAGGGCCACTGAATGTTGTAGGGCCCTTTGCGCAACCATCTATGTTTTTAAAAAGGGCTCTGAAAGGTAGTTCATTATGATGCAAAGAGCAACCAATTGTGTGAAGATTTTTTAAAAGTTTTTTTCTAAAATTGAAACCATTCCACCTTCGCAACCTGTGTTGGTATTAGTGTTGTCAACAAGTATAGCCTTGATACTGTTCTCACTGTGGAATTCATGCAAAACATCCACCACTTGATCTGCATGAACAGCACCTGTTGCACCCCTATTAGGAAGAACTCTATGTGTCAGATATTTACTTTCACATGGTGTTTCTTTTGTAAAAGTTAAATGGTGTTCTGGTCCCTTAGTTTTTTTCATAATTCTCTGTCTATTTTCATCCACAATTTCCTTATACATCAATGTGTCCTTATCCATTCTCCCATCAACTCCAATACATATAATATTTTAAGTGGGGTAAAAACCCCTGGCTGAAATAGTTTTATTTGTCTACCTCCAACAAGGTAAGATGTGACACAAGGTCATGAAAGTGGGATTAGATAAGCCTGCGCTATAGAGGTGAGCACTCTAGCCATTAAAAAATTGACTGGGCAGCCTCGTCGGCATTCCCCTGTAGGGGCGTCTCAGACAGTTAGCAATAAACTTACTCCTCCCCAAAGAGGGAAGGCAAAGCCTGGGAGGGTGCACCTCCTAGAATTGCACAGGACGGACAAGCCCCAATAGACGGGCGTAAATCCAGACCCAAAGGCCCGGAGGATACCGATTTATTTGGTGGAGTAAAAAACCCTGGCTGAACTAGATTTTATTTATCTACCTCCAACAAGGTAAGATTGACACAAGGTTAGGAAAGTGGGATGAGAAAGCCAGTGCTCGAGAGGTGAGCACTCTGGCAATTTAAACATTGCCTGGGCAGCTCCGTCGGCATTCCCCGGTAGAGCCGCCTCAGACAGTAAGCAATAAACTTACTCCTCCCCAAAAAGAGAAGGCAAAACCTGGGAGGTGCACCTCCTAGAACTGCACAGGACGGACAAGCCCCAATAGACGGGCGTAAATCCAGACCCAAAGACCCGGACGATACCGGTTTATTTGGTGGGGTAAAAAGCCCTGGCTGAACTAGTTTTTATTTATCTAACTCCCACAAGGTAAGGTGTGACAAAAGGTCGGGAAAGTGGGATTAGATAAGCCAGCGCTCGACAATTCAATATATATTTGTGATAATTACATGTGTAAACACAGAATCAACACGTGAATTCAACTTCGCTCGTTGAATTTTCAACCGGTGAAACTATAAAAAATATCCAATAAATAAAACGCCTATGTAAATAAATAATTATTTATATATAAAATTAAATATTATAGTGTTTTATTCCTTTTTAATTTGAATATGTAGATTTAATTTCTTAAGAAAAGGAATAATAAACTTTAAAATATTTATTATTTAGTAATGTATTACTTTTTTTTGTTAAAACCCGGGGTTAATTTAAGGCGACACTTCTGCCGGTGAAATCTAGGCTGTGAGAAAAAATCTCGATTTATTTGATCTTAAAGTTGAAATGCTCAAATAAATACAAAGTTTTGAAGAAAAATATTTCTTGTGGTAACTTTTTACATTATTTGGCAACTTTCTTCGAGTGCGATAATTTACAGTTTCAAAATCGACCTCCCCTAATATACATACATATATATGTACATACATACATATATATATACATATATACATACATATATATACATATATGTATATACACATATATATGCATATATATACATATATGTATATACACACATATATATGCATATATATACATATATATACATATACATATATACATATATATATATATACATATACATACATATACATATATATATACACATATACATATATATACATATATATATATACATATACATATATATATACATATACATATTTATGCATATATATACATGTACATATATATACATTTACATATATATGCATATACATATATATACATGTATATACATATATATTCATATACATATATACACACACATATATATTCATATACATATATATATACACACACACACACATATATATATATATATATATATATATATATATATGTCTGTGTGTATATATATGTATATGAATGTTTGTATTACAAAAGATCAAAAGAATAACGGTATCGTACAAAGAAGATCTATAAAGACCTCTTTACCGGACTTTCTTCAACCTCTGTTGATGCCTGTCTACCCGGAAAATGGTTGCTCACGCGTCATGTTATTCTCAAACGATATTTTTATTCTCTGTTTAAATTTAATTTTCATCATTTTTACCATTTCAGCATATGTACCTGCAAATTCTGTCGGTATTTTAGTCATGAGCGATCAAAAACAGTTTTTTTGTTCTTTGAAAATTATGTCAATACCATATTAATGTCTTCTTCACATCAAATCCCGGAGAATTACATTTTAAAAATAAAGATTTAAAATCTAGATTTAAAAATTAATGCAGGATTTAAAGATAACATTTTAAATACATAAAGTAATCCACAGCCGAACGGGGGAAAAAAGAGAAAACAGAAATGAGAATCTATATGGGTTTACAAAGCCAATAAAATAATATCAAATTAAACCCTCGTGGTAAGTTAATAATGGCATATATATATATATATATATATATATATATATATATATATATATAGTCTTGGAAGTTTCTCAACCATTTAAACTATATTTAAAAAAACAAAGAAACAAAAAAACCTTAAGTCCCAACTCGTTCAGTGGAAAATCACTCATGTAAGTCAATTTAACTTTTACAGTTATTATATTAGTTTGCTTCTAACATTATTTAAGGGATCATCAGTTGTTTACCATGAAAAACTGTTTCGGGAATTTAAAAACAAGACAGTATTTAATTTCATGGCTTCCCAGCAGAGTTGATCAGACCCCACTTCCCTTAAAAGACAAAAACATTAACGTTCCGTATACTAAACCTAAGTTTTGTTCTGTATAAATGTTTTGCTTACTTGTATTAGTTGTTAAAAAAAGAAAGTCCTCCTTACCCGTGTTGTTCGTCTGTCTAATAAAATGTATCCGTTACTTACAAAAATGTTGCTGCATTCTAAAGTGTGTAGACGAATCCATTACACTACTTTTTAGGTGATTAATGTATTTTTAGTTTTAGTTTTATATTAAAAATATAAAAAATATCAACATATCAAAATATTTAAAAACATTTTATTTATTATTATATATATACATATATATACTTTTAGTCCTTTTTTCTCCCTCTCCTACACACACACACACACACACACACACACACACACATATATATATATATATATATATATATATATATATATATATATATATATATATATATATACAAAAGATGAAAGATGAGAATAAAATTTATATAAATACAATATTTATTAAAACATCAGAAGTTCAAAGCAACAAGTTTCATATCCTTATTCCATGTATCTTCAAAGACAAACTAGTTTCATCAGAGGATAGATGTTATTCATTTATTCTCATTTATAATCTCTTGAATCGATTGCTCTATTCAATATATTGAGCTTTATATTTACACGATAGATTTTTTATTAAACTCAATGCATGTGTTTTGTGTGCCCTATAGAAAAGGATTATAGAACCTACATAATAGGGTATTCTTATGTAAAATTAACTAGGGAAGATAATGGAAGTATTGCTGATTTTTTTAAAGCACTGCTAAGACGGTACGGAATAGATTGTGTCAGGGGGTCGAATTCTTCAGCCATAAGTTTGAAAGAAAACACTGTAATTTTAATGCGCTCTTTCTGCTTGGCATTTTCTTTCAAGATCATTTAACATTTGTTAAGCTTTTTTTCGGACTAGGGAGGGGAAAACAAACTCGGAAAAGGTGGTTGTAGTAGTGGTCTTGAGGCATCCTTAATTTTATTTGGGTAGTTTCAGTAGCGCTTTTAAAGAGAGCAACACATGTAAGATTACAGTTTTACATTTGGTAGGTGGTATATAGTAATCCAAAAGTACTCATTATTATAGAAAGAGCAAGTGTGTTTAAACGCAGCGTTGCCCGGGATAAAGAACTTCTTTGTTCTTTAGTTTACTCGGTGTTTTCCGGGAGCCATAATAGTAATGATACAATATTATATTTAGTAAGTGGTATAAGTTAATCCAAAGTGCCCAATATCATCGAAAGACAAGGTGTTACCCGAGGGTCATCAATATTCCAGATAGAGTAATCTTACATGGAATAGGTGTTTTTAAACGCCACGTTGCCCGGAAGAATGATTTTCTTTGTATTTTGTTATACTATTGTATACCAGAAAAGGTACTCTGCATTGCTCGGTAGTCAGTGTTCGATATTCTAGATAGAGTGGTGTGTGGAATAATAAATTAGTACATTTTCAATATGATATATGCTTGATGGAGAAAGGGGAAGGCAAGAAACTCAGCGTTGCCGGGATTACACTAAAATAAATATAGGTTTCATTATATTATTAAGGGGAGGGGGAGATAAGAAACTCGGTGTTGCTGAGGAATAAATTAAAACAATTATAGATGTCATACTTTTTTAGGAAGTTTGTGGGGGAAGAAACTCGGTGTTATCTGGGAGCAATAACTTTAAAAGTGAAAGCTCAGGTGAATGACTTACATTATTATTATTTTCAATACATTAAAACAAGACAGAGGAATGGGCAGAGAGAAAGATAGAGAGACGGATTGAGATAGGTAAATAGATAGGAGTTATAATATAAAGATGTTACACCAATTTTTTAACCTCTTCTATTTTGTTTTTTATGTCCCCGGGCAACGCTGGGCAAACCTGCTAGTATATATATGAGTCAGTTTCCCCCTTAATTTTGTGATTAATAGCTTTTGTAATACAAGGTAGATAATCAAATATGTTTTATCAATCATATGAGGCAAATATTGATATGTGTTGTTAATAAATAAAACTTGTATTTGCGATCGATTTTAATATTTTCATATTTAATCCTGATGGATATTTTTTAATTGTTTTTTAACATAGTTTACCCCAAACAAGGCAGGCCGCCACTGTATACGTAAGGAGCTACTGAGAAAAAAAAGTGAAGGTTTAGGGGGGTCAACCTAATTTAGGAACTGCGCAGCGAGATGTCTGTTTACATTAGTTTTAAATTTCTGCATGTCAGTACCGTCAGGAAAACAGGGAGCAGGGAAGAAGTTCCAGAGTCCAGCAGCACGAGGAAAGAAGCTTTTGGAGTAGAAAGCTCTTCGGCATCTGGGAACCTCCACAGTGTATGGGTGGGATTTGGCATATTGTCGGGTTGGTCTAGTGAATTTACGTCGTGGGGGTACCAGAGCAGCAAGCTCATCAGAGCACAATCCATTGAAGTACTTGTCAAACAGGCACAAGGAATCAACATTGTGGCGGTGGGATAGGGGCTGGAGCTTGGTGGATAGTGAAAGATCTATCAAGTTGGCGACTCTTTTTTGGACCTTGTCTAAGAGGGAGAGACTAGCGTCGATGCACCAGCCCAGATGTGACAACAATACTCCATGCATGGGCGGATGGTGGCTTTGTAGAAATATAGGATAATGTCAGGTGTGAGAAGTTTACTAGCACGGTAGAGGGAGCCCACCTTCTTTGCAGCAGCCCTCGCAATGTCTTCTATGTATTTGCTCTAATTAATGTATTTAAAGTTGGCAGAACTTTAACTATCCCACTCAAAAGAATTTCTAGTGTCACATATGACACGAGGAATACATTTAATAGGAGACTTTTCGAGATTCACCGGTAGTAGAATCATATTTCTAGCGTTTTCTCTTTTTCTTTTCTACTAAATTGTTCAAAATTTTTATTCAATTTTACTTTGTCCTTTATTTTTAAATTTATTTATATTTATTTTATTAATTTTTTTATATTATTAAAATTTAATTGTACTTTTTTCCATTGCGTGTTTATAATGTATTTTGTCAACCACGTGTTTTTATTTTATTAAAATTTAATTAAATTTTTCTCAACATGCTGTCTTTTATTTTTATTTTCATTCTCCCACCCACCTCGCGTTTTACCTCCTCCTTACTTACAACTCCACCGATCCCCTCCCTATCGCATCTTCTTCACTGCTCGCTTATTACCCTTCCTTTGTTTTACTCCTCCTCCTTTTCCTCTCCTAAGAACTCAACCCACTACATAAAGAATCTATTGCCCCCCTCTTACTACCATTGGATTTGTTTCTTTTAATGTATAAAATGTTGTTCTCATTGTACCCAATGAATATGGTCGAACCTATCGACCGAAATCTGGTAGTTCAGTTTACATGATGTATTAGCGTCCTTATTTCTACTAACACGTTGCTTGCTTATCTACATTTCCATAAACCAATTTTGTATTTTGTCTGAAATTTTATTTCCTATTTACTTCTGCATATATATATATATATATATATATATATATATATATATATATATATATATATATATATATATATATATATATAGCTTTAAGGCAATGCTCATTAACTAAAAACTAATTTTTGAGCTCAGGCATTTGCAATGTTTACATTTCGTTACATTGAGATATCTCTTAAATTCAGTCAGTGTCGCATGATGGCGTAGGGGTTAGCATCGCCGACTGTCACTCGACGATTGCGTTTCGATCCCAGCTTGAGACACTAACTGATGAGCTGTGAAACAGCGAAACAGTCTGTATGTGGATGACTATATATATGTATATATATAAACATAAAGAAAGAGGCAAAATGCCTTCATAAAATCCACGTGTTAGATGCAGATAATTTTATTAAAATCAAAATAAAAATAAAAACATTTTTTTCTTTTTTTTCTTTATCTTTACTTTTGTATCTAATATTTCGCTTGATATAACAAGCCTAGACAGAGCTTTAGACAAATAAAAGGTATTAACCTTTTTCTTTTTTTTCGTAATAATCCTTCCTGGTCTTGTAGAAGTCACGTCCGATGTTGTGTGGACTAACGGTGCAAATGTCTCTTTTAAATTGAACTTAAATCGCGCATGGTCGCTGGTAGGTATAAATTTGGGAAAGTTCATTTTTTTAAGCATCTTTAGAATTTTAAACATAAAGAAAAAGGCAAATTAATAAATATATATACATATATATATATATATATATATATATATATATATATATATATATATATATATATATATATATATATATATATATATATATATGAGAATAAAATGCATATGTAATAAATGTATATAAAATAAGTGCCGTGACAGTATGTGTGAAAAAGACAAAACTATAACAAACAAGTTAAACCTTGTGTGTTTAATTTGTTTGTGTCTTTTCACACGCACACACACACACACATATATATATATATATATATATATATATATATATATATATATATATATATATATATATATATATATATATAATTAAATTATCATCTCTCGAAAGGGCTCAACTTTATAGGAGCTTAATATGTACAGGGTGCGTCAGGTATATGAGAACATCGCGTAATGTCGTTATTGTTACGTTATATTAATTATTTTTATTCTTTTTTGCAGATAATGAAAAATGGCAGATAATAATGTAACGGAACAAATGAAAAGACAGGCTGTAATTGTCGCAATAAAGGCAGATCATAGCGATTTACAAATCGCACAATTTCTTAAAGTCGCCCGTTCTTTTGTTTATAAAGTTCGTAGGGAGTTAGAAGAAAATGATGGTGATTGTAAGCAGGTTGCTAAACGTAAAAAGCACGACCAACGGTCAGACACGATTAGAACACCTGAATTTATTCATCAAGTTCAGAATATTATTGATGAGAGCCCCCAAAAGTCAATGAGGTCCATCGCAAAAGACCTGAATGTTTCAGAAGCCACAATTCGAAGGACTGTTCATGAAAATCTTCGTTACAAGTCTTATGTGATGAGGAGAGGCCAGTTTATGTCCGAGACCACCAAAGAGAATCGTTTGATAAGGTCCAAGAGGCTGTTAAACAAACTGAAACATCCTGTTGAGCAAGGCATGCTTTGGTTTTTCTCAGATGAGAAAAACTTTGATCAAGATCAAAAGGTAAACAGAAGGAATGACAGATGGCTGTGTAATGACCCTTCCGAAGTTCCAACAGTCATGCATACAAAATTTCCTGCAACTGTTATGGTTTTGGGGGTTGTTAGCAACGAAGGACATGTGATGCCACCACACTTATTTCGGCAAGGACTAAGAGTCACTTCTGCTGCTTACATTGAAGTCTTGGATACTGTTGTTAAGCCCTGGATCGATAGAGTAACAAATGGAAGGCCCTACATCTTTCAACAAGACTCTGCACCAGCACATAAGGCTTAAAACACTCAGGAATGGTTGGCGGATCATTTTTATGATCACATCACTCCAAACTTGTGGCCTCCAAACTCTCCAGACCTGAATCCATTGGATTATTATGTGTGGGGCGTCGTGGAGAAAGATGTTAATAAACACCCCCACAACACTAAAGATTCTCTAAAAGCATCCATTGTCAGAGTGATGGACAACATAGATGAGGACCATCTCAAGCGCGCTTGCAGTCGGTTTAGGTCTCGAATCGAAGCTGTCATTGAAGTAGAGGGGAATTTCATTGAATGAAATTATTAAACAATACCTTAGCTTACATGTTTATATAATTGTTTTTGATTAAGAATATTTTTGCTTGATTTTTTTTATCATTTAATAAAATGGAAAATATGTTCTCATCTACCTGACGCACCTGTATATATATATATATATATATATATATATATATATATATATATATATATATATATATATATATATATAGAACTGTCAACGTGGCTGTGTTGAGCCTGCTTTCTCAATGACTTGATCGCATCAGAAAATACGCCCTTGCAACCTGAGTGGTTCATCGCATTCTGCGTGGCAATGTTAGAACATCATTCCACCGTCAGATTGTATAACTTTTTGGTCCGGAGATCTATTTACAAGTCAGAACTGACAGAGGTTAGCAAAGTTTTCACCTGACCACCGTTTAGTTTTCGCCAAAAGTGGGTGCCAATACTGTCCTTTGTCGAGATTTCAGGCAGTTGACGTGTGCCGTGTCTATCGGCGGACTCGTCTCTTCAATAGTCTCATTCAATCGATAAGAACCGAGCATGCGGCAAAACCTCGCAGTCGGTGATATGGTCAGTCCATCTTAAGTGCATGGTTTGACGCAGACATTATCGATGATATATAGCTTTCTCGTGTGTATTTCGGTCAACCGAACGGGAATCTGCGGTTGATATATATATATATATATATATATATATATATATATATATATATATATATAGTATACATTTTTATTTAAACAAACATTATTGGTTACATATGTGCATACATATTCCAAAATTAATAATGATCGATTCGTAAAAAATAAAAATAATGAATAGATCCTTCCCCTAAATGTTAACATTTACAAAAAAACTACATATTCCAAAACGACATGTTCCAAAATTAATAATGATCGATTCGTAGAAAATAAAAATAATAAATAAAGATCCTTCCCTTAAATGTTAACATTTACAAAAAAACTATATATTCCAAAACCACATATTCCAAAATTAATAATGATCGATTCGTAGAAAATAAAAATAATAAGTAAAGATCCTTCCCCTAAATGTTAACATTTACAAAAAAAACACATATTCCCAAACTACATATTCCAAAATTAATAATGATCGATTCGTAGAAAATAAAAATAATAAACATAGATCCTTCCTCTAAATGTTAACATTTACAAAAAAACTACATATTCCAAAACTACATATTCTAAAATTAATAATGATCGATTCGTAGAAAATAAAAATAATAAATAGATCCTTCCTCTAAATGTTAACATTTACAAAAAAACTACATATTCCAAAACTACACATTCCAAAATTAATAATGATCGATTCGTAGAAAATAAAAATAATAAATAAAGATCCTTCCCCTAAATGTTAACATTTACAAAAAAAATTATGTGTCCACGTTAGTCGCCGTATTTTTTAGAATATATATTCTAAAATTCATGATGACTCGTTTATTAGTTTAGTAGATTATTCTGCAGACACACGCAGACACACACAGACACACACACACATATATATATATATATATATATATACTTACCTAACTTTATAAATATAGAGATTTTATTAAGCTTCTTTTTTTTGTTGATGCTATTGTGTGTGCGGCTAATATTACTAAAAAACGATTTACTAGATATACACAAAGAATAAATATTCTTTTGTAATATTTTCCACCCAAGCAATGGGGGTAATACCATCAAAATGAAGAGGAAGAAAAGAAGAAAAAAAAACTATAAGACATTTTCGCCTGACAAAGTTGTTTTACAACGAAAACTTGCAAAAATGAATAAATAAATAAATTTTTCATTTAAATTGCACGATTGTTGATTTTGAAAATATTTCATTTAAATACATTCTAATACGTGCTTCAAAGATGTTGTCAATTTCCTTACTATATATATATATATATATATATATATATATATATATATATATATATATATATATATATATATATATATATATATATATACAGGGTGTTTCAAAAGTCTTCGGAACATTACAAATGCGTATATCTCATGAACTATTCCAGGCAGAAAAATGAAACTGGTGCCATTTTAAAGCTTGCTTAATCAAGTTTTTGGTCATACTAATGATTTTCGTGTTATCTTTCCAGGTGCAGTAATGGCGTTCTCTAAACAAGACAAGGCATTTTGCGTCCTCCAATTTGCAAAGACTGAATCGTGGACATGTGTTCAGCGTGCATTTCGCAGGAAATTTAAAAAAGAAGCTCCTGAAAGGAAATCCATTGTCAGATGGCATGCTAAATTTGTGAAAGATGGGTGTTTGTGCCCAAGTAAGCGAACAGGTCGCCCTTCAACTTCAGAAGATGCAGTTGAGCAAGTTCGGACAGCCTTTCAGCGGAGCCCCCGTAAATCAGTGAGAAGAGCCAGCAGGGAACTTCAGCTTGCTCCAGCAACTGTCTGGCGTGTCTTAAGGAAACGACTGCAAATGGTACCTTACAAGCTCAAGTTGGTCCAAAAGTTGAAGGACACTGATAAGCCACTTCGCCGTGACTTTTGCATTGCAATGCAAGAGAAGTTGGAAGATAACGGCTTTGATGACCGGCTTGTTTTCAGCGATGATGCGACCTTCCATCTGAATGGCAAAGTTAACAAGCATAACACTCGCATATGGGGTACTGAGAATCCTCATGAACTTCTTTGGCACGAGCGAGATTCACCAAAAGTGAACGTGTTTTGTGCAATTTCCAAGAAAGGTGTCTATGGACCGTTCTTCTTTGAAGAGGCAACTATCACTGGTGAATCCTATCTCAACATGCTGGAAGACTGGTTAATGGCTCAGTTGGAACAAGCAGAATCTGATGACTTCATTTTTCAGCAAGATGGTGCACCACCACACTGGAGTCTTAGAGTAAGGCAGTTTCTTAACACAAGGCTGCCTGGTAGATGGATTGGGAGATCTGGGCGAGGTGATGACGTTCTCATGCCCTGGCCTCCTAGGTCTCCAGATCTTACCCCGTGTGACTTTTTCCTTTGGGGCTTTGTCAAGCAACAAGTCTATGTGCCGCCCCTTCCAAGAGATATTGACGAACTAAAGGCTCGAGTAACGGCAGTTGTGGGAACCATTGACGTCAAGATGCTGGAACGCGTTTGGCAGGAAATGGACTATCGACTAGATGTCTGCCGTGTGACGAATCGTGCTCATATTGAGCAACTTTGAAGATTCCCCACGAAACTTGAAACTTTAACCTTTCCAACGGTACCAATTTCATTTTTCAACTCCTAATAGTTTTGGAGTTATTAAAAATCGTTATGTTCCCAAGACTTTTGAAACACCCTGTATATAATGCCACGAAGTTTAACATGTACAAAAATAGCGTTTTTATCATGACGGTTAATAGCTCATTGATGTTCATATATGATAATGGATGAAACTGGGGATTACTGCTTCAATGAATCGAATGCGCCTATCAAAGGTAATATGTGGCGATTATATTTCGATATATGAGACTGTGAAGGCGGAATCAATTACTAAATGTGTAGTAAGATTAGATATTGCGTGTTTAATAATAAGGTTAAAACATGAAAATTCCACGTACGGTCAAATTAAGAAAGAAAATTGAATTTTCTATTAGATCCCTAGTTAGAAAATAAAGGATAGAGTGCAAGAATACGTGACAAAGAAGCGAAATCAATTCTTCCTCTTGGGTGTTCGGACATCTTTTTTTTAATCCGTCACTACCCTTAAGATTTGGGGAAGGAAGTTGCAGTTCATCAAGGTGTGCTTGTTAAAAATTGCTGTTAAAAGTAAATATAATACCAGAGTAAATAATGGAGTTATCTGTTATTCTTTCTAATTGCTTCTTTTATTCCAGCTACAAAAGGAATGAGAAGAAAAGAACTACATCTCTACGACTGCTACTGCGACTTCCGCTGAAAGACGTCACTATCCATTTGACCTGTCTACTTACAACGGGTCAACGACAGACTCAGTTGTTTTCTGTAAATGAGACAACAACAGTTTATCTGGTTGAGATCGAAGAATTCGACGCGTTTTCGTTATTTATCCACCACTTGTTTTGCAGATTTTACCGAACAATTTTAATTCATGTGTCTGGATGTGTGTGCTTGCGTGTGTGAGTGTGTGTGTACTTACCGATGATGGTATTAGAAAATTTCGTTCTTTATTTAGCAATTTTTTAATAATTTTTCTATATAAATTGAACGTAAAATGATCAGCCATTTTATTTTCTATACCAATATCCAAACTTGTGTGACTTCCGAACAGAATAGTGCGCAAGTGATAATAACATTAGTTTTAATGTTATGTAGTAACCAAATTTTATTTCGGTGATCGACCGTAAACGGTAAGTTACTAATCTTGAGCAATTTTTTCTAATTTTGGGGAATTTCAAATTTTTGCAGAAGTAAGTGATATTTCTTTTTTACATTTGTTTTTGTTTGAACCGCATGTTTTTTTTTATTTCGCTTTTTTAGGGGCTTCACGGTATTTTATTTATTTTTTTACAATTTTATTTTCTGCTATTTTACGTAATTGTTAAATTTTTCTGTATTCGCATTTTGAAGCTTTTAGTATTTTATTACATTTTTTCTTTAAAAGTTAAGGCATTGCCCGTAGAGGCTATACAAGTCACCTGGGGCGTTAAGCAGCTTCGCTCGTTCGCTAGTTTCTGTTGCATTGACAAAATAGTGCGTTCTGGGTTTATTTGATCACCGTTACAGGCAGTGTTGGAATTTGAGAAAAGGAGCAACGGCCAAAGTTCATTCAGATGACGGGTGTTTCCAAATCACACACAAAAAGAAAAATAAGCAATAAAAAATTTGATTACATTTTTTATTTCTACAATAATTTCCGGAAATTGGTGATGGTCAAGATATGGGTGATCATTTTACGTTCAAATTATATACGAAAGTGATTCCCAACTATAAAATGTAAAATATTTGGTAAAAAATAAATAAAGCGGAATTCGTTTGCGACATAATAGGTAAACGCACACAAAAAGCGCCAAGAATTCCTCCGGACTTCTGTAGAAAATGGAACGGGGTGCGCTCAAATATGTATTTTGAGAGAGAGAGTGAAAGTGATAGACAGGAACATAGTAAGAGATGGGCGAGTTGGTGAGGAATGTGACACATTCTTACGAATTAAACATCTAGGTTTATTGTAATCAGTAGATTATTGAGGTTGCTTTTGTTATTGTTTCCACATATTTTGATGGTGTGGGTGGGTCATACAAGTGACACAACAACTATTTCCCACAAAAATTCAAATGTATCAGACTTGCATGAAATTTTAACAATAGAAATTAAAATCAAACTAGCACGAAGACCCGACGTTGCTCGGGATTGAATGAGGATCACTACTTTGTACTTTTTCACTATGCTCACATCATCAATGTTTTTACCGCATCTCTCCTCTTTTTTCACCCCCGAATATAGTCGAAAGAAGCTTAAATGTTGGAAAACTCCCTGACTGAGTGTCTTATGCATATGGTTTAAATTTTATTAAAATCAGATATACACATTTAAAGTTTTAAGGCAGTTCTCTCCTCATGGGTCACTTACAGGTTCGCGAACGCTTCCATTGTTTTCCTAACTTTTAGATTTTATGTAGATTCTCTAATTTTTCTTCCTATAGTGAACACACAAACATCACACACGTATACAAATACACATTAAGTTATTTATATATATATATATATATATATATATATATATATATATATATATATATATATATATATATATAGATACATAGATAGATTGAGAGAGAGAGAGAAAGAGAGATGAAGAAAGATTACTAAACTTTCAAGACCGAGTATTTTAAGGTAGCGTGAATATTTATAAAAACCTTCGACCCCTTGTGTAAATGAAAATATATCTGATTTGCACGGAAGTTGAACAATATTAGAAACAAAGTAGTGTTGGAATTTATTCAAGCCCCCTTTCACGTATTGGCTGTCAGGCATTGCAACCCCTATTCCCTTAGGTGTCACGTGAGCCAGCCCTTAAAAAGCCTTGCACACAGCATCCCGGCCTCTTTTTCGACGACTCCGCTCAAGTCAGCAATACATCGGCTGGCATCCTCAGAGACAACAGCCCACGACGGCAGTCACAGAGAATGACCTCCCGCAGTTACCCGAACTCTATACAGATAAGTTCTCGCGAACCACGTTTTCGCAAACCCCCTCTCAAATTCACCAATGCCTAACTGAACTTTGAAAACTCTGTTTGTAAATATTCTATGACTGCACCTTTCTCTTTCTTAGTAAAATTGATGTGAAACTATATTCTGGTGTTTTGTGTTCCTTCTCTCAGGCTTTCGTCCTATATCTCTCTTTTGATGATTTATCTGCACATTGTTACCCAATTCTCACGTGCGAGAATTTAACTTTATTTACAGGATTATTTTAATCCCAACAGTAGGTCAGCAGTCAGAATGGCTTGTTACAGTCGTCACAGGCAGCATAGCAACTCTGAAACGGACATGTTGTTGACGGTATTTCGAATTGTCATGCAGGCGTCTAGGCAGAAACGTTGAGTCTCGTAGGTTGCCATTGCTTTCCAAAATCACGCTATCCGTCTCCCCACCGTTATCCCTTATGTGGAATTATCCACCAGGCGCTGTTGCGATCGAAATCAGACTCCAGCATCACGTGATGACAAGTGGACCGGTCCACCTTCACGTGAGAGGTGCAGCTGTCCCGTTTGCAAAAGTGTGATACTATGGAAGTCTTCCCGCCCAGAGCCTAGACTCCTGAGAATGATAGAAAATGATTCACCAATGTACACAAAGGCAATCGGAAATAGTATCAATAGTCAGATGGGTATGTCTTATAAGGCGAGCGCGGAAGTAGTGAGTTTCTATTTTTGGCCAAGATCAAAGTGTAGTATTTGTTCCGATGGATACTGCACCCCATAGACCTGTATTGTCTTGGCCTTCGGGGCTTGATTTCCGCCGGTCTGTGGATTTGTCCTGTGCAGTTCTAGGAGGACCACCCTCCCAGGCTTTGCCTCCCCTCTTTGGGGAGAAGTAAGTTTATTGCTTACTGCCTGAGGCGCCCCTACCGGGGAATGCCGACGGGGCTGCCCAGGGATTTTTTGTAGACCAGAGTGCTCACTTTCTCGGGCGCTGGCTTTTCAAGTCCCACTTTCCCGACCCGACCTTGGGTCACATCTTACCTTGTGGGAGTAAGATAAAACTGGCTTTGTGCCTAACCTCCTGGGGAGGTAAATAAATTGTCGGCGACTAAGAAAAAAGACCGGGCATAGGTTTGAGTTAAGACAGTTGACGTTAGTTGGCGTCTCGGAGGATAGACGATTAGATAAGGATGGATGGGGAAGAGCCTTAGCAGATGACGGGGTGATCTGACGACTTCAAGTACCAACGGTGTAACACACATTCTCAGAGCACGGCTCACCTATACATACTGTATCTTAGTTTGTGTTTTTTTGTGAGTTGCGTCGTTTCTTTTACTAAACGTTAACCAGTGCTGTGCCCTCGGCGATCACCAAGAAAACGACACGGCTAGAACGACAATGAAGACGAGAAGAAAACCACGGCACACACAACGTTAGGGTCGGTTATTGTCGAGAGGGGCGCACGTGGTCCTACAAAAGTACTACACCTCTGTTAGCCCCTGTACATCCGAACAAATTAAGTAAGGTTCTATAATTTTCACTTTAAAAAACGAATGCTGAGATATAAGGTTTGAAGCGCTTTAGCCCATAATTTTAACACATTCTGTCTGAAAATTCAAATATTTTCTTTTTGCCTGCCATTACTACATAGCAGTAATATTTTGTAATCAAATTTTTTTTATTTTTCATAGAATATTTTATTTAGGTAAAATACTTCTCTGTTTTTATTTTCTTTATTTATAGTTGCTGAATTCTGCAAGGAAACCACGGGCGACTGAGGTAAGAATTATTCAAAACTGCATTAGCCAGGAATACACAACAATTTCATAGAATACGCCGCTTTCCACTGGGTCAATAATATTTCGATCGCAATCAGTTGCAATTCTATCGCTGCAGTTGTGACGACAACAAAAATACTAATCAATAATCGATATGTGCAGTTATTGATTCTCACAAAATCTTCTTCTTCATCAATCTTAATCAAATAAGATTTCGATCAATTCATCATTAATTAAATCGATAATAATTAAGTTTGCTTTGGGTAAAAATGAAGTCGTTTTTATTTTGTCTTTTCTCGCATGCAGGTGTTCCGGGTGCAAATCTATATTGATGAACTTCAGGTGGCCCTGAGGGTAACCCGCCTCCGATACTATCGTGTAAATAATCTAATTGAATTATTCAACCAAACCAAACAAATATATTTATATACATGTTATAACTATCTTAGCTCTCTCTCTCTCTCTCTCTCTCTCTCTCTATATATATATATATATATATATATATATATATATATATATATATATATATATATATATATATATAAATGAATAAATGCGAAAGTTTTTTTCATTTATAAGTCCTATATTATCATCAAAACGGGTTAGTACTATTTTAATCACTAATACAACATAATATTTGAAAATATTGTATATATATAGTAAAAACTAAAGGCACAAAAAACTCTTTCCATGCCTAATTTGCATAACTATTTTTCAAACACTTCATAATTAATTGATATTTGGTGTCATTCATTCGTAATTTTATCGTTCTGTTTATTTTATATATATGCAATATTTTTGTCGATATTAATTACAGTAATTTAAAACAAAAAGGATAAATTATTTAATCTTTCTTAAAATATTTGCTAGAGGAAGTAATTTAAACTAGAGAGAAATATCGTGGCCTTACGACGGCCACAGGAAGATGCACGAGACTGATTGACCCCCTAATCTCCCTCTCTCATCTTAGCGACGCCATATAGAGGAAGATGAAAGCGTGTCGGACTATTTCCTTCGGTTGGCGACCAACGTCACATTTTTTAAATAGTTTTTAATAAATATAAATAAAGAAAACACACTCACACGCACGCACGCACACACACAGAGCGAATTGAGTTATTTTATCTGTTCATATCGCATATTAATCCGTGGTTCCAACAAATTTGTGAATTAAATGTTTAAAATTGAACACTTTGGTTTCAAGTATTTTAAGTAGCGAAATTTGCGAAGCGATAGCGAGCTGGCAAAGCCAGCTAGTATATATATATATATATATATATATATATATATATATATATATATATATATATATATATATATAATGTATTTTTATGTAATTATTTTTATTGGTGATTGTAGCGTTTGTTGTTATTTTGCTTACTATTATTTCGATTGTCTCACTTCCTAAGTGATTAAGATGCAGAAAATTGCATTATTAGACGCCCTTAACTTCATAGGACGTTAATATGTATATTTTTATTTATTTTATACGTACATAAAAGTAATCCATTGACACGTGTTTCTGGCTTACAGCCGTCATCAGTCTGGCTAACTTAGACAGAGATCGAACCTTTCGATATTGATGTCTATAGTCCAGCGCTCTACCACTGGACCAAGACGCTCTGTCTAGAAATATGTACGATTTTTATCACCTAAATATTTAATGTATTTTTATGTAATTATTTTTATTGGTGATTGTAGCTTTCGTTGTTATATATATATATATATATATATATATATATATATATATATATATATATATATATATATATAGCTAGTTAGTTAGCTGTGTGTATATATTTATATACCTGTTTCCATGTGCAGGATAATCTCATAAACTAATGAACGGATCATTATGAATTTTGGAATATATATTCTAGGCAACATGGTGAGTAACATTTGCACATTATTTTATTTTTTTTGTAAATTTTAATATTAAAATTTAGGTAATATATTTTTCTGTGCCAGATAAACACCCACACTAATAAACCGATCGTTATACATTTTGGAAATTATATTTCTTGGCAACACGGTTAGTAGCATCAGCAAATTATTTTTTGTAGATTTTTGCATTTAGGGTTTGAGCCCACTCTAAGTCGCGTCCTTCTTAAAAAAAACTTTTAAAATAAGTTAAATGCAAAAAAAGAATAGAAAAAAGAATTGCTCTACACCAAATTTTGAGTTATATTAAGTAATACCTTTTTAAAAAGATTCGTGTGCGCGCGTGATCGTCAATAATATGTATGTGTTTGATAAAATACTAAACAATTGAACTTATTATGAATTATGGAATATGTATTCTAGGCAACAGGGTGCATAACGTGAACATATTTTTTATTTTTTTGTAATCTTTACCATTTAGATAGAATATACTATACCTCCCAAAGAAAGAAAAAAAATAACATTAAAATGGTAAACTAATGCTATTTTTATTGTTATACCTGTAATGGGACGGGTATTGTACTAGTACACATATTATATTATGAGGTCATCTAATATATAAAGTAGATACGTTGTTCCCCTGTACCTTCTCGGAGTATAGGAAAATAACCACATGCATCACAGGCTACTAAACTCACCACTATACTACACTTATTCACTCGAGCGTGTTTTAGTAAATTTGTTATTATTTTTTTCTACATAACACTAAATATTACATTTAGCCCACCATCAACGTCTCTCCGAAAAACAAACTCCATATAGGTGGTAGCAAAATTTTTTCTCCCTAACAATTCTATACTGTCACTCTACTCATCGACACTGGGAACTAATAGGCACAGTTTAATTTTCACAAAACACCCAGTTCTTATTTATTATTTGCCTGGTATTAATTTACTACATAATATAAAGCAATACGCAAAGACTTAATGACCGCTCCCGTTCACCCCGCTGATTTTCCGCGAATATCAGATTACGTTATTTCAAATTCTACCTATGACTTCTACATTTATATTCATTCCGGAATTAAGCGAATGAAATTAACGAACACAGTTCCTGGAACATTTATTCATTCAACATGGCGGCTACAATTTCTTGATCGAATCGACTTCCTATTTAATTCAATAAGCACCAAGATACTGGTAGACCCCGATACATTTACATTTTCAAAATCATACACCTTTAACACGCATATTATAGAAAACTTGCCCAAATCCAGTCATTTTCATCATCTACAAATGACATAAACCGTGTCATTGCTGATTCTTAACATAACACGCATGCCCATAATCAAGCTTAGCTTAATTGACCTATTTTCAGATGTATTTTTTACTCGAACGGTGGCGCAGTGGTTAGGAAGGCAGTTTTCGTGATCGCCAGTTTCAGCGTTCGATCCCATTCTACTATATCACTTTTTTCTTTTTTTTTAAATTAATAGCATTCGCAAACACGATAGAGGGGGGGGGGAGAAAAACAATGGGCCGTTTCTTTTTTTTATTCGACGTCATGCAATAGGTAGTACTTTCTCCCGTGCAACGCCGGGCGACGGGTTCCGCTAGTATAATATATTGCGGATATATATTTTCATAATTTAGTTAAACTGTTATCAATGCGTGAGTATAGCCTAGTAGGTGTATGACAACATATATATGGCAAGTAAGCTACACAGACACGTTAATGTTTCATTCCTGAAGGTAGTCATCAGGCTAAGTGTGTGGAAATATGGTTTACGATTGATTTTATATATAAGTAGTGTTTAGGTTCGCTATAAGCTAATAAAAATAATAGCCCGAGAGGAGATAATAATATCAACGAATTCGATTGGTTAGTTAGTAAACACTACTTAGATATTAACAATCGCAAAGTATAATCCACGCATTTAGTCTGATGATTTCCTTCGGGAATAAAACATGAACGTTTTTATGTAGTTTATTTGCTATAAATATATTTTCATACTATTATATATATATATATATATATATATATATATATATATATATATATATATATATATATATATATATATACGTGTATAGTGAAATTGACATATACAATTCGATATTTCTTCTAAATGTATAACCTACACCTTCGATCGATTTATTTTATAAACGTGTAGGTTATGAAAACGATCTAGGAAGTAAGTTTTGAATTTTATGTCTAAAAACTTTTCGGGAAAGTGTTCAGATATAAACTAGAAAAAAAAGACTCGTTAGGTCACCCATGCAGATCGGGTTTGATTGTTTGAATAAAGAAAAAGTGAGTTTGGAAAGCCAGCTACGTATAAATAGTAAAAAGACAAAATCCAAAATTTCTGATCGCTATATATCTTTCCATCTCCCTTCTCTTTATGTGTGTGTCTCTTTCTGTCTGTCTGTCTGTCTGTCTGTCTGTCTGTCTGTCTGTCTGTCTGTCTCTCTCTCTCTCTCTCTCTCTCTCTCTTCCTCTTCTGGATAGGGTTAAATATTTCCACTACTTGTGGTGATATTCTCATATTTTTAATGAACTATTCCAATCATGTTATTATTTCCTTTCTTTATTATATCCAATTGTTAATAAAGAGAGAGAAATAGAGAGATAGAGGGAGAAGGTGGGGAGATAGAGAGACAGGCGCGAGAGTTATAGACACTGTATTAAATTAATAAAGCATCTATAGTGAGAGTGGATGAGAGTAATAGACATAAACTTAGTAAGAGATGGCTCAGTTAATGAGTAAATTGCAAACTGCGGCTAATAATTAATTAATAATAATAAAGAACTAATTAAAATTGATTCTTTTTCGAATATAACTCAATCTCAATACCAAAGAATATATTAACATATATTTTGTTTGATTTATATATATATATATATATATATATATATATATATATATATATATATATATATATATATATATATATATAAGGCTTCGGGAAACAAAACTTTTTAATAAACACAGCTCTACTATAATAATAAATAGTGTCAACAACTTCCAATCATTTGATGCATGTGGTTTGCTAAGATTTGAAATGTTCGAACGCCAAACGCGACAAATCCAATTCCTTGAAATTGAGACATAAACATTACAAAGACGAATATTTCAAATCTATAATTTGACCGTAAAAGCTTATTACGTGCAAACATGTTTCAGCGACGACGTTATTCAAAGTCGAGATTCTTCAGGCCATTGAAAGGAAAGATTAAGATTTAGCGAAATTTTTTTGTAGCAGGGAATAGAGGGTTGGGATAATTTATAAGGGAGCAGGATATTTAAAGGAATTCAATTTCAGATCATATATATATATATATATATATATATATATATAAGATTTAGACAAGCAAAAGGTAAATAGATAAATATTTTTTTATAAAATAGAGAAAGAATAAAAAAAAATACAGCTCTAGTTGTTATTGAGCACTACTTTATATAGATATATATATATATGTATATATATATATATATATATATATATATATATATATATATATATATATATATATATATATATTGCTATGGTCAAAAATCTATTAAACCGTGCGAAATTAATCTCCTCATCCAAAAAATATTTTTTAATGAACTAAAAAACATAAAACAAGTCCTAATTAATAATCATTTTCCCAATTATATAGTTGATGAACAAATAAAATTAATGATTAGAAATTTAGATAATCCTACTAATAAGCTAAATAATTCCCACTACATAAATCTATTCTATTGTAACCAAATGAATCCAAACTTTAAATTGGATGAAAAAGCTCTTTAAAATATAATACATCGCTATATATCTCCCACCAATTCTGATGATAAAATACGATTTATCATTTATTATAAAAAAATGAAAACATCAAACTATGTTGTTAAAAATAACACTTCCCAAACCCAAAATACATTAGGAAGAACCAATGTAATATATCAGTTCCAATGCCCTATGGGAGAATGTATCTCCGACAACAATAAAAAAAACTAATTCTTACATAGGTTTCACTTCCACAACACTATCCCGAAGACTCACCCTACATCTCTCCGACACTAGCTCTATATGCCAACACCTAAAAAAACATAATTGCAACCCCTCCCAATATAGAAACATCCTTGTTAACAATACCAAAATAATACACCATGATACCAATATCAAAAAATTAAAAATACTCGAAGCCCTCCACATAAAAACTAAACATCCCACAATTAATAATGACAATTATGAAACTAGTCGCAACATTTTAAAGTCTCTAGCATAATAATTAACATTACCAAATTCTTAGCCATTAGGTAGTTATGCGTTTGAATCGTATGTACTTTATTTAACGTCATCAATTTCTTAACGGTTTAAACAGTCAAACTTTAAATCTCTCGTATGTGTAGAACGCCATCACGCTCTCATGTACGTTTCAACTTTACAGACGCGTTTTCAAATATAAACTACTTGCCGTTATAATTCAAAAATGAGCACAACAGTAAAGACACTAACACTAATACCGCCTGAAGATGATTTGACGATTCAAATCGAAAGTACTTGCAAAAAAGAAAAAAGAATGGAACAAGAAAGCCATGGATCATATTTATATCAAATTGACCGACACATTAGATGGACAATTCGGAAAATTGAAAAAATAAAAAAAAGTCGCATCAAACAAAACCACTCCGTGTTATTTAATAATGTTTGCCTAAATATATATATGTATATTTATATATACATATATATATACATATATATATACATATATATATATATATATATATATATATATATATATATATATATATATATATATATATATATATATATATATATATATAGTTTTTGAAGTTATAAAAATTATACGGAAGAGAAAGAAAAAAAACACACTTTTATTCTAAAGTCCGTCGTTGGAAATTTTTTTCTTGTAATCCAATCAATCTCTTGTAATCACTGTATTAGTTTACAGCCGAGAATTTACGCTAATCTTAAAAATTTTGTAGGGTCATCAGTTGTGTACAATGAAAAACTGTTTTAAGGATTTAAAAACAACATATATATATATATATATATATATATATATATATATAATTAATTAATTCATGGATTAATGTTTGTATGTAGATTGTATAAAGATTTTTAAAATGAATAAACAAATTAATTTTTGCGTGCACAAAAGGTAGACATTGACGCGCGTTTACGACTATTAGTCGTCATCAGCATGATTAAACCGGGCAGGGATGTAAATATTCGTAGTCTAGCGCTTTACCCCTAGACCAGAATGACCTGCCACATTTTGTGCTCGACTTTTTATCGCCTATAATGTAACGCTGACTTTTTATTGTTATTTTTTGGGCGATACTCGACCGGTGTTTACCGGTGCGTTTTTTCCGGTTAAGTCATCCTGATGACGGCTCATAGCCAGAAATGCGCGTCCATGTCTACCTTTTGTGCACGCAAAAATTATTTGTAAATAAATTAAAAAATAAGTATACAAAAACTTATTTATAATTTAATTAATTAAAAAAAAATCTATATGTACAAAAAGTGATGACTCGTCCGATTTAGGGAAAATAAATAAAAAATGCGATCGTTTGCATATTCCTAAAATAAACAAACGGCTCAGGATAACGAAGAATAATTTTTAAAAACATACTGGTAAACACCGGTCGAGTATCGCTAAAAAAAATAACAAAAAAATCAGCGTATATATATATATAAAATTTAGGGTTCATATTTTTTATTTTTTATTTTTTTAATTTTTTTTTAAATATATATATATATATATATATATATATATATATATATGTATAAGTAAGATTCATTTTATATTCCAATAACCATGTTTTTTAGTTTTTTATTTAGTTTTTTTCACATTTCTAAAAACATGACAGTTCTGTGAGTTGTATTTTTTACGGTCCGTTTTTTCTGCCGTGAGTCAAACAACATTTTCAATATGGTCTCAAAAATGAAGCTCAATATGTAAACTATTTATTAGAGCTTTCAATAAATAGAGTATTAAATTCAAGATTATATCATTCTATGATTTAATAAAAATTTCCGAACAAAGTAAATTTTACACATGTTTCTAGAGGAGTCGGAATTAAACACAGGTAATCCAACGTTTTGAATATTAACGTTTGATTTTGAAAATATCCGAACGTTTAAATTCCTTCAACCTTGAATATTCTTTTGGTCATTAGAAAATACATTTCAGCAAACTTACCAAAACTAGAACGACCACGGAAAGCGAATAGTACGCCGAGTCCCGGCAGAGAGGCCACCATGATAGGGCGACTGCCTGAAAAATAAATTGAAAACAAATACAAAGTTACAATTTATAAGAAAGTTGTGTGTTTTTTTAGATTAAAGAAAAAACTGACAAACATAAAGGATAGAATGGACAAAAACATGAACACTTGAAAAACACGACTTTCACTTTTGTTGCCCTTCAGGCTGGGATCAGAGAATAGTATCTATTTTTTCTCAGTTGGAAGAGGAAGAAATCAGGCCTAGATACGACTTATTTGAGCTGTAATAGCTCTCCTCAGCTCATGAATAGCTTGGGGAGTGTTTTCATAGGTTTTGAGATAACCTCACAGATAAAAATCTGAAGGGCGGTTATGGACCGGTAAATGTGAAGCTGATTCAGTATCATACACCATACTGATCAGACGATCACGAAAATGTCCTCGCATATAATTGAACTGTAATAAACAAAAGACTTTTGGGCATTAACTACTGAAATTGGTGGACAAGTCAAGCATAGAAGTTTATTTGTACCAAATATGGTTGGATTGCAGAAAGGATTTTGAATATTATTAACGGTTCCATGGTTGGGAATTTTAAGGCCTCCTTATACTGATTAGAGTTAGGGTTAAATAGAACTGTTACTGGGCACAACACTAAACTGCCTCGGATGAATTTGGGGGTTCGTCCCTACTCCACTTATCTTTCCTACCCTGTTCTACTTTTTTTTTGCTATCGTATTTCCTAACCCTCACAACTACTCAAGCTCTTTGTATCCCAAACCTTCTTGGATATGTCACAAAGCTACATCAGTTAGTGGAAAAGGAGTCGGATGAAATTTAATCTTTTGTGGTACTTGTAAGCATTGGGTACACCAAATGTGCAGTGGACTTACTGGTAGGTTTAGAGAGGATAACGAATTTGTGTGACAGAAGTGTAAGACAATGGAGATGGATGAGAACTCAGACGTGGAAGAAAGCATATTTGGATGGCGAAGCTATTGAGGTTCGTCGAGAAGTTTTGTTATCTTGGTGATACTATTGGGCACAGGGTGGACCAGGTGATAAGATGATTGCAAGAGTTAAGAGTGGATGGGGTGACTTCAGGGAACTTCTGCCATTACTAACCAGCAGAACATAACCGCTGTCGACCTAGGGAATAGTCTATGAAGCATGTGCACGCAGTGTGATGAAGTATGAGAGTGAAAGTTAGCTAGTGAAAGTTGATGACATGCGTTTCATGGAGAGAAATGAAACTGATACGATAGAGGTATTATGTGAGTTTAAAAGACAGTCTTAGTTTTGATGACTTCAGAACAAGATAAAATCTTGACTGCAGAACATGAAAGTTCGGTGTTATAGGGTTAGGGTTAGGGTTAGGGAGATGTGTGCAGAGCAGGAAACTTCGGTGTTATAGGGTTAGGGTTAGGGAGATGTGTGCAGAGCAGGAAACTTCGGTGTTATAGGGTTAGGGTTAGGGAGATGTGTTCAGAGCAGGAAACTTCGGTGTTATAGGGTTAGGGTTAGGGAGATGTGTGCAGAGCAGGAAACTTCGGTGTTATAGGGTTAGGGTTAGGGAGATGTGTGCAGAGCAGGAAACTTCGGTGTTATAGGGTTAGGGTTAGGGAGATGTGTGCAGAACAGGAAACTGCGGTGTTATAGGGTTAGGGTTAGGAAGATGTGTTCAGAGCAGGAAACTGCTGTGTTATAGGGTTAGGGTTAGGGAGATGTGTGCAGAACAGGAAACTTCGGTGTTATAGGGTTAGGGTTAGGGTTAGGGAGATGTGTGCAGAACAGGAAACTTCGGTGTTATAGGGTTAGGGTTAGGGTTAGGGAGATGTGTGCAGAACAGGAAACTTCGGTGTTATAAGGTTAGGGTTAGGGAGATGTGTGCATAACAGGAAACGTCGGTGTTATAGGGTTAGGGTTAGGGTTAGGGAGATGTGTGCATAACAGGAAACTTCGGTGTTATAGGGTTAGGGTTAGGAAGATGTGTGCAGAACAGGAAACTTCGGTGTTATAGGGTTAGGGTTAAGGTTAGGGAGATGTGTTCAGAGCAGGAAACTTCGGTGTTATAGGGTTAGGGTTGGGAGATGTGTGCAGAACAGGAAACGTCGGTATTATAGCCATGTTTAAAGAACGGATGAGACTTCTTGGTTCAGTAGATGTAGAAGAGTTAAGGTACCAGAGTCAGTTCACGGGGAAACGCCAAGGAAAACATGAGAAGAAGTGATAAAATCGGCTTGAAATAAAGATGGATAAATAAAGACCTGGCCTGAGATAGGTTAGTTTGGAAATCAATTTCCTAAAGTCGTCCAACACATGCCAGCATGTAAAACGGACGTTAAACCGATGATGATGATGATGATGATGATGATGATGATGATGATGATGATGCCCCGATTTGGGAGTTTTGAGAAGTTTTGAATCACCCTTTAGCCACCATTAATCCTTTAGTCCACTAGTACTTATCAGGGTATCACCTCTAATCATCATCGTGATTATATTTGGTGTAACGTTTGTTTTTCATACTAACATGTGTTGGGTGGCTTTTAGAAATTGACTTCAAAGCTAACCTACCTTTGGCCAGATCTTTAATTATCCCTCTTTCTCTCAAGTCCACCCTTATCACTTTCTTCCATGTTTTCCTTGGCCTTCCCCTGTGAACTGACCCTGCTACCTCAACTCTTCTACATCTACTAACCCCAAAACTCTCATCCGTTCTTTCAATGTGGCCATACATTCGAAGTTTCCTGTTCTGCGCACATCTTTCAATATTAAGTTAAATGGAATTTAGGAAATAAAAAATAAGCCTACAAAACAAATGGTAACACTACAGAATAGTTAACACTTGATTAAACATTTAAACATTCACTTCCAACATTTGTTTTGTGAAAGTACAAAATAGTTAACACTCGAGAATTCGTAAACCAAAAAAACAACACAATTTATATAATACGCATTAAAATGAAATTATGCACATAATTCCTGTAGTTTTAATGTGTGTAAAAGATTTTGTTAAACGTTAAAATGACAGAATAGAACTCGAGAACTCGTAAACCAAAAAAACACATAATTTATATAATACGCATTAAAATGAAAAAGTCACAGTTTTAATGTGTGTAAACTATTTTTAAGATTTTTTAAAAACGTTAAAATGACAATAGTTAACACTCGAGAACTCGTAAAGCAACAAAAAATGGTAGTTTTCACATGTGTAAACGATTTTTAAGAAGTTTTTAAACTGTATAAAAACTCTTATGAATCGTTTCACACGTTAAAACTATGCTTATTCGGTAGAGAATTTTATTTTAACGCGTTTTATATAGTTTATGTGTTTTTATTTGTTTAAAGGTTTCTCAAATGTTAACTATTCTGTACGTTCACCAAACAAATTAATCTGAAAACCTTAATATACAAAGTAGGATCTATTTTATATCTGAAAATATTTACCAGTTGAAGCATAATAACCTTTACTAAAATAACTGGATTCGACATTACTTTACCCAAAAAAGGTTGATATGCCATAAAACAAACATACGGTATAATCACCTTTATATGGATCCACTTTATCAGATGTGCTAAACAATGATGTTAATTAAAATATGAAGCAAATGTTTACTTCCAACTATCCATTCTAGGAAACTTCCAACTAACCCTATGTACTAATATCATCAAGATATGTAGCGTACATAAAAGTAAACTATAAAAGCTACTCCCTATTTACTTGCCTCCCCACCGGAGAAGAGTTAGACTCAAGGTCGATTTTTTGTGTGGAAAAATCCCCCCCCCCCAAAGGCTTATTTTGGATTGGGACAAAATTAAAATTGCCTCACTTGTTAGATTAAGTGCAGTATCTGAACAGATACAGCACTTTGCTCCTAGTCGATAGGCTTTTTATTAAATAGGTAGAAGAATACACGTCCCAGAACAGTTAAAATGAATTCATCGAACAGAACAATCTGCGACCTTTTATGTTCTCTTACAAAGATTGAAATCAGGATAAAATAATCGTAAATATTATGTTTGGAATCTTATTCTAATTTTGACCAAAATCCATTACATGATTTTGATTCTAGAAAATGTCTAAAATTTAAGGTTTAAACTTAAGGGGTCTTCAGAAGAAATTGAAATTCGGGGAATATTGCTTAATTGGTGTTAACTGCAAATCCGATATATTTTAATTTTCAAATGGAAGGTTCTCCACATAAAAACCATTTAAATATATAACAAAAAAAACTGGATTTTGGGGAAAATTTATTAATTGATGTCTAATACCGTTATTGTGTGATGGTGATCTACCCTATTTCGTGACTATATGGACTCTTCTAGACATTACGGTGGCTAAGTGGTTAACGATGTGGACTGAGGACCTAGGTGTGCCGGGTTCGAATCCAGTTCGTTCTACAGAAACACTTTCAGCAAAACCCACACTTGACATTGTGCCTAACTTCCTGGAGAGGAGGTAATTCAAATACTTTCTGCCACAGACGTGGCTGAAAGACGTAAATACCAGTTGAAGATTTGTTCCCCACAATCAGTCTGGTGGGAACTGGGCCATTTATGTGGCCTTTTATGTGTTTTGCTGAGATATTAGTCCTGCGTAGTACAAGGAGGTCCACCCTCCCCGGCCCTGTCTTCCTTCTTTGGGGAGGAGTTAGTTTATTACAAACTGCCTGATGCGTCCCATTGGGGAATGTCGACGGGGCTGACCAGGTAATTATTACGGGGATAAAGTGCTTATTTTTTAGGGGTGTTAGCTTGTTCTCCCAACCTTCCGGCCTTGTACCACATCTTCATGCGGTGGGAAGGAAGTAAATAGCCAGTCGTTCTGTAATGAAAGCTACTTGCTGACTTGTATATACCAGTCGAGGATCCGTTTTCGACAATCAGTCGTGGCCTTTTATCTGTCGAGCTGTGGTATTAGTCTTGGGTAGTCCTAGCAGGCAAATACTCCTAGTCATTGCCTTACCTCTTTGGGGAGGAGTTAGTTTATTGCTAATTGCCTGGGGTGTCCCGACCGGGAAATCCCGACAGGGCTGCCCGGGCAATTTCTGAGAGGCCAAAATGCCCTAATTCTAAGGGCACTGCCTTGTTCTCACCATCTTCCAGTTTTGTGTCACATCTTCTTGCGGTGTGAAAGAAGTAAATACCCAGTCTCGTGGCACCTCGAAAAAAGTATTTCTGTAACCTACTATTCTGTACTTCTGTAAATACACACTCTTGTAAATATACGACCGTCTTATCTTAATGAGTATCGCCCCTTCAAGGTCAAAACAAATATCTATTATTAAAATTTCACAAAAATCCGAGGCATCTTAATTTTCACGAAGGGCTTCTACCCCTTTTTACCACTTTTGCATGAAACTAAATTAAACTAAATATAGCCTACATTTGCACCCATACGCCTAGCAGCTGTATTAACAAAATTATAATGATCGGTTAATTAGTTTAGGAATGAATACTGTACATACCAATATATCAACATATAAACATATCTAGCTTTTATAAAAATACGGATAAGCATACAAAATTAAACATACAAACATTTTGTTTACATTGAAAATTATTTATTTTAATTGTAAGAAATTAATTAATTTTAAGAAATAACTTTTAGTCAATGGAGTTAAATTGAGTAGAGCAATTTAAATAGCTTTTCAGTTTTAGGCTGTCATTAATTTAGACAAATCCAGCGATTAGTCAAAACTATGAAAAATTATGCCGATTAGCCATTCTAAACGTGTCTAACAAAAGCAAGAACCGGTGCATATAAAAATACGTATCTTATTCAACACATTCCGGCTTTTAATAAGACGAGAAAATGCCCCAAATTTTTGTATTGTAGACTTCTTTAGTAAATTGATATTGGTTCGGTAGAAATATCACTCGCTAAATGGGCAGCACAATTCTAAAATTGTTTTCGTATCAACTTAAATAGAGATGTTTCAGATAACCCGCAGTTCCAAATACCCCCTCTCGTCTGCACAGAAATGAGAATTTGAAATAAAAGGGCATGATTATATAGAGAGGTACTCACCTGGGCTGCAAGCAAGCCGCATAGGCCAATGACAAACAAGATGTTGAACACTGCAGACCCCACAATCGTTCCAACACCAACATCACCTTTCGTGACGAACACACCTGCAAAATAAAATAATTCATCTTTTAATTTGCTAATGACATGGTTTAATAAATATATATATATATATATATATATATATGTGTGTGTGTGTGTGTGTGTGTGTACGTAAGTATGAAACATCGATGTCTGTAGGTGATTAATAATTAATATTTATGAATAAATATTATTGTATAGCCCCCTTTACTAAGGCTGGGCACTCTGAGTGAATTAAATAACAAGCAATACTACTAACTTCATTGCGAGTCCAACTCGATTTGTTGTTGTTAGATCTCTCTTCGCCGCTTGCAGTGAATACTCGACGACTTGGTATTTACAAAGTTAAATTTCTCCTAAATACTGAGCTGATTACTGGTGGTCAACCGGTAACTCTCCTGACTTGCGAATCAGTGACGATTTGTAGTCGAAGTTCGCGCCCGTCGACCGTCGGGAATTAGCTTCCGGCACTGAAGATTGCGTAAGCATGAAACATCGATGTCTGTAGGTAGTAAATAATTAATATATATATATATATATATATATATATATATATATATATATATATATTTAGTGTTATAATGGAATAATTCCAGGAAGAAATCCGGGTAAGAGAGCTCAATGTGGTAAACAGAGCAAGAATAACGTAAAATATAATAACACGAATGTAATTTCGTGTTATTATATTTTACGTTATATATATATATATATATATATATATATATATATATATCTGCATTAGTTTTAGATTTTAATGGTTGTTTCTTTCTTCGGTGGGTATGGTACTCTTTCGGTTACACCACCTAAATGGTATAGTTTAAAAAATAAATAATGTGCTCACGTTACATGCCTAGAATACGTACTCCATAATTCATGACGCTATGTTCAAGAGTTAAGGATTTTGCCAAGCGCATACATATTATTGACGCTCACATGCGCGCACTGATCCTTTATATAACACGAAATATGATGTACAGCTATTCTTTTCTTTATAATTTTTTTTGTGTATCTAACTTGCTTTAAGAGTTTGTTGAAGGCTGGTGCGACGAGTTTGGGTGAGTACACCACCTAATGAGTAAGGTTTACAAAAAAAAATAATGTGCCCATGTTACTCACCGGTTTACCGAGAATATATATTGAAAAATTTATTATGATTGGCTAATAATTTTTTTTTTAATAGATAGTAATAAATAAATTTAAAAAATATATATATATAGGCCCCTAAATAGTTACATTTAAAAAAATAATGTGTCCATGTTAATCACTGGATTTTTTAGAATATAGTCATAAAATTCATAATGATCTGTTCATTAGTTTACGAAATTACACTATACACACACACACACATATATATATATATATATATATATATATATATATATATATATATATATAGGTACGTGTGTGGAAATGGTCTATTGATGCATCAAGTGTGGTGTACTGTGTGTTGTGTGCTCGTCACTTTCCTATTACAGTCTCCACCGCTGTCAGTACATAGTCTCTCTATAGGCAAGCTCCATGCAGTGCCTCCCCGTGGCGACACACGTCAATTGAGTACCTTGCGGACTCAAGCAGAACTACAGGAGACTCGGAGGTGGTCTGTCCCCAGACATGCGGCATGCCAGGCCCATCGCTGTATGGACAAGCCCTGATGCCCGTTAACAGGCCCCCAGCTATGGATAAATAGTACCACTGTCTTGTGGTTATTCGTTAGTTCGTTAAAGGCTAAGGGAGTAAACCCCAACAGAAAATCTGGAGTGTATCCCCATATGCAGACAAGCGCTGTACTTAGCTCTTCTCTGGCAGCTACTGCAGTCAACCTGATGCCGGACGTACTGGTACTTCCATTCCTCTGGGCAACATCAGCAAGACCGAGAGGGAGATTCTGATGATTGGGCAACTCAGTCTCTCCATAGATCTGCCCTGGCCAGCGACCTGGAGAGAAAACTTCAGCTATGCATCTGTATAGGACTAAACAGGGAAGCGACAGTTACTAGGTTATAAGCCTACAGCTCAATTGGCGTACAGCTGGGCGCCAGGGTTCGATCCCGACGGTGGGAGAGGTTATTTAACCTTATTGGACAGCTACCGCCTGCCATAAAGCTGAGCAACCCTCAGTCAGTAAGGTGCTATCCCGCCACTGGCCACCTGCTTTACTGGGTGTGTAAGGTATAGGATAATTCCAACAATTGGTCAGAAACCATTGCACCAAACAAAAACAAAAGAAGTACAAAGAAACCAGCACTTAGGCTAGGGTGCTGGAATGTCCGTACTATGATGACCGGCCTATCTACTGACAAACCTGCCTGGAGGAAACAGATACGCCAGGGAAGGTGAAGAGCTAACCTACAGGCAGACCAACAAGCCGAGGTGACACATTGCGCAACAGCTTTCGTATGTCAAGGCTGTAGTAGACCATGCAAATCAAGAATTGGTCTCTACAGTCACACATAAAGATGCACACAAACGACATCCCAATACGGCGCTGATCCATAGTCGTTGCGACTGAAGGATGCCAATACAACATAGGTACATGAGACTTTAATATTTAATCTTGTAATACGACAATTGGAAACATTTCAGATATTATAAGGACTATACTTTTCAGAAAATATATATTCGTTGTAAACACATACAATATATATATATATATATATATATATAATTTTTACTTATACATACATGTACAAAACCCGCTACACTGGCTTGTCGATATTATCGATCAATAGTTATTAGAAACTAAGATCTTATCAGGGATAAAAGGTCCGATCTTTCACTTAGATATTCATATTAGGTAAGATATATATATATATATATATATATATATATATATATATATATATATATATATATATATATATATATATGGGAAAATGAAAAAGGAAAACCAAAAAATGGATGTTTTTTATGTGTACATCAACGTTTCGTCTTTATTTATAAGACTTCATCAGGATGATAAAATAGAGAAAAAATGTCATGCAAGCACAGATACATGTAGGGTAGACATATTGGGAAAAATAGAATGAAATAGTGGCCAACTACTGGGTGGACGTCCGTATTTGTTGGAGAAATAGAAATGAATGTAGAAAAGAATGAGTGGGGAAAAAATGGAAGGATGGGGTGAGCCAGGACTACTGTAGCTGGTGGTAAGAGAAAGAGGTGGGGGATGAGCAGGGGTAAAGTGGATGGCAGAGAGGGAGGTGAGGAAGAGGGGGGGGGGGTGTTTGACCAGATGGCTGCGGTTCAAGATTGAAGGGGAAAAAGTAGGTTGGAATGTTTGTGTATGGGGGGTGTATGCAGGGAAAGGAGGATGGGTAGAGAGGAAGGCTGTGATTTTGGTGGATGGGCGAAAGTTATGGTCTTAGAGAGCGTTTTGAGAAAATGAGAGAATTTAAGAAGGGGTATGGGAGAAAATAGTTGAGTGGGGGAGAGGGAGGATTCGTTGTGATAGGGTGTGAAATATTTGAAATATTTGGAAAATGATAGCAATGAGTGAGGGATTGGGGGGGGGGGTGGAGGAGGGCGGTGATTGAAAGGGTGGGTATGGAATATTTGAGATATTTGGAACATGAGAAAGTTTATTTGGACTGCAGTATTAAAAGTGTGAGGAAAAAGTAAGGAGAAAATGGAGATTCAATGAGAAAAAGAAAGGGAAAAGTAAATGGGAGAGTGTTATAGAGGTTGGAGATGAAAAAAGTTTAACCATGATCAGGCAAGAGTCTTTGTTCTGTGAGGATGATCTTGCTTATTAAGGGTGATAGGTTAAAGAAACCATTACGTTGCTTGATGGTGGTGGAGGCGGTGATGAGGGCAGTTTCTAATAATCTTCGCCGAGATTTGTTGTGGATATATTTAGTGATTTTGGCTTGTTCAAATTTGAACGCATGACCATGTTCTAGTGCATGGGAGAAAAGTGCACTGAGAGGGTTGTTGTTTTTTATGTCCCTTTTGTGTTCATTTAATCGTTTCTTTAATTCACGTTGTGTTTCTCCCACGTAAAACAACCTACCACCCAGTAGTTGGCCACTATTTCATTCTATTTTTCCCAATATGTCTACCCTACATGTATCTGTGCTTGCATGACATTTTTTCTCTATTTTATCATCCTGATGAAGTCTTATAAATAAAGACGAAACGTTGATGTACACATAAAAAACATCCATTTTTTGGTTTTCCTTTTTCATTTTCCCATCACGTCGGATTACTTTCATCCTTCTCTTCCCATATATATATATATATGTGTGTGTGTGTGTGTGTGTTTGTGATTTTTTGAAGGCTTAGCAAAGCATTCCGTTCAGGAGATCAATTATCACCACAAAAAGACTTTTTCTTTCAAAAATTATTTATTTATCATATATATTCAAATTAAAGAGTTTTTTCCTACACGTGTTTCACTACCAAGCAGGTCCTTGCTTGGCAGATCATCAGGGGAATTAAGTACCTGGAATAAGAGTTTCTACAACTGACAATACACAATGTGGTGTTGCCTTAATTGAGGTCACTTAAGAAGAGGAGAGAAGAAAAAAATAAAAAAGAAAAAAAGAAAAAGAAAAATAGAGAATGTTTTTAAAAAGTAGCTCGTAAGATTTTCGCAGTAGTGTTGCTACTAAGCAAAACAGCAAAGAATTAGCCCCAAATGCATTCAAAAGAAACGGGAACAATGTGCGATAATACACCTTCTCGTCGAGCGGCACAACGATGAAAAACAAAACAAAAACAAAAACAAAACACCGTTCCCAAGTTACTATTCCAAGCCACTGATAGTATGGGCATTCCACATCTATTCTATCAGAAGGAAAGACAACATAAATGTCTGTTTGGAATGCATGTGGTCGTGCGAACCTTTTTTTCCGGGGCTGACTTGCTCCCATACGAGATAAACACACAACGAGGCAAATGAACAATCAATATAAATGCGTCTAAGTGATATATATATATATATATATATATATATATATATATATATATATATATATATATATATATATATATATATATATATATATAATGGTCACTTTTGCATTTGCATCTGCAGTCGCATTAAAATAATTTTAAAAATATTATTCAAGATAATCGGCTAGGTAATAACTGGAACTCTACAGCAAATAAAAAAAACAATTGTTTATTTAAGGTTCGAACTCTGATAGCTGGCATGAAATATAGGAAATACAGGCGAACACCATATCCACTCGGCCACCGAAACAAACGAACAGATTGTGTATTTTTAACTTACTTATTATGTTTATGTTTAGCAATAATTCATTGTCTTCCTACCGTAACAAATATCTCCTCTTCCGGCGGGTCTCTTGTAGCATACTACTGTGTTATGTTGATAACATGTAGCAGTAGTCGTTGAATTAGTCGCAGTAGAGAAGATCACTTTGTTTATATGGCAGTGATGTTTGTTACGAGTTGACCACAATAACAACAGTGCATAATTTGAGTTTTAATATTTTCTATTTCATTCATTTTTCTTGAAAATTGCTCTTAGAATCCTTATTACAAATTCTTCCCAGCCTTTCGTGTAAGAGGAATTCCAAAAACATGTATGTCTGGCCTGATAGACGTATAACAGCCAAAACAAATATTAGACGAGCCTATTCTGTCTCATAGTAGGAGAGAGTGTATCTGATGATATCTACTTTTATGTTTATCTGTTCTTATTTTCTAGCTAGATTTGTCAGAGTCCTATTTTCTCTAGAGCTATTAATATTTAATTTTTGTATTTATATAGAACTTAAAACCTGCCTGGAGGAAACAGATACGCCAGGGAAGGTGAAGAGCTAACCTACAGGCAGACCAACAAGCCGAGGTGACACATTGCGCAACAGCTTTCGTATGTCAAGGCTGTAGTAGACCATGCAAATCAAGAATTGGTCTCTACAGTCACACATAAAGATGCACACAAACGACATCCCAATACGGCGCTGATCCATAGTCGTTGCGACTGAAGGATGCCAATACAACATAGGTACATAAGACTTTAATATTTAATCTTGTAATACGACAATTGGAAACATTTCAGATATTATAAGGACTATTTTTCAGAAAATATATATTCGTTGTAAACACATACAATATATATATATATATATATATATATAATTTTTACTTATACATACATGTACAAAACCCGCTACACTGGCTTGTCGATATTATCGATCAATAGTTATTAGAAACTAAGATCTTATCAGGGAGAAAAGGTCCGATCTTTCACTTAGATATTCATATTAGGTAAGATATATATATATATATATATTTATATACATATATATATATATATATATATATATATATATATATATATATATATATATATATATATATGTGTGTGTGTGTGTGTGTGTGTGTGTGTGTGCGTGTGTGTGTGTGTGTGTGTTTGTGATTTTTTGAAGGCTTAGCAAAGCATTCCGTTCAGGAGATCAATTATCACCACAAAAAGACTTTTTCTTTCAAAGATTATTTATTTATCATATATATTCAAATTAAAGAGTTTTTTCCTACACGTGTTTCACTACCAAGCAGGTCCTTGCTTGGCAGATCATCAGGGGAATTAAGTACCTGGAATAAGAGTTTCTACAACTGACAATACACAATGTGGTGTTGCCTTAATTGAGGTCACTTAAGAAGAGGAGAGAAGAAAAAAATAAAAAAGAAAAAGATAAAAAGAAAAATAGAGAATGTTTTTAAAAAGTAGCTCGTAAGATTTTCGCAGTAGTGTTGCTACTAAGCAAAACAGCAAAGAATTAGCCCCAAATGCATTCAAAAGAAAACGGGAACAATGTGCGATAATACACCTTCTCGTCGAGCGGCACAACGATGAAAAGCATCCCCCCAAACAAAAACAAAACACCGTTCCCAAGTTACTATTCCAAGCCACTGATAGTATGGACATTCCACATCTATTCTATCAGAAGGAAAGACAACATAAATGTCTGTTTGGAATGCATGTGGTCGTGCGAACCTTTTTTTCCGGGGCTGACTTGCTCCCATACGAGATAAACACACAACGAGGCAAATGAACAATCAATATAAATGCTTCTAAGTGATATATATATATATATATATATATATATATATATGTATATATATATATATATATATATATATATATATATATATATATATATATATATATATATATGGTCACTTTTGCATTTGCATCTGCAGTCGCATTAAAATAATTTTAAAAATATTATTCAAGATAATCGGCTAGGTAATAACTGGAACTCTACAGCAAATAAAAAAAACAATAGTTTATTTAAGGTTCGAACTCTGATAGCTGGCATGAAATATAGGAAATACAGGCGAACACCATATCCACTCGGCCACCGAAACAAACGAACAGATTGTGTATTTTTAACTTACTTATTATGTTTATGTTTAGCAATAATTCATTGTCTTCCTACCGTAACAAATATCTCCTCTTCCGGCGGGTCTCTTGTAGCATACTACTGTGTTATGTTGATAACATGTAGCAGTAGTCGTTGAATTAGTCGCAGTAGAGAAGATCACTTTGTTTATATGGCAGTGATGTTTGTTACGAGTTGACCACAATAACAACAGTGCATAATTTGAGTTTTAATATTTTCTATTTCATTCATTTTTCTTGAAAATTGCTCTTAGAATCCTTATTACAAATTCGTCCCAGCCTTTCGTGTAAGAGGAATTCCAAAAAACATGTATGTCTGGCCTGATAGACATATAACAGCCAAAACAAATATTAGACGAGCCTATTCTGTCTCATAGTAGGAGAGAGTGTATCTGATGATATCTACTTTTATGTTTATCTGTTCTTATTTTCTAGCTAGATTTGTCAGAGTCCTATTTTCTCTAGAGCTATTAATATTTAATTTTTGTATTTATATAGAACTTATGATTATCTATCTATCTATCTATCTATCTATCTATCTATCTATCTATCTATCTATCTATCTATCTATCTATCTATCTATCTATCTTTCTCTCTCTCTCTCTCTATATATATATAAATATATATATATATATATATATGTGTGTGTGTGTGTGTGTGTGTGTGTGAAAAATGGCAAACGGAAAACATGGTAAAGTGCAAGAGAAAAACAAAAACAAGCGATTTGACCGGTTTCGTTCGTGTTAGCGAACGTCTTCAGAAAAAGACGTTCGCTAGCGAAACCGGTCAAATCTATTATTTTTGTTTTTCTCCTGCACTTTAACCTGTTTTCCGTTTGTCATTTTTCACACATTTTGTCTACCACGGAATTTCATTTTAATGACTTATCGTGTACCTTACCCCATATATATATATATATATATATATATATATATATATATATATATATATATATATATATATATATATATAGTGTGTGTGTGTGTGTCAGGTTGTATATGAAAAGAAATCAAATAAAGTGCTCGATCATTTTTCACACATTTTGTCTACCACGGAATTTCATTTTAATGACTTATCGTGTACCTTACCCCATATATATATATATATATATATATATATATATATATATATATATATATATATATATATATATATATATATAGTGTGTGTGTGTGTCAGGTTGTATATGAAAAGAAATCAAAGAAAGTGCTCGATCATATAAGAGAGCCAATATAATTTATTTAGATACTGTATATTGCTGAAATATGTAAATAAATTATATATATATATATATATATACATATATATATAAATTAATTAAGTTCAAATATATTGATAAAATGAACTTAAAACACATATTTTTTAAAATGTTCAATACATGGTAAATCTTTATAAATAAACTAGCAGAGCTACCCGACGTTGTCCGGGACCATAATAAAACAAGTAGAATAGCTTAAAATTGTGTGTAACATCTTTATATTAAAACTTCTATCTCTCTACTTATCTCAATTCGTCCCTCTGTCTTTCACTATTTCCCCTCTCCCCGTCTTTCCACATCCCTCTCCCTCACTTTTCTTTCATATCCACCCAGCCCATTCCTCTCTTGTTTTAATGTATTGAAAATAATAATAATGTAAGTCATTCACTTGAGCTTTCAGTTTTAAAGTTATTGATCCTAGGGAACCATCGAGTTTCTTCCCTCGCTACTTCATGAAAAATTTAATGAAATCTATATTTGTTTAAATTCATTCCCGAGCAACGTCGAGTTTCTGATCTTTACCTCTCCTTAATAATATAATGAAACCTATATTTATTTAGTGTATTCCCAGAAAACACTGAGTTTCTTGTCTTCCTTTGCCCCATCAAGCATATACCACATTGAAAATGTACTACTATATTATTGCACACACCTGCTCTATCTAGGATATTGAGCACCACGGGGCACTTTTTCTGGTATACAATAGTATAACAAAATACAGTGAAAATCTTTTTCCAGGGCAACGTAGCGTTTAAATTGCTCTTTTTTACCATATTGATGAGACTCGATCAACGCCAATCAAACACACCTGCTCTATCTATGATATTGAGCGATTTGGATTAACTTATACCACTTACCAAAATGAATACTCAATTATTAATATTATGGCTTGCCGAGTTAACATAAGACAGAGAATTTATTTCTCCCGGGCAACGCTTCATTTAAAAACACCTGCTCTATCTAGGATGTTGAGCATTTTTGTATTACTATATTCCATTTAGATCTATCGCTCCCGTTTTTAGTAGGCCTCCATAGCGCTACTGAAACCAGCCAAATAAAATGGAAGATGATTCCAGAGCACTACTATAAAACAACCCTTTCCGAGCTTTTACCCATTCAAAGAGAAATGACGTTAAGAACGTTAAAAACGTAAATAAAATTTTTAAAATGATTTTCTGGAAGTAATGACTCACCATTTTCAAATTATAACATAATTACATTGAAATTTGATGAAAAAATTACTTAAGAAATCGACCCCCCTCCCCTGACGATATCTGTCCCATTAAGGGTGCATTTTGAGATTCTTGAATACTTCCATTATCTTCCTCGGTTAATTTTTCATAAGAATACACTTTTAGATTTTATCTAGATTCTCTAACCTTTTGGGGGACACACAGACATTCAGTGCGAATCAGTGTCGATTTGTGATCGGAGTTCGCGCCCGCCGACCGTCGGAAATTAACTTCCTGCACTGAAGATTGCGTAAGCATGAAACATCGATGTCTGTAAGTAATAAATAATTAATATTTATTTATAAATATTATTAAAAAGCCGGGCACTCTGAGTGAGTTTCGCTGCTCGTTGTAAAATACCCGCTGACTTGGTATTTACAAAGTTAACTTCCCCAATAATTCTAACCTAAGTTGTGGTGGCTAACAGGAAACGCTCTTGACTGCGAATCAGTGGCGATTTGTGATCGGAGTTCGCGCCCGCCGACCGTCGGAAATTAACTTCCTGGACATTTTAGACAGGCTTCGTATACTCAATTTGTATTCCCTCAGTCCATCTCATATAAGATGTCTGTAGGTAATAAATAATTAATATATATATATATATATATATTTAAAACATTAGAACAGCCTACGCGAATTAATCTGCGTTCTGATGTTAGTACATCTCTACGGGACTTACTTATGTTCCAGCTAGCATCTAATGTAAAAAAGATATTGTTTCTATGTATGCTACAGAAGTTAAAAGACAGTTATTTTGTAGTGGACAGTTGTCTACATTTTTACTGTTAGAGGTTTTTTTAATTCATATTTATGTGTCTGGTTACTCTTATAAGAATTATTCTGCTAAAGAATTAATGGATGCTTCTTACCTATTAAAGATGCGAAGAGCTCAGGTGCTGAGCTTCCAGCGGCCATAAAAGTGGCGCCTGCGACATCCTCGCCGAATCCAAGTTTCTGAAAATAGAAAATATAATACATTTATTCTTAAAGAAAACCAGGACATTTCGTTAAAAGATTTCATAACTTACAATACTGCAAATAGGTTCCACTGGTGATAGAAAAATAGTTACTCTCTCTCTCTCTCTTTCTCTCTCTCTCTCTCTCTCTTCCTTCTTCTTATAAGGCCCTGCCTGACCTTTAGATCGACCTCTACCGAATCTTGGCCATGAACACAGATTATAGCAGCTCAATGTTCGTGTCTCGTAACACATTTGTTGTTGACACTTTAGCAGTCGCAGTAGTAGTTATAATGTGGACTGTAGAGATCGTCTGTCTATCTCTTTCTTGTTAGTAGCAGTTGAGTTGTATATCTGTCTCTCATTGAGGTGGCACGTGTGTATTAAGTGTAGCAGCGTAGTAATTAAAACAATAATAACCATTTATTGCTTGGTGTCATAATTATTTTGTTGTTTTATTTTAGTATATTTTTCTTTACAGTATCCAGTAATATTAGATTACGAGGCGTGTCTAAAAAGTAACCGATCTTTATTTTTTTCCGTGCGAAATAGAGACGATAGGGCGGCGCCACTCTCCAGAGTGAAGAAAGACACCTTCATGCACATGTGTGAATTTTATCACCGCCTTCTGTGCGTTAGTCGATGCCTGTCGGTCGCTGAGTGAGGTGCTACACTACGTGTTTGTCAAATTACCGATACTATCGAGATGTTATCCGGCGTCTCCGTGACGCAGTTCGGCGCAGAAGATCAGACATGTGGACGGCGAAAAACTGGCAACTACATCACGACAACGACCCCGTACATTCATCCCAATTGGTCCAAAATTTATTGGCCAAACACGGAATTTCAGTCGTTCGCCAACCCCCTTACTCTCGAGACATGGCTCCTTGCGACTTCTGGTTGTTTCGAAAATTGAAGACGCCACTGAAAGGTTCCCGTTTTGAGACTAGAGAAGAGATAATGCAGAACGCGACGACGGGGATGAACACCATTCCAAAAGAAGACTTCCAGAGGTATTTCAGGCGGTGGATGGATCGGTGGGCTAAGTGTGTGAAAACACTAGAGACTACTTTGAAGGGGATCAGGGTCCCAACCCCGTCAGGTATTTGAAATATTTTTTCTGGACGAAAGTCGGATACTTTTTAGACAGACTTCGTATACTCAATTTGTATTCCCTCAGTCCATCTCATATAAAGGTAGGGAGAGATTTCTGAAACGCATCTGTTTTCTTCCAGACCAAAACCCAACGGAACGTCTGTAGTTAGAGGGAATAAAAACAAAAGAAAAAGAAATATAATCTACTATAGCCCTCCCTATAACCAGATGCTAAAAACTAAACTAGGCAAAACATTCCTAAATCTGATTGAAAAACACTTCCCCGTAACCAACCCTCTACATAAAATATTCAATAAAAATAATCTAAAACTATCCTACAGCTGCTGTGAAAACCTAGAAATGATAATTAAGGCACACAACAAAATACTAAAAGACAACAACAGAGAAGAAAAAAATAAACAAAGTGGAAAATATACACAAAATAACACTGCAAAGAACAAAAATATAAACAATACTAATAGAAATAAACAAAACACTAATAATAACCACCCGAATAGAAACGAAAAAGTTAGCAATGAAGAGAAAAGATGTAACTGCATGAATCGTAAACTTTGTCCACTACAAAATAAATGGCTAACTAAAAGTGTTGTATACCAAGCAACGATATTTGCCAACGAAAGACCAAATAACAAGAAATACTACGTGGGTATGACATCCCTAGACTTTAAGACCAGATACTATGACCACAAAAGCACATTTAAAAACAACGAACGTCGAACTAAAACAGCACTAGCTAACCATTATTGGGAGCTCAAAGAAAATGGACACTCACCAATAATTGAATGGAAAATAGTAAGACAGGCCAGTACATGTAGAAACTTAGACGACCCGTGTAGATTATGCCTGAATGAAAAATATGAAATCCTAAATTATAAAGATCCCCGAAACCTATTAAACTCTAGAAGCGAAATAGCAAACAGCTGTTTACACAGAAATAAATTTACCTTAGGATGATGTATAATAAATTTTTTTAAAAAAGTAAATAAATAAATAAAAACAAGTTAAAATTTAAAACCTAAAATAGAAATACAAGAAACCACGTGTTAAAATAAATTCGCCTACTGTATTGACAAAACAAAGGAAACAGGATATAGGAAAATCCATTGTTAACAAACAATAGGATTGACATAGGAGCGTCACCAACAAATCCTTTGTTCGCGGGAAGCCCAACGATTGGCTGAGGGAACAACAAAGAATCTGATTGGTTAACTAGCAAGCCATGCGTGTTTTTATACACCTGACAAAAATAACTCCATGCATTTAGCCTGACGATCCCCCCCCCCCGAGGATGAAACACGGGAGCCTCTGTGTAGCTTGATTGCCATATATATTTTCATTGCTTACTATATATATATATATATATATATATATATATATATATATATATATATATATATATATATATATGTAAAAATTGATTAGTATCCACAGTTACGAAGTCGCCATTTAACGACACGGGTGGTGGCATTCGTTTTATTTTTTTTTATATTATTTAATCCTTAATGGCACTAATGAGGCTGAAAGAGGATTTGTGGCATCTCTGCGCGCAGATGAACCTCGGGAATAGGAATTACAGCCGTGTGTCCGGCGAACGATAAGACTAATCTGGCTCGGCACTGAAACTGGAGAATGAAAGAGTAGAAGTGACAGATGGAAGGAAGGAAGAAAGAAAGGAAGAAAGGAAGGAACAAAAGAAAGGAAAGAAAGAAAGGGAAGAAGGGAGATGGGATGTTAAGGGGGGAAGGAAGTAAGGAAAGAAGGGAGAGGGAAGGTTAAGGGGGAGGAAGGAAGGAAAGAAGAGAGAGGGGAGTTTAAAAAGGGAGGAAGGAAGAAAGGAAAAGAGGAAGGAAGGAACCAAGCAAGGAATGAATGAATGAATGAATGAATGAATGAATGAATGAAGGAAGGAAGGAAGGAAGGAAGAAAGGAAGGAAGGGAGAGGGGGTAGTTAAGGGAGGAAGGAAGGAAGGAAGGAAGGAAGGAAGGAAGGAAGGAAAGAAGGAAGGGAGAGGGGAGGTTAAGGGAAGAAGGGAAGGAAAGAAGGAAGGAAAGAATGAAGGAAGGGAGGAAGGAAGGAAAGAAGGGAGAGGGGGAGGTTAAGGAGGGCAGGAAGGAAAGAAGGAATGAATGAATGAAGGAAGGAAGGAAAGAAGGGAGAGGGGGAGGTTAAGGGAGGTTAAGGAAGGAGGGAAGGAAAGAAGGAAGGAAGGAAGGAAGGAAGAGAATCACATGTTGATCCAGTCAAGTCGGACAATTGCTGGATATCCGTTTACACAAAGTCGTTTTCATTTGGCTCCCACGTGCAACTGTGACGCCATATCGGAATCTATTCCTCGTAGATTGTACATATGCCTTGAGGTAAGATAGAAAGGAAACACAGACACTCCGATTATTCACAACTGTTGCCACATCTGGGGAGGAGCCACTCAGAGAACTCTTTCTGGCCTTGACAGAGTACAAAATCGACTTCGAAATCTAGTGGGGTATGATCTTTTCTCTTCCCTACATCCCCTTTCTCACAGAAGAGACGTTCCTAGTCTTTCTCTACACTATCGTTTTTTTCGTGGATGGCATTTGAGTGATCGCCAATCTATGCACAGTTTTTACTGTGAATGTTTTACATTCATGTAAAACATTCACAGTAAAAACTCGCTTAGCTACAATCACGGTAAAGAATTTCCCTTTTTTGTGTTCTTAAAACAAACGGAACTTCCATCAACAAAGTTTCTTTCCAATAATTTCCTATCTATGGAATATAATACCACGAGGCTGCTTCCCAGCTGATTACAACATCGTCGCTTTAAAGTCCAATGTTAACAAATTTATGTCGAGTTCTCCCCACTTAAATAATCAAATTCTGACCATTTTCCCCATCGTTTCTGAAATGTTTGCTCATCGCCAACTGACAATCTTGTCAACCCTTATGCTTGAATGGCTTCTGAGTTTTGATAAATTAGTTTTTTCCCCCTCTCCATAGTTTTCATCGGTCTGGTTTAGTGATGAGACGATTCCAATATTTTTTCCCAATTCCGATACAATTACCGATTCTGTTCTAAAGTCCCGATTCCAATACAATTACTGGATCCGATTCTGAAATCGCTTAATCTCCCCAAAAAGTAGAATTTTATGGGAGGAGGAGATTTAATGGAGATTCCCCATCTTCTTTTGAATGTAGATAAAATTTTCTTTTAATTGGACAAATGTCTTAATGGTTTATCAAGGTATATCCTATCCAAGATTTTGATTTACTCATTGTGAAGGTTTCATCCATATTTTTCACTTGTGCTAAGATCAAAGTGTAGTATCTGTTCCGATGGATACTGCACCCCATAGACTGGTATTGTCTTAGCCTTCGGGGCTTGATTTATGGCGGTCTATGGGTCTGTTATGTGCAGTTCTAGGAGGTATACCCTCGGAGGCTTCGCCTCCCCTCTTTGAGGAGGAGTAAGTTTATTGCTTACTGCCTGAGGCGTCCCTACCGACGGGGCTGCCCAGGCAATTTTTAAACCCCACTTTCCCGACCCGACCTTGGGTCACATCTCACTTGTGGGAGTAAGATAAAAACTGGCCTTGTGCCTAACTCCTGGAGAGGAGTAAATCAATATTCATTTCTTATTTTTCCACTCGTGCCATTTTTTCGGCTTTATTTTTACATAAATTCGTGATGATGACTATCTAAGAGCAATATATTTTGGCTATCTAAGAGCAATGTTTTTTGGCTGTCTAAGAGCAATGTATTTTGGCTATCTAAGGGCAATGTATTTTGGCTATCCAAGAGCAATGTATTTTGGCTATCTTAGAGCAATATATTTTGGCTATTTAAGAGCAATGTATTTTGGCTATCTAAGAGCAATGTATTTTGGCTATCTAAGAGCAATGTATTTTGGCTATCTAAGAGCAATATAGTTTGGCTGTCCAAGAGCAACGTATTTTGGCTGCCCAAGAGCAATATATTATGGCTATCTAAGAGCAATATAGTTTTGCTATTTAAGAGCAATGTGTTTTTGCTGTCTAAGAATATTGTGTGAGGATCAATAAAGTTTGGACTCTGGTTGACTTCTTAATGTACATAAGGAGAGGTTACGGGAAGGTTTACAATGCTATTGGAAGAAAGCTCATTGTCTCTGTGGGGATGGTCGTACCAGGGATAAAATGAATTGTTGCATAAAAACGAACAAATAACATGTTTTTCATTAACCCTAAGTTCCAGTGTCAATACGAAAAACCTACTTTAGTATCACCTCCGTATTAAGAATGCGTTTAATAATTTTCTTCAACTTTATTTTGGGGAGAAGCTAATGGCTAAATTTTTTAACCCTAACCTATTTTGGGAATTGTATGCTTTAGTGTCGTCTGTCTTTTTTACATTTTTTCGTGGCTTTTAAATCATAAACTGCTTCGGTCATTTCCGGTTTTTTTTCGTAAATCACCATCAGAAAAATTTGGCTCGATATGGTCCTCTCTTATAAAGCACTAACATTTCTTATAAAAATGACAATGTGGGAGAAGGTTCCCCTGAGTAATGTGTAAGGATATTGTATGAGGATCAAGAAAGTTTTGACTCTGGTTACCTGTGGCTGATGTATATGTGGGAGGGTTTGCAATGTCATTGGAAGCAAGCCAAATGTCGCTGTGTCAAGAGTGGTACCAGGGATGAAATAAATTGTTGAATGAAAAAAATATGCCATTCATTAACATTAACCCTAAGTCCGAGCAGCAATATGCAAAAAATAGGCGGAAATGGTGCGCAGGTCCGTTAGAAATCAATTCATAGTTTAATGGACCGTTAAAAGTCAATCTCACCTAACATTAAAAACATTAGGTTATAATTTCAAATTCCATCATGCATGTGAACGGCAAAATAAAAAGTTGACAAGAAACATATACTCGCCATTTTTATAAACAAGTCGAAAACAAGGCTAGCTAAGGAAGGATGATAAGGGTACAAAGTGGCTTGTTTCGTTTAATCCTGTTAAGACTCAGCTCGTGTCTTTCAATCGTAGGAGTGTCCCTTTTCTTCCTGAGATTTTCAGGGATTGCTCTGCTCTCGATGAGAAATTGACTCTGAAACTTCTTGTTTTTTTTTCTCACCAAATCTTTCTTGGAGTTCATACATTAGATTCCTTGCTCTTTCTACTTCTCGGAAAATCGGTTCTCTCTATCACTCCAAACACTTTCTCACATCTAAGGCTATTCTCTATCTCTACAAATCTACAATCAGACTATGTATAGAGTACTGTTGTCATATTTGAGCTGGTGAATCTGTGTCCCATTTTAGGGTTCTTGATAAGGTGCAGAAATGTATCGGTAATTTGATTGGCCCCCAACCTTTCTCTTCTCATAGCCGTGCTGTTGCTAGTCTCAGTCTTTTCTACAAACACTATTATGGCATGTGTTCTTCAGAATTGGGTGATCTATTCCCTGCTTATTTTGTTCCATCTCGTTTAACTCGTTGGTCTAGTGATCTCCATCAATTTGCTGTTTTGATACCTCATTTTAATACAGCTTCCTATTCCAGTCGCTTCTTTCCAAGAATTGTAAGCTTGTAGAACTCTCTTCCTGCTAAATGTTTTCCTCCTACCTATAGCCTTGGTCTCTTTAAGACTAAGGCCAATAGGCATCTCCTGTCTTGGTGATAATCATTTTGTGTTCTTGTTAGCTCTTTACATCAAGTGGCTCCATGCCTTGTCTGCAGCAATTTCCATGAAAAATATCGTTTTTAGAATCGGAAATAAGGCAAAAAAATTTCCGATTCCGATACCCCAAAAAGTACCGATTTTTTCGATTCCCGATTCCGATTAATCGCCCCAATACTAGTCTGGTCATTTGTCACAAGAACATTTACCTTCTAGGTTTGTCGTAAAGATAGAGGACAAGACGGCCTCCTTACGACATCAATGTCTGACACCAATAACTTCGAACAAATCGTGTCGCTTAATACTCAGCCAATCAGAGCCACACCATCTCTTTGAGAGGCATGGTTATTTTATATGTGTTCAGATGAGACTTTCACGTTAAAATTCCACGCTTTACTCAGCTGATATTTAAAAAAATCAACCATTTTAGTAAGGAAAATACGCTGCAATCTTGTAAGTTTCTCTAGATCTCTTTAACATTAATACCCAATCAGGAATATCTATAAAATATTCATACAATAGCTGTTGCATGCACAACAGCACTGCTTCCAACCAAAGCCTTCATCAGACGATGACTCTGGGTTCAGGTATGGTTCCATGGCCGCAGCGTCATTATCACCAGTCCAGAGCGCCCCAGCAATATTACACGATACTACCAGACTGAATTGTGGTCATTGTGTGGAATGTTTCCGTCACTGACCTAGGACAGAATAGATTATGTGTAGTATTAGAACAGAAACTACGCTTGAATTATTTATTTTCAAAAATATAAAGATACATTTTAACAAATTTGATACAAGGCCACACAATTGTGGGAGTGGGAGGTCGGTGGTCAACCTGAGTCTATTCTACTCTGAACTAGACTCATTGTAATTACACCACTACCTATTCTACTCCAGGGGCCATCATACTTAATACTTAAATGCTTTATTCTTTATATTTGTTTGACATCAAATATACTGTTTACCTATTTAGCGGGTGTGCTGATGCAACATCATACTATTACCTACTCACACTTAGAAATGTAAATAAGTTTGACATATTTTCGTTGAATATAATATTCAATAGGCATTTTGTTGGAATGTGTCATATTTAGAACACACACACACTATATATATATATATATATATATATATATATATATATATATATATATATATATATATATATCAAAAGAATTATAATATCACGCTGTAAGAAAAGTTTAACTTCTTATATACCGGGGTATCTCCTAATATGAAGAGGGGTGCTCAATATTTTCATTAGAGCATAGTAGCAATTCAAGACATAAACACAAACAAAAATAGTATTTATATATGAAAAAGAAATTTGTTTAATTCATAGATCCAGTTTATAGTTTGTTAAGTTCCTTATTCTCGGAAATTTCAGAATAATAAAACTATTATTCTTTCAGAGGAGAAAAAGACGGGCGATAATAGCGACCGAATCTCCCGTGCAACAATTTATACTAGTAACAGATCTATAATTCAACATACGCCCATGTACACTGTTACAGATCCAGTTAAAAGTTTGTCAAGAGAGATTCGGTACAGGTCGCTATGATGTAGTAAACAACTTTCCAGAAGCGAGTCATGAACAGATCTGACCTTTAAAGTCAAACTTGACACAAATGGCGCAAGACTTAAATGTGAAATGAGATCTGGATATGAAGTGATGACGTCACGGATGTTGAGCTAACAACCATCGGTTAGATTTAGATCAGTCCCCTTTTGGAATTCGTTGCAGACGGACGCTAATAAGATGCCGTGATAACTACAGAACTTTTAAAGTCCCCTAAGGCGAAGACAGCGGCGAGATGTTATGTTTATCTATCTATGTATCTAAATAGTTAATTCAGTATAAAATGTCTGTCTCTCTTCCTGATAATCTAAGTGTCATTATAATTGTAAAACGTGAACATTTGAAATAAATCTAGCAACTCTGAACTCTGTCATATAGTATTGATTGTTCCATTCTTGTAACGTTAAAAGGACATTGTATATGTACAACGGAGTTGTGTTACAGAGTCTGGCCACACCGATGCAGCGAGGACCAGTGGTAGCAGAAACGATGCGACAAGTGAAAAAGAAAGAGGCAAGGAATAGTCGACACGGAACGCACTGGGGAATCCGGTCATTACAAGAGAGACAACACAGCGAAGAGGAAAAAAGACCAAGAGAATTGTATAACATATCCCATATACAACATCGAGAAGGAAGAACGTAAAACATGAAGGTTCACACGCACACATAATTATGAAGTTATTTAGAGTAAAAAAGGAAAAATAACTAATGAACACACAAATCGTCACGAATCGAACGTTTTTGATTTAGTGCTTTCTGACAGATCGATCAATTAAACAAATTTATGTTTCATATATGAATACTATTTTTTGTTTGTTTTTAATGTTTAACTATATATATATATATATATATATATATATATATATATATATATATATATATACAATTGACAATAACAATAAAATTAGACTCATTATTTACTATACGAAATTTAAAACCCAAGATCTTGTAATAAAAAAAACTCCTCCCCAACCCCCAAACCATTAAAAAGAACCAATGTTATTTATAAGTTTAAATGCCCTTTTGGAGTATGTAACTCCCATAATTATAATAAAGCTAATAGCTACATTGGTTTTACAAGAACTACTCTATCCCCCTGCCTCACCGTGCATATTGTAAACTCTAGCTCAATTTTTCGAACATCTACAAAAACATAACTGCCCTCCTTTTGATTTAAGACAAATTCTAGTCAATAACACTGAAATAATACATTCTGAAAACAATTTTAAAAAATTAAAAATACTGGAATCTATCCACATAAAAATAAAACCTAAAATTAATAACATCACAGTGGAAACCAGTGGAAACTTTTTAAAATGCGATTTTGTTCTGTGATGCCATTCCAGCGTCGTTGACTTTAAATCATCAACGATTTTCTTGGAACAATGCGAAAAACGTTCTCTGCGGATTTCTCCGCCGTCTTTTAAAAATCAATTTGAGTAGGAGAAGAAGAAGAAGAAGAAGAAGAAGAAGAAGACAAATGAGGAGGAGGAGGAGGAGGAGAGGGAGAAGAAGAAGGAGAAGGAGGGGAAGGAGTAGAAGAGGGAGGACAACGATGACGATGAAAAGATGACAAAGATGAATGCTACAAAATAACGAGAAAGGTAATCGATATATGAAATAAGAAGAAAAAACGAGAAGACAGAAAAATGAAGAAGAATGAAAGTAAAAAAAAAGAGGAGAATATATTGTAACCCGAGCATCAAGGTTAGGGTTAGGGTTAGGGTTAACACCGAAAATAAAAGGGAAAACAAAGATACAACGTTAACTAAGTAATTTAGCAATCGATAGTTTGAGCTAGCAAGCCCCCGGATATATTTGCAGCCCACCAATGTAAGATGTAGCACAATATCGAGTTTTAAAATGGGAAGTAATGCACCTCCCCTCTAAAAAAGAGGAATTCTGGACGTGTGTAAAATTAGCTGTGAACGGACATGCTGTTATTTCTGGTGAAGACGCCTCAGGCGATCGGCCATAGGCGAGTTCCCCCTTCTAAAAAGGAAGACAAAAGGAGGTAACCTCATCGTCGCCCGAAGGCAGGGATACTGCCTGGGAAGATGGCTTCCTCAGACTAAGTAGGCTATAGTTTCCCCTAACCATGAAGGTCGGCTGTGAGCAACTGGGCGAGTTAGCAAGTCTCGTGAGATCTCATTCGTTTTAAAAGTAAAAAGGACGACCCCATTCTCTTTATTATTTTGTATATGACAAAGAAAAACTAAATTTGAAAAAATGAGAAGAAGAAGAAGAATAAGAAAAAGAAGAAGAAAAAGAAGAAGAAAAAGAAGAAAAAATAGAAGAAAAAGAAAAAGAAGAAGAAGAAGAAAAAAAGAAGAAGAAGAAGAAGAAGAAGTAGAAGAAAAAGAAGAAGTAGAAGAAGAAGAAGAAGAAGAAGAAGAAGAAGAAGAAGAAGAAAAGAAAAAGAAGAAGAAAAAGAAGAAGAAGAAGAAGAAGAAGAACAACAACAACAACAACAACAACAAAATAACGACGAAGCAGAAGGAGCAGGATGGGGGGGGGGAGATAAAGAAAAAGAAAGAAGAAGGAAGAGGAGAAGCAAAAGGGTATAAAGAAAAGAACGAATCAAAAGAGGAACGAAATAAACAAAGAAAGAAGACGAAACAGTTGGAAGGAAAAACCAGAATAAATAATAAAAATAAAAATAATAGAAAAAAAGAAACAAAAAAGAACAAGGCAAAAAACAAGCGTAAAGGTACCCCCCCCCCTAAAAGGCTTAGCTCAAATACATAGTAAAAATCGATTTTAGAATAAAAGATAAAAACTAAACCCAGATCGAACAGAATTAAACGAATTCCTTTTTTTATGTATCATAAAGTATGGGGAAAATAAACAAATAAAACGCAAAAGAAATATTTCAACAGAAAACAGAAAATAAATAAAACGAAACGAAATCTAATGAAACCAAGTCGGTTTTTCGTCATATTTACCCAAAAACTATCAACGAAAATTAAATGAAACGAAATGAAAAAGTTATAAAACCAAGTTGTGTGACGTCTGTTTTTCGTAACGATACTAAAAAAAATATATATTCAAATTAACTACAGAAAAATAACGAAATTCAATGTAATAAAATCAATTCGTTGTTAATGTTTGTCAACTTACTATTTTTAAAAAATAAAAAAAAGTTGATACCGAATTTCCACTGGAAAATTGAAACGAAATATAATAAAACAAAAGTCGCCGTTTAATGTTTGTCAACATGCAATATTTTAAACAACGTTATAAAACAGAATAAATACAAAATTTCTACAGGAAAACCGCAACGAAACGCAATAAAACCAAATTGCCGTTTAATGTTTGTCAACTTGCAATATTTGAAATGGCGTTATAAAACAGAGTTTTAATAAATTTTCTACATGAAAATTTAAATGAAATATAATAAAAGAAATTGTCTTTGACTTGGTTCGCCAAATGTCATCCCAGCTGGGGTTCACTATGGTATCATTCTGGCAACCTAGTAAACCCTCTAAGGCATTATCGCCTCCCTCTGGAAGGTGTTTTATTTCCGATTGCCTAAAGCGCTCCTACAGGGGAATGTTGCCAGTTTGTTCTCAGCTATTTGTTGTACTTGACTAGAGTTCCCCCCTCTGTGAGAGGTAGTTTTGCCAACCTTCCGGTCTTATGCCAAATGTTTATGCAATGAGACGGAAGTAAGGGGCTGACTTGAACCATCAACCCCTTTCTTTGTCGGAATGAAATATAGTTCGGCTCGGCCAGAGGAAATACACTCTCCCAAGCACTATGTCTAACATATAAAGTTATATTGTCGAATATGTATACCCAATAGGTCACGCACTGGCTGCCAAGCTCCATCTTCTGTCGCATCGCCGCAGTCCCCGCGCTTGTTTTACAAATTCTTTGACGGAATTTGCTCCAATGTGATCTGATGAAATTACTGTACGATCATCCCGAATAGCAGCAAAATCACATCAATCGGATTATTAGTTTACAAATTACAGTTATTTAAGTGAAACTATTGTTGTAAATTTTGACAAAAATGTAAACATCGGAATTTCATGTGTTGATAAAGAGTTGCTTTCTGATGGGAAAAATACTGTTCAAGTAAAGCAATGGCTTCATAAATGTTATTCGGACTCTGCTCCGTCGGAAACAATTATCAGGAAGTGGTATGCTGACTTTAAACGCGATCGTACAGACAGAAATGATGCTTAACGCTCAGGTCGCCTAAATTCGACAGTTGTTCCAGAAAACATCAGCAAAATCCACATCTCGTTTTTCGCCGATCGTAAATTGAAGTGGCATGAGATAGCATAGAAAGCTGTGTTAAAAAGGGGTGCTGCGTTTGCCCACGGTTTGCTTCATATTTTGGCCCCCACCGACGACTGGCTGTTTGCTGACCTCAAAAGAATGCTTCAGGAAAAGAGATTTGGCTTCAATGAAGAAGTGATATCGGAAACTGAGGCGTGTTTTGAGGCCAAAGGGAAATCGTTCTACAAAAAGAAGGCATCGAATTGTTAGTGAAGCGTTAAAATCAGTGTATCACCATAGAAGGAGACTATGTTGATGAATAAAGTCAGTGTATCACCCTAGAAGAAGAATTTTGCCTAAAAGTTGTGGTTCTATTAGTTAGGCCTGGGACTTATTGATTGATGGGTTGAATATGACTATAATTTGAATTATTACCCTCTTCACCATCAACCCGGGCAACGCCGGATAAGTACAGCTAGTAAATAAATAAATAAAAACGTGGTGTAGTTTGCTTCAAACATTGTGTGTATATGGATAGTTTATTAGAAGACTCTAACAATACAGGAATATACCGGGAGTATAAGAAAGAAATCTTTAAAAACAAGGCAATTATTATTATTGTTACTCACTAGGAGTTTTCACACAAGTCATTATCAGTGACTGCTCACTGGCAATAACAAATAGTGTTCCCTGAATCCGAATGACAAAAAGTCTCCCCAGATTCACAGCACTCTCCACCTCCTTCGATAACCATTGCAAATCACTTTGCATTACCTCAACAGCCGTTTACCTTTGATTTTTTGCTAGTAGCGACAGCTGGTCTTCTCTGGATCTTGAGTGGCAAAAAAGCCTCATCAATGTTCCAGTACTTTTCGCAACCTTTCCATTCGAGGTCTGGTCGGTGCTCTTCCTACTAGGTCTTTTCATCTTTTTTGACGCTTCACAACAGTTTTGTGTCGGATCAGCCGAGACTGGTGTTACTATATGCATATGCCTATGTGGGGGGGTCCAGTTTATTGGATTTCTAACAGTTTCAACTTTCTTTGGGCTCGTGTGATGTTCTTTCTTTCTCTGTGTCTCTCTATATCTGTCTGTCTGTCTGTCTGTCTCCCCCCACCTCTCTCCCTCCTTCTCTCTCTCCTCTCTCTCCTTCTCTCCTTCTCTCTCCTTCTCTCTCTCCTTCTCTCTCCTTCTCTCTCTCTCCTTCTCTCTCTCCTTCTCTCTCTCTCCTTCTCTCTCTCTCCTTCTCTCTCTCTCCTATCTCTCTCTTATTGGATTTCTAACAGTTTCCACTTCCTTTGGGCTCGTGTGATGTTCTTTCTTTCTCTGTCTCTCTGTCTGTCTTCCCCCTCTCTCCCTCCTTCTCTCTTTCCTTCTCTCTCTCTCCTTCTCTCTCTTCTTCTCTCTCTCTCTCTCCTTCTCTCTCTCTCTCTCTCTCTATATATATATATATATATAATTCTATTTGAAATTATCTATGGCAGGTTAGCGTTCGTTGGTTATGTTAGCTGGTTTCCGCATTAAAGGATTTTCCTTAATATTTCGGCTGTTTTCATGATTGCCGTTCATTGTATGATCTCAATCTTGTAATTATTACCAATTTACCCTAGTTGTCATCATCATCATAAGTAGCAGCAACATCAGGATCATCATCCTCATCATTTTTTTAATAAATTAATTAAAACTACATACAAGATGTACATGTTGCAAGTATTCTCAATCGTGCACCATTTGGACTTTGACCTTCTGCAGAGATGAAACGTCCGCGGTTCTTAACAGAACCAATATCACAACCAACAACGTGACAGAAACCTCGAGACAAAGAAATAGAAACACTTGACAAACGAGTATATCCTCGAAATATCGTTAAATTATGGCATTAAATAAGACTTAAGTGACCGAGGAAGAAAAGTTCCTACCTTTCCTCCTCTGTCACTAGAGTCTGGAAGTAAAGATTTAGTTTAAACTAAAATAATTAATGAAAAAATAATCGCCTTGTCTTTCAAGGTTTACTTTCTCACAACCCTTAGTATATTTTCGAGTCGTTAGAGCCTTATAATAAACTATCTATAAATAAATAAATAAATATTATAGGTGTTATTTATTGTATTCGCCTTTCACATGTTTGTTAAAAATAGCCAAAATACGCTAGATTTAGCTATTTATTTTATATATATTTAACCGTTTTAATTCAGATGTATCTGTTTTGAGATCAATTGCTTCAAAATGTTGAATCTTCATTTAATATGCATCTTAATGACATCTGCACTCCCAACAACAATTCAGAAGTCGATTAAAAATCGATTTTCAGGTGTCGAATAGTTCGATTAATAGAAATCTCGAACTTTCGATTTAGATATGTTCGATACATTTCTTTATCGTTTTTTTCCTTCCTAATTTATAGGTGAGAACACATTTCATCTACAAGGCAATATTTTCGGGGTTTGCGTTTTTATAAGTTTCTTTGTTTCCTTCTCTTGCTAACTCGTTATCTAAAATATATCTTATATTATAATATGCATTTCTCTTCCCCCCCTTCAATCCCGCTATATCTGTCGTGTCTGCGTGAGCTTATGTCTGTTTGTCTGTATGCCTGTCTCTCTCTCTCTCTCTCTCTCTCTCTCTCTCTATATATATATATATATATATATATATATATATATATATATATATACATATGATGAGAGCGTAAGCTTAAAACGACGTCGTATGAAGGTAAATATACTTTAATATTTATTTATTATCATAAAAGCCCCCTGAAGAGATTAAAAGTTGAGCACTGTCAGGAGTTATAAAAAATATACATTCATTTAAGCTACAAAGTAAGGCTCCAATTAAGTTCGCTGAACCCTTTAGATTGTCTTGTGTTTACTGCCCGTTGCATTTGGCATAAATATAATTTAATTGCTCCCGTATCGCGTAATAATTTCCTATTACCTCGAGGATAGATGAAAAGTGGGTGGAGTCTGTTTGACTCTATGAACCGGGTTCGCGCCCTGTAAGCATATGAAATTATCACTTCCCTACACTGGTGAGAGCGTAAGCTTGAAACGACGTGGTATGTAGGCAAATATAATTTAATATTTACTTATGAATATTATATATATATATATATATATATATATATATATATATATATATATATATATATATATTATGATGAGACATAAAAATTCACCAAGGAAGTCTTTTGAAAATAAGAAAGAGAGGTATATGTATAGCGTGCAGAGAAAAAGGCTAATTTTGAATGTTATGTTTTTATTTTCTTATATTCAACTGGCTTTGCAAACTCACTTCTTCCTGATTCAAACTGTTTAACCGGTGGCAAACAAGTCACATTTCTCTAGTAAACAGTTGTTTCCACACTGATGATTTCATTATGATGAAACGTATATGAATGTGGATAATAGTTAAAAACTATTTATTACCAAAATAATTATTTATAGCTCCCTTTCGGATGAGCTCTTAAAGAGAAAACAAAATAAGCTGTCTAATCTAAGCTAAAATGTTAAATTCCTGTCCACGTGATTTGTTGAACACTGTTATGACGGCTGACTATATTGTCCGCTTCATGATATGAATAGTATTTATTTATCGGCTTGTCGCATGGCTGTTGAATCGGCCGTTTAGTTAGAACGCGGGAAAATGAGTAAGAGGTGACTCGTGTTCCGGGGTTTGAGTCGTGCGACCGCCTGAACACTGATGATTCACTTAGGATGAAACGTATACGTACGTGGATAATAGTTAAATATTTATTATTAATTGATTGTATATATATATATATATATATATATATATATATATATATATATATATATATATATATATATATATATATATATATAAATTCATGAGTACACTCCCTTCCAAAAATTTATTTACCAAATAAAATTCCACCATAGTGCATTTCGGTTCATTCGTACACAAGTCTTTCAAGTTGTAAATTAAAAACAAAGCCATCCCCAAAATACACACAAACATTGTAGAGAAGAAAACCAATTAGTGAGTATCACCCCCTCCCACTAAGTATTTGCAAAAAAAATTATAGAGTAAAGGCTTAGCATTTTGAGTGAAAAGAATATTTCCGGTTCTCTGGTCAATTAATTTATGGAGATAACAAGTTTTCTTTTCCTCGATTTTCCCGGGCAACGTCGGAACACAAGTTCTGTGAGTTAAATAGAAATTTGGAACTTCGGTTCCACCGCCTTTACAATTCCTGTATGTATATATGTATATATATATATATATATATATATATATATATATATATACATATATATACATATATACATATGAGAAGTCAAAGAAAAATAATTAGACCTGCAAATGGAAGCAGATCAATATCTTCAGTTGTTCAAAACAAGGAGCAGTTTAGTTAATAAACATTTTTTTTTCTCTTTCATTCCTTAAACCAGGCTTTTCAAAGATTAAAATCTTATCATCAGAGGAAATTAATGATTGATAAGAATTAATTGCCGACATCGCACACTGCCCATGTTAAGAATCACCGTGTCTGGGGCAGCCCATCTCTCTCCTTCCGCTGCCTTGAACCTTCCCTGAGTAGACAGAGGGAGTTTTCGGACCCGAAAATTCGCATGCCGTGAGTGGGATCGAACCCGGGTCGTCCAGCCCAAAGATAAGTGCTATAACCACTCGTCCACAGGCCCTCCCTATATATATATATATTAATATATATATGTGAATATACATATATATATATATATATATATGAATATACATATATATATATATATATATATATATATATATATATATATATATATATATATATATATATATATATATATATATATATATATATATATATGTATGTGAATATTCATATATCTTTTCTGCGAGTACTTTCGACTTGATTCGTCAAATAATCTTTTTTAAGTTTTTTTAACAGATAGTAATTTACAACTTTAAAAAGAGCGTCTCTAATATTTAGATGTTGCATGAGAACGGGATTACGTTCCTAGCTCGAGCAAAATTAAAAAGTAGTATTGCTTAACGGTTAAGAATTTGATAACGTTCTCAGCGTGCTAGATTCAAAAGTATGATTGATTAACGGCCAAGAATTCGATTACGTTCTAAGCGTGTGCAAGATTCTAAAGTATGATTGCTTAACTTTTAAAAATGTGATTACGTTCTAAGCGCGTGCAAGATTCTAAAGTATGATTGCTTAACTTTAAAAAAATTGATTACGTTTTATGTGTTATCACTGTCGTCCACTACCGGTGCTAAACTGAGACGTAGGCGAACGTCTCCTACATGTCGAGTCGTTACATTGACGACCACCGATTGTGGACTTATCACTCTCGTGACACAACCTGCTCTAAATTTCAACGTGCAACGTCCTTGTGGACTTTTCACCCAAACTGTGTATCCCTCTTTATAAAGTGTAGAGAACCTATGGTGATTTGGATGGAGCACAACATTGACCCCTTTCACTCTGATCTGGTATGAGTGCAAACATTGGCAGGTGCTGTTGAGGCGGGCACATCATCCTTGGGGGTAACGTTGTACCTATACATAGCCTCCATAACAGGGCAGCTGTTTCGTGCAGCAATCCGCTTCACTGTCGTATAGCACTTTTCTATAATACCATTTTCTGATGGCGTGTATGCACAGCGTGGTCGGAAGTTTACACCTCGCTTGTTCATGAACTGCCTAAATTGTTGACTGCAGAAGACAGTGTCATTATCAGCCAGAATCTCGGCTGTATGGGGGGAGCATGTTAAAAAAATACTGATTCTAATTTCCGGATTACATGTGCAGTGTGTTGCCGTTGTAGTGGCCGCCAGATTGAAAACCTTGTGGGTCGCCAATTATTAGTTTGAAAGAAAATGGCAACCGTTGTAGTGCGTGATATCCATGTATAGCCGGTTCCATACCTCCTGCACATTGAGCCCTCACTTTTTCCATTGCACTGGAGCTGGGTCTATTGTCTGAAATTCCTCACAATTGCGAACAACTGCATTTACTGCCGCTTTAGACACGAACGGATCGATTCTACGCACAAAATATAATGTTCGCCTGATTCCAGGATGTACACTATGTCGATGAATTTCGTCCAGGTGTGTTCGGTTCAGGTTTCCTGTGGCAAGAGCGTACACTGGCTGTGTTGGTTACATCTATCTCTTCACATAATTGAGCCACTACTGTGGAACTCTCGTCAAGGAGTCTGCTCGGTTCTGGTCAGATCTTACTAGTGCTATGTCAACCGAAATGTCGTACTATTTCACAAGTGAGAGAATCGTGCCCAGTCTCCGCCTAATGAGCATCTCACTTGTGGCTTTGGTGCTCAACGGAGACTTTCTCGTGAGGGCATTCGTCACCCAGTTGCACACACACATAGAGTCTGTTTTTATGTGTAACACATTGTCCTTCCATTTGAGCGCAACGTTTTATTCCCTTCAGTACGGCATCCAGCTTTTCCACGTTTATATGTTGGGTATACTTTGTTGGTCGTAATCAGCATGTATCTTCGGTGATGGCTCCATCGGCGTCAAGAGCTACCCTCACAGCAAGCGAGATTGCGTCCACCCACACATCCAGTTCTTTTGTGGCCACGCACCATTTTCCTTCGAACGGGATGTGATTGATGTACCCGGGCAAGTGTATCCGCTATCATACACTCCAGCAGCATCGCAAACCTTGTCATCCCAGTCCTGTGTGACAGTTGTAGCGCGACGTTTAATAATGCGTGTTGCCACTCGAAGCCATCCACACACGGGAAAGTGCCCCACCAGCTTGCCACACATGAAGAAGATACATCTTCGTGTAATAGTTATCAGCGCACCTACAGTACAGATTCCTCGCCGCCATCGCAGTCTGACATGCTCTGCCCAAACTTCTAATCCCAGCACTCATTCACCATTTTTCAGTTTTTCTGGGTCCTTACTAGTGAGTCGATACAGGTCCAGATGCTTCCTTACGGATTCTGTCGACGCCACGTCCTCATTAATATATATATATATATATATATATATATATATATATATATATATATATATATATATGTCATCAATATACAGGGCCGGCGGGGCGGTTATAAAACTGTGTGGGGGGCTCTCCTAAAAAGTGGGGGGGGCGGTTAAACACATGCATATATAACTTCATTATTGATGACCGTAAAGTGGGGGGGCCAAATCAAAAAGTAGGGGGGCTTGAGCCCCACCCCCCACCTGCCCCCCCCCCCCCGGGTCCGCCGTCCATGATATACACCGACGTTGCTTTCCTTATCTTTACATCCTGGGCTAACACAGTCTCGAACACAGCCCGCATTGCAAGAGGCACCACATTTAAGTGAACCCCTAACCTGGTTAGACAGTGTTTTTGTCCTTTAAATATCAATGTCTGGTACGGCCAGATGGATCTCTCAAAATAAATCTGTAGGTATGCCTTTTTGAGGTCCAGAATGGATGCATTCGTTCCTTGCTGTCTCCATTCTCGCATTTTCTTTGCACAAACATTTGCATCGCTAGTGAATGCATCAACATAGGTGTGTAATTCACGATAGTTCATCACAGAACGGACCTTATTTTTATTGGCCTGCAGCACAGCCATCAGTTGTATTAGTCCTTTGGGTTGGTCAAACTCCTCCTGATTATATAGTAACAACCAACCGTTGTTTATCAGGTCTGCAACTCGCATTAATAATCCTCCCTTAATTCATTAGACAGTGGATATTCAGAAATCCGAGTTTCCAGTTTCCGTGCTGACCATTTCCATGCTGCAACCCACACCCCTTCCGCTCGTCAAATTTTGCAACAAAATCAGCTTCGTTAATACGTAGCGCTGCACAGATGAGTTGTGCCTTCCCTAACTCCACATTTGCAAATTGTGCGATGCGAACGTGACCGAGTGTCTTAATGGCGTCAATGCCAAGTAACATATGGAAATCAAGAGGTTTCCCTTGCATAACCAACACGTTGATTGTGGCAACGTTACCAGTCTCTGTATGAGTCCTATTTCCGCAGTAGGCCTGCGTAGCGTCAGTCAATGTAGTTACTACCATCTTCTGCTTTGACCAAGACTGACACAGCTTTGCGCTTAAGATAGAACGTGAGCTCCCAGTGTCGAGGAGAGTCAAGCATGGTGAATCATCAACATAGATGGTAATGACAGTTAGTGCTGAGATCACATTCTGAGTGGGGAATAGACTGGCGCTGATGTCTCGTCCCCAAATTCGTTTCCCAGACAATCTCTTACCAGGTAACCAGCTTTGTTGCACCGATAACATCGTTGACGGGTGGTCTGCTCCCTTGCACGCGAAATGATTAGGGTCGGTGCATTTGTAACATGTATAATCAGATCGCCTCATGTCCACAGGTAGTTGAGTGATTCGGACAGGTTGTGTCGCAGCCACAACTGGTTACTCCACTTCAGCATTGTCTTTCATCAATACTTCAGCTCGAGCCAGCAGCTCTTCTAAAGTCATATCGTTCACCCTAGAGGAGGACCACAGCAACTTTTTCACAGGGTTGGAAAGCCCTCGTACAAACACACACACCAGCACATTATATGGTATTCCTCCAAATAGCACTGACAGCTCCCGTAGATCTGCCAAATACACATCTACAGTTTCACCCGGACGCAACACACTAACGCAACACACGTGCCTCGAACTTCTCATACGCTGTAAATCTGTCATCGCCAAAGGCAGTGAATAGAGCCCCCTTAATTCGTGCTGCATCAGATTTTTCTTCTTCAGTTAGTTGCTGGTAAACTACAAATGCTCCCCAAGTTAGCCGAAGTGGGATGACATTTTCAAGCCGCTTCACTCCAGATAAGTCACACACTAAGTCCACCTTCTCAATCCATTCAACGACTGCTCCAGTCCCATCAAACTCAGGAATTATCTTTAGGTCGAGACGGCTGTCCATTTTATGCCGAAATAGCTTGTTACCTAACTGTGCCAGAAAATAATTTTAAATAAAACTAAAGTTTTACCGGTAATACAACTTCCAACCGATTTTCAGTACCGCCACTTTCTCTCCGCCTTTCCCAGCTGTCCTCTTCGTTTATATCAGCTGATCTCCACATATGCAAATCAGACTCCACCATAAAAGTGTACACTTATGAAGAGAAGCCCTTTTTACCCTGCAAACACGAAATGCGAAGCTTTGATTCTTTTTCCTGTTGATAAGTGTTCTTCTTTATTGTCACAGAGATACATTCTCCCATAGGACATTGAAACTGATATATTACATTGGTTCTTCCTAATGCGTTTTGTGTCTGAGAAGTTTTATTTTTCTCTCCATGGTTTGATGCTTTCATCTTTTTATAATAAATGATGAATCTTATATATATATATACATATATATATATATATATATATATATATATATATATATATATATATATATATATATATATATATATATAGATTTAGATTTTTCACTTAGAAGATAGTTAATTCAGTGAAAGACCGGGATTAGGCCAATGAAAATAAGCTCGATGATACTCGATTACAGGGTACAAAGCATTTCTATTTTTTCTTTTTTTTTCTTTTAATCTTTTTATTTTTTCTTCTCTCCTCTTCTTAAGTGACTTCAATTACGGCAACACCACATTGTGTATTGTCAGTTGTTGAAACACTTATTCCAGGTACTTAATTCCCCTGATGATCTGCCAAGCAAGGACCTGCTTGGTAGTGAAACACGTGTAGGAGAAAATTCTTTAATTTGAATATAATTTTTAATTTGAATATATATGATAAATAAATAATCTTTGAAAGAAAAAGTCTTTTGTGGTGATGATTGGTCTCCTGAACGGAATGCTTTGGTAAGCCTTCAAAAAAGTACACACACATATATATATATATATATATATATATATATATATATATATATATATATATATATATATATATGTGAGTGTGTGTGTGTGTGTGTGTGTGTGTGTGTGGACGCTATTTTATGCATTGTATTATAGAATTACAATACAATCAGTCCGACACTTGATTTGGTTCTGTTCAGTCCTAGGAGGTCCACTTTCCTAGGCTTTACTTTCTCATTCAGAAGAAGACAGTTTATTGCTAATAGCCTGAGGCGCCTCTATCGGGAACATCCGACAGAGCTGCTCAGGCCTTTTTGTGGGACATAGTGCGTTTATCCTAGTGCGCTGGCGTCTTAAAACCACACTTGACCTTGTGTCTAACCTCCTGGCAATAATGTAAATAATATGTATGTATCTATGCATGTATCTATCTGTATATATATATATATATATATAATGTATTTTTATGTAATTATTTTTATTGGTGATTGCAGCGTTCGTTGTTATTTTGCTTACTATTATTTCGATTGTCTCACTTCCTAAGTTATTAAGATGCAGAAAAGTCCATTACTAGTCGCCCTTAACTTCATAGGACGTATTTTTCGTTAATATATATATTTTTGTTTCTTTTATACGTATTTTATACGTACATAAAATTATGTACGTATAAAATAAATTTTTTATATATATATATATATATATATATATATATATATATATATATATATATATATATATATATATATATAAAGAGAGAAAGAGAGGGAAGGAGATAGAAAGCGTGCGAGAGAAATAAAAAAAAGAAAGAAAGATAGAAAGATGTTACACACTTCTTGTAATTGTTCTATTATATTATTCATGATCATCTCCGGGGCAACGCCGTTGAGCTCTGCTAAAAGATGATAATAATGACAGAGAGTTTCTTGAGACAGTCATAATGCTCTTTTTCTGCTCGTATGCCCCCCCCTCTCAAGTACGATACACTTTCCTTTTTCTGAAAGTTCTGCATTAGAACCGATATAATGCAAATTGTGTCCGTGTGTGCATCGATTGAAAAGTGAAAAATGAAAGCCAGACGACAAAACAGTAAAACGCTTCTGCGAATCTTGCCGAGTCCACACGTCGGTTCCATAAGGACGATTGACGTCACGGATAATGTGATCAGTAGACAATTTCGTTACGTGCGCGTGACGTCACAATCTGTTCACACTGCAAAAGCGTTGCGGTAAGCCAATGACGTCATTTCATTCGATTCTGGAACTTTCTAATTATATAATGTCAATGATATAAGGAGGTCGGTTCATATATATATATATATATATATATATATATATATATATATATATATATATATATATATATATATATATATATATATATATAAAATGACAAAAGGAAAGCCAAAAAATATGATTTATGTATTCATCAACGTTTCGTTTTTATTGAAAGAATCCCTCAGGATGAAGAAAGCAATGTAGAAAATTCATACAGAATTTTGATATGTCAGCATGGCTGTTAACGTGAAAAAGCAGTATATATGACGACTGTCTATTCGATTTCAAATATGACCACTTTTGGCTTATCGATGTGATATCAGTGTGAAGGTTCCCAGTGAGAGGCGCGGAGGTGGCTCTTCAAGACTGCCAGACATTTACAGACCTTACCACAGATGGGGCAGGTGTTGCGATGATCTGAGGGGATGCCATAAATGAAGCCACTTCTTGTCCGTGCTTGATTTTGCAAAACATGCACTCGTTGGTGATTAACAAAGCTGCACGTGACATAGTTACCAAGTTGCACGCTTGACATCTTAGGTGTTCCATGTTTCCTCCAATATACTTGAGGTGTTACGTACCGTTTCTTCCTCGCTGCTCTCTTCTGCTGCTGGTGTTTCATCCTATTCTTTTCACTTGCTGCCTTCAAAAGTCGCTTTCCTCCACCTTAACCTATCTGCAGCCACCCCTCCCATTCTCCAACATCAATTCCAAAGCACTTCAAATCGTCTTTGAGACAATCTTTGAATCGCTTACTGGGTTTATGCCGTGGCAAGTATTCCCAGTTAGTTCCCCATAAATCACCTGCGTTGGCAGTCTGTCATCAGTAAGACAAATTAGATGACCAGTCCAACGAAGTGTGCGTTTACTTATACGAGACTCGATGATTGGAACAGCAGCTCGTTCCAACATTTTGGTGTCAGGGGTAAAGCTATCCCAACGGATGTAAAGCAATTGCCTTGGGTAATTCTGCTGGAAATGTGCCAGTAGGCGAATATGAGCTCTGTAAGTGATCCATGTCTCACAAGCATATAACAAAGTTGATACCACACAGGCCTCATAGACAGAGATCTTGGTTTCTAGTCTGATATCACGTGGTACCTACACCCGCTTCTCCAAATAACCAAAAGACACACCAACCTGTTCAATCCATCCATCTATATCAGCATCCAACCACCCGTTCCTCGAAATAACACTATCCAGATACATAAAACGATCCATTGAAGACAGCCTGTGACCTTCAACAAATATATTCGGTTCATGATACGGGTTGCCAGGGGCTGAGGCAAACATAGCCTTTGTCTTGCTCAGGCTTATTGTAAGGCGCATACTTGTACACGCCCATGCAAAGCGATCCATGATATCCTGCATATGATTCAGTGAGTGATCCACGAGATCAACATCATCTGCATAGTGCAAATCTCGAACAACAGTGGAGAATGTCATTGACAAAGTCTTAAAACGTTGTAGGTTTTATAGCTGACCCGATGTGCGAAATCGAATATACGTTACTTTGTCATAGTTAATGAAAGTCAATGATAGAGTTACAGCAAAATAGATGGAAAACAAAGTAGATGCAGGTATATCACCCTGTTTAACACCGTTTGCAACTGCAACGGGTTCAGAGAGACAACCATTGCAGTTGACACGTGCTTTCATGTTGTCGTGCAGCTCACGAAAGAGTCTAACAAACTAAGGAGGACATCCCAACTTACACAATACCTTCCACAACGCATCCCGATTAACTGTATCGAACGCTTTCGTCAGATGAACAAATACCTGATATAGGTCTTGACGATGTTCAATACACGTTTCCTGCATTTGATGCGACATAAAGATCATAGCAGTGGTATCCCTATTTCTTCTAAAGCCACACTGACTCTCAGGGAGCAAAAAAGGACAGATGTATGCTTTAAGGCTATTCAACAGGATTCTGGTAAATACCATTCTGTCACATTCAAAAGAGAGATACCTCTGATAATTGCCGCACTCATCTTTCCTCTCTTTCCCCTTGTACAAAGAGACTATAATGGAGTCACGCCAATATTGGTAAACATGCTTGTCAAACCAGATGTTGTCAATCAACCCTTTAATTTGAACTGCACATGGTCTTCTACCACAGCGAATGACTAACATATGTATACCATCTCCACCAGGTGCTCCGCATCTCAACTGTCATATAGCCTCCTCCATTTCGGCAATGGTAGGCCTCTAGGTTAAGCTAACTATCACATCAGTACTGACTATCGACAGATTAGTGAACTAATCAGTATAATGCTCTGTCAATCTATCAAGTAGCTTGCTTGGATCCCTAATAAATTCATTGCCATCCTTGGGTTTTAGTGGGCTTACACTAGAATGGCCAGGACCATAGACTGTCTTTATCAGATCATACATTGTTTTAGTGTCCTTAACATCAGCGGCATGCTGCATATCACAAGCCTCCTGTGGCCACCATTCATCCTTCTATCTGTCTAAGTTCTCTCTGCAACTCTGATTTAATAGCTAAGTATGATTGTTCACACACCAGACGATGATCTGTCGTGATTCCTTTTGACTCGAACCTTGTAAACGTCTTTTAGATCGCGTCTACGTGTGATGACGTAACCGATCAAATGCCATTGCTTGGATCGTGGATGCATCCATGTGTTCTCATACTTTGGTTTCAGGTGAAAAAAACGTGTTAGTTATTACTAAATCAATTTCTGAACACATTTGCAGTAAACGCAACCCAATCCTATTCATACTTCCAACTCCATAACGTCTGAGTGGACGCCATGTTTTATATTTCCTTCCCACCCTCGCATTTGAGTCCCACAGAAAGACAATTTTATCATCTCGCGCAGCAGTGAGGATAACTCTTTTAAGAACTTCATAAAAAGGTTCGTACAATGTAAGAGCAATAACAGAAATAAGAGTTGCATATCGTTGACCATACCGTAAGGCTATAATGCGCTTATTTAGACCACAAAGAAGACATTTAGACTACAAAGAATATTTTCGAGTTTAGAAACAATTTATTTCTAAAGAGCAAATCCTAAGCAATGGTCGTGTCGTTTTCCTTGTTTCCCGATCCAGTAAAATACATATTCAGAGCCCTACTCTATACGACTACCCTCCTCCAAAATCTTGTCCCTAACAAAGCTGCTATATCAATGTTGAAGCATAAAAGTTCTTATCCAACAGGTGCTGTTCGTCTCTCCGGTCAGTCAGAACCATAATGATCAAGTAAGGTTCTGACATTCCAACAAGCCATTTTCAAATTAAATTTCGTATTCCTCATTACATTCATCCCGCTAAGCTAGAAACATAGTTGGTATCTGCATATGGATCACATACGCCAAAAGTACCAGCACAGCAATATGATTATAGTGGTCAACTTTTGTGCGACACGACGACCACTGTATCGGCGACTGTGAACCTGGTGACCGACAAACAGCCCGGTGACCAGTAATCACTTAAAGCGCAGGTGTCAGATTGCTGCCTTAACAAAGGCTAAAACTGACATCTCTCCTTGTAGTATTGTCATATATACATGGCTGGTACTCATGGTGCTTGGCACCAGAGTGTGATCTACATGCCGGTTGATTATGCATGCCTCAGCGGACAAGGCCTAAGCTCCTCTGGAGGTTTCTGTCACGGTTGCTTCACTCTTTGCCTTTCTAAAAAATTAAATATTCCAATACAGAATAAACAAATAAAATAAAATTAAAATGATAAAAGTAATAAAAATAATAATAATAGAAAATAAATTATATATATATATATATATATATATATATATATATATATATATATATATATATGAGGATAGCATGCACGATATATCATAAAATAAACTCAGTGAAAGACAAGATGTGTGAAAAAGACAAACGGAAAAACAAATTTAAATACAAGTAAAAATTATAAAGAAACGAGAGATTTTACCGGTTTCGTTCGGAGTAACGAAAGTCTTCATAAAAAAATTTTAGATTTTTTTTCTGAAGACGTTCGTTCATCCGAACGAAAACGGTAAAATCCTTCGTTTCTTGATGATGTTTACTTGTATTTAAATTTGGTTTTCCGTTTGTCTTTTTCACGCACACTCACACCCATCCACACACATATTATATATATATATATATATATATATATATATATATATATATATATATATATAATTTATTTACTATTATTATTATTTTTATTACTTTTATCATTTTAATTTTATTTTATTTGTTTATTCTGTATTGGAATATTTAATTTTTTGTATCGTATGTATTATTATTATTATTATTATTATTATTATTATTATTATTATTATTATTATTATTATTATTATTATTATTATTATTGATCTTACAATTAGAGTATCATAAAATTACATAATAACTAGTTATGTTTCCCATATTGAGTGGATATATGTGGGGTTTCTTTTGTAAATAATACTAAAATTTCATGTTTTTCTTGCTTGACTTTTATGTGATGTCATAAGCGGTGCTGATGATGACTCCCTTTGGAATCATCTAAATAATATAAAAGTAAATTTTCCAAATTGTTTTAGAAACGATCGTACGCCAAATATTCGTTGTGTTTGAATTCTTGTGTAACACGACCGCTTGCCGGGAGTGTAAATTATTGTGTCCGCGCCGTGAGGATTTTTCTAGAAGGGTTCTTTCGTCCTGGCACGGTACCACGCTAGCTCTCCGGACTAAACGATAGGCACACCCCGGTTGGGTACTTGTTCGGTTTGTACGGCGGTCTTCGGTGGGAAACACGGCGTCAGTAAGTATAGCTTCATTCGGCGTCATCAGTTCTCTCCAGAGAATTACTTATCTGGTTGGGACCATCGGTTTCTGGAAATTGACGTTTGTAATAATGGAACAAACCTTATTTGATGTATAAAAATATAATGTATTTATGCATCCTGAAAAACAATAAAAAAACTCGAGAGTTCGACTGAGTTCGGCGATCATGCGACCCTTCCGTGGCGCTGCAAAAACCTAACGGTTCTTCAAACCTCTCGCAGCAGAAAACGTGATATGGAGGGGGGAGCAAGGAGGAAAGAGACACCATAAAGAAAAAGACAGTAAAAACAATCATTGTTGTTCTAAGTTTTGACATATCCCGGGTGACAGGGATTTAATCTTTAACCCGGCAGCCGAGAGTTTTCGATGTTTGATATTTAAGTTGATATTTCGGATCGCACCAAGCGACCCCTATTACTGTGATATAAACAACATCGCCGTCTGATTACATTTTGGAGGCAATAATGTCGGCCTGCGTGTCTCTAAACGAGGGCAACGCAAGTCAGGCAAAAGGGGTTTGAAGTGTGGGGATTGCAGCTCCCTCGAAAAGGGACTACCATCGTGCCATAATTGGAACTGATATAAATGTTTTAATTTTGTTTATTTAAACTTACTTATGTATGAGAGTTTTGTCAACATTTCAACTGTTTTAGAAGTTGAAACAGGGGGGGGGGAGGCAGTAAAAACAAAGAAGGTAATATGGTGTTATGAGCATAGTGGAAATGTACATAGTAGTTATTCTCATTCAAACCTGAGCAACGTCGGGTCTTCCTGCTAATCTTTTATATAATGTCATAATTCCCTTTGTGCGTGTATGCATTTGATATGAAAAAGAACGAAATTGCAAGTTAAACAGACTGAAAAGCAGTTGGTGAAACAATATAGTTTTCCCAGCCGAAACGATCAAGACACACCCACACATACAAGCTTTTGGAGAAACTGCGATAACTACATCTACATACGTATACATACCACCCACGCCTACAAATAGCGGGGCAGACGTTTCGCTAAGTGAATTTTCATTACAACGATCACTGGAAAATGTTTACTTTTAAAATTGTCTGTCTTTTTGTATGTTTTGCTGTTAACTTTCCCACAGAAGCCGCTAAGACGACTGGATGAGCACCTTAACAGCATCATCATCAACAACAATAGAATCTGCGAAAGTCCGTTTAGATTCAGGGCGTGTTTATCTCTCATCCCGTTTCCTAAAAGAATATAATGTTACAACGTCACATTACGAGCATCATAAGACAGAGGTATGTCCTTGTTTTAAAAATTATGGGATGCAATTCCTTTTTTAAAATTATTGTACTAGATATAATACCACTTCGTTGTTTGTTAACATGTACACGAATCTAAACACTAAATTACTAGACGGTAATGAATTAGTATTACGTGTGATCTCAGTAGCACTTTTTAGGGGTAGAAGGAGGGTTACTGTTAATTGTATTGATTTACTCCTCTCCAGGAGTTAGGCACAAGGCCAGTTTTTATCTTACTCCCACAAGTAAGATGTGACCCAAGGTCGGGTCGGGAAAGTGGGGGTTAAAAATTGCCTGGGCAGCCCCGTCGGCATTCCCCGGTAGGGGCGCCTCAGGCAGTAAGCAATAAACTTACTCCTCCCCAAAGAGGGGAGGCAAAGCCTGGGAAGGTGGACCTCCCAGAACTACACAGAACAGACCCATTGACCGGCATAAATCAAGACCCGAAGGCCAAGACCATACCAGTCTATGATATGTAGTATCCATCGGAACAGATACTACACTTTGATCTTAGCCAAAAGGAGTTTAGATACAAGCAGTCAGTGATCTTATTTCGCTGAGGAAACACTTAAAGAGTTGAACGCCCACGTTACACTATGAGGGCTATTATTTTTAGGTACAGACGTACACTGAAACTTCGGAAAAACTAACGCAAGAACAATGGAAGGTAATACATGTAGCTAAAATGAGTATAGGAGTTTACAGAATTAATTCGCTAGAAAACAAAAAAGCAGATGTCTACATAAACAAAAAAGGAAATAGCGATATAGACAGACTGGAAAAAAGTAAGCAATACAGAATAGTTGTCGCAGTGGATCAGGGCAAGCGACACCCTCACCCTCACATACAAGCTTGGGGGGGGGGCAAGCTGTGATAACCGTAACTACATACGTACACACAACCACACATACGAATAGCGGGTCAGACATTTTGCTAGATAAATTTTAATCACAGCGAATTAAACGATTTATTTATGAACTAAATAGCCATAAATATATTCAGTAACTCGCATCGATAATATATATCCCATTAATATTCTTTAAAAGAAAGAGTATCGAACGTAAATTAGAAAGAATTGATAATAGAAATGTATCGAACCTTCTCATTGTCCTATATATTTAACAATAGTTTTCTGGTTTCGAATCTCACTAGCTTCAGCCACGCCCATGGGTCATAAAATGGAAAAAAGGAGTCCGAGAATATATATATATATATATATATATATATATATATATATATATATATATATATAATTTAAATTCCGTTACAATCACAGAAATATTAGGTTAATAGCTCGATAGTATATATATATATATATATATATATATATATATATATATATATATATTATAATATAAAATGAAGTAATAAAATAAGGTGTCAATCAAATTTTATTAGAATTCAAAGTTCATGCAAAGCATCCTTAAGTCCTTAGCTCATGAGTTTTCAAAGATAATTCTTCTCTTCAGAGGACCATTACCGCAGTTATACTACTACAGGCTATAAAATTACGCTTTGAAAATATATAAAATTATATACACAAATATACAAAAATACATAACATCAAACATATCAATCACAAAACATTCTTTTGTTGAATCCATACAGTCCATCCAGGTCATATAAGTTGAGAAGCATAATCAGGAAGGACATCACTCCAAGATACAAACAGCAGTCCAAATATGTGAAATTGAAGGGGCCGGCAAAGTTATCCAGTCGCGAAATGTGTCCATATTCAATGTTAATGATAAATAAATCAATCAAAATAATACAAAAAGTCCAATCAAAATTCCGAGATCCCAACATGTGCAACTCTAATCAAATCCAAATTCGTTGTTTAATTAGAAAACCCGCTAAATCCGAATTGAGCAAAATAAGACGGACTCCCATCACATCTAGCCAGAAGAGCGAAAAATATATAAGTAATGGTCCTCTGAAGAGAAGAATTATCTTTGAAAACTCATGAGCTAAGGACTTAAGGATGCTTTGCATGAACTTTGAATTCTAATAAAATTTGATTGACACCTTATTTTATTACTTCATTTTATATTATAATATTAATGCTCTATCCAGTATATTGAGCTTCAGTTTTTTTATCCGGATGTTTCACTAATTATAAGATATTAGTTGACGCTTATATCTTTTGTTGGATTGCTTCATATATATATATATATATATATATATATATATATATATATATATATATATATATATATATATTACCAGAGCTCAAAATATAATATAATAATTTAATAAATGTTTAAAATCTGTTAAAAAAATATTTTATTCATACAATTGTTACTGCTCATTTTCAAAACGTACATTTTTCTTATAATAAATGCAATATTTTTCTAAAAGGTTCTTCTGTATTTTTTCCATCAAATTGATCCCCCTTCAAAAAATAGAACCGTTTACATCAAAAGCGTTCTTTTGATTTTACTTATTTATTCCGTTTTAAAGAAAGAAGGTAACGCTTGGGGGGGATCTACATCCTAGAACTTCACAGAACAATACTTCAATCTGACAGATGCTAAGGTCATTACCTACTCAAAAATGAGTTAGACTCTGTCAGATTGATTGTCGAGGATTGATCCTCGACTAGTATGACATCTACTCAGTACTGTGCTGAGAGTAGCTTACACAATTCGAACTTTTTTCTGTTGTTTTCCTAAGGATGTTTGCCTTCCATGTTGTTTATAAATTTATTTGTCAGCGTAGAGCTGACTATGTAGGTAGTAACACCCAAAGGCTCGATATGAGAATCTACCAACACGTCCCACGTTCTATTCGCACGGAAAAGATTTCGAAAACATCCGAAAACTTACAAGCGTATCGGTTGTTGAGTTTCAACATTGTGTCATACATGCAGAAAACTAAGTATCCATAACAGAAACATTGAACTTCACAAATTGTATTTATACCTTGATAGCTGCATGTTCTCTTTGTAAGCGCTTCGCATGACCCTTCCATCGAACGCCGCCTGGTAAATAAGCTTCTTACATACCTTCAAAAAGGACTAACTCGAACAAGACAGAGGGAAAACAGCGGACATTTATTCAACTTGATCTGTGTTCCAAATTAGAAACCCGGTGACAGGGGAGATAGAGATTAATTATATCTTGTCAGCCCATATCATTTTACACGTCTACAAACGCACTCTTTTGTTCTCTATAACACCCTCTACTTGAGCTATGCGACGTCATATCCGTTTTTCTTATATTCTCGCCGCCTATCAATTTTAACCTCGGGATAACCAAGTTGACTCCGGTTGAACTCTGGGTTGTTTCAATTTTCTGTTATTCAAAACTATGTTATATGCTTAGTGATTTATTCGCCCAATATCTATCAGTGTGTGCATTTGAAATATTTGAATATGTAATGAGGAACTGGCATTATCTCACAACAAATATGGTAGCAAAATAAAAAAATATTTAAACTGATTGGAGTAAATCCTCTCCACAATAGAAAACATATGATGGCAATAAATCGCATGTTTCGGAATTTATTTTGATGAGGAGTAATAATTTGTATTATTTGGATTATTTGGACTACTGTTCTCATCCTATGTGATATTTTTACTACAATTTTTATGTCGAACTCGGGAATCTGTACTGAATTTCGAACGGAACCCTTTATTTAATCCACGGAGGGAGATTGTTCTCGTTACGTCATCCATGACGGGAGTAGAAGTATTAAGTAATAGTAAAGACCCGTGGTGCAACGGATAAAAGTGAAAAGTGATAATCATTTCCAAGCGACAGTCGTGTGGAGGTTAAAGGTTCGATTCTCAGTACGGGCGATACAAAGAATACAATTACAAATTACTTGAAACTTCTTTCCGGTCTTGATTAGAAACGCCGTAGAGATTCCGGATTTCCGTTCGAAATTCAGTACAGTTTCCCTAGTTCGACATAAAGATTCCCGAGTTCGACAATACGCACCTGAAAAGATTGGAGGTTACATCGGTCGAAATGTTGTGGGAATATCATCCAAGATGAAAACAGTAGTCTTAATAATCGAAATAATACAAATTATCAATCCTCATTTAAAAATTGTCGACACATGCAATTTATTATCATCATATGTTTCATATTGTGGAGCAAAATTTACTCCTATCAGTTACGATATTTTTATTTTGTTATATTTGTCGTGAGAAAATGCCAAGTGTTAATTATCAGTTTGATTAGGAAACGTTAATTAATTAGAATGAGTTAGTCAACGTTCTCCAAAGGTTCATCTTGTCGCAAGGAACAATGGATAAAAGTGCTAAGTAATAATCAATTCTAAGTGACAGTCTTCTAGAGATTGAAAGTTCAATCATCCGTACGGGCGATACTAAGAATAAAATGACGACTTCTACTCGGGTATGGCTGACAGAACGAAATGAAACTCTCCCCGTCGATTAAATAAAAGGCTCCGTTCGAAATTCCGTAAAGATTTCCGAGTTCGACAAAACGCACCTGAAGAAGGTCGAAGATTACATCGGCCAAACGTTATTAGAATAACTTCCAAGTTGAGGACAATGATCTGAATTATCCAAATAATATAAATAAATCTCATGTGGAGGTAAGAGGCGGACACCAAGCGGGAAAGAACCATTTTGAAAACTGTTTTGATTGTCTTTATAAAGAGCAGACATATTGTGTCATTCTATTCAGTTACTGGCTTCCCACTAAAACGAGATGTGACACAAGGTCGGAAGGTAGGAAAAAGCAGCCCCCCAGGAGGGGGGACTCCGGCTGGGTACAAAAATAACAACAAACGGACCTGGCGGCATTCTCTGGTAGGGACGCCTTAAGGGAAGCAGCAATAACTTCCACACACCCTAAACGCGAAGAGGTACTGTCTGGTAGGGTGCATCTCCTAGGATCTGGCTGAATCATACTCCATCCTGAATAAAGACAGCCTAGTTCTGTCATGGCAGTCCCCCTAATCTATTACTCCAAGATCTTCTAAACGTACTCAAAATTCGACCAGAAAATATGTTGCTTTTGTTTGACATTGTGTAACTGTCAGTTCAGACAATTGTTCAGATATATTAAATGTCGTACGTCGACACTTACAATATATGTTTGCTGTAGACTCATCGAAGATGTCAATGAAAATGGTAAAAATAGAATCAAAGAATTTAAAGACAATAAATGTTACTATGAAGATCTAGCATTTTATAAGAATAGAATTGATGGTGTATTACAATGTGGCACCTACACTTATTGGTAGAACAATGAAAACAAAATCTGCAAAACGCACACAATAGAATAGTCTTCCAATAAGAAAATGAATCCATAATTGAAATGTTAAATTCGGTTCTCGGGGTGTTTCTAAATCTTTAATAGCTTGTTAGTTCTTGTTTTTGTTTCTATTGTTATTCACGATTCCATTTCCGATGACGAATCACTTCTGGTCCAGGGAGCCTTGCTGGATCCACCTTGATGTAGAATTTGCAGTGAACAAAATTTTCTTTGTGATTTGTTTAGGTTAATCTTACAGTAAGTTTGTATTTAACCTGTAAAAAAGCCATGGCAGGTACTTTCAGTTCGCGTCAGAGTGGACCCGGGATTAGTGGCAAATAAGTTTTATCACACTTACGTTTCAAAATAGCATTTTAGATGCGGCCAAGCTATCTGTTAAATATTAAGTAATAGATTGCTAGTATTAAGCTCGTGATTTAGATTCGCAGGCTAACGCTGAAACGTACACGGGGTACCGAAGTCTACGGGTCAGCAAGTGCATTCAATGTCATCTCGATCCTGCTGTGCCCTGGAAACGGACGTAACGTCACATGGTTTGAGAGAGAAGGGTAAGAATAAAAATGAAAATAAATTGTCTTATCTATTCCCTGCTTCCTTTATCCCAGCTCGGTTAGCTAGTTGGTCTGCTGGTCTTCCTCAATTCGCTAATCAGTTACCTCGTTATAATACATCTTCCTATTCCAGTAGTGTATTTCCAAGAACTGCAGACTTGTGGAACTTTCTGACTGTTTTGCTTTTACTTATAGCCTTAGTCTTTTCACGGGTACGGTCAATAGGTATCTACTGTCTTTGTGTTAATCATTTTTCGTTCTTGTTAGCTCCTTTCATCCAGTGGCTTCATGCCTCGTCTCGTGCAACTTTCATTTAAAAATTTTAAAAACATTTTTTGAAAACTAATTGCAATTTTAGTCATAGGTTGAGGAGAAATTGTGGTTCACATCGTTTCCGACATTAAGTGAATACAGTAAATGAACATTTGAACCGAGCTTGCGAATTCAAGCGTCCGTTGGTATCCATTGCGCCCGCTCTCATTCTTCCAACATTTTATTTAGCGAATGCAAAGTCCTTCAGCCACGCAGTAGCCTCCTGGTCTGCTGTGTGGAGGGTGGCTAATCCTCCTCTCAGTCGTTGGAGAGGACAGACTTCAATGATGTGCTCCATTGTCTGCTCCTCTCCAGAAGCACACAGTGGGGATGGGCTGCTGCCCCATCTGTAAAGGCTGGCCAAGCACGGGCCATGTCCAGTCCTGAATCTATTGATGGTTGACCACTCTCTCCTTGAGAGGTCGGTGCCTGGCACTTGTTGGTTAGGGTCTGACATCAGGTGTGTATTAGGGACCTTCAACATAAGAAGCCGCAAAAGGGACATTCCGACATAAGAAGCCTCAAAAGCAAAAGAATGAATGAGGTACATTATCCCAGTATCAATTTAGTGAATAATAAAATTGTACCGTCTGTAATTGTTTTTTTGTTTTTTCATGAGCCCGGTTGTTCCTATGGCCATTCCAGTAATCATAGGAGCAACCGAACTCATGAAAAAGAATTTCAAAAACTACCTGGCGAATATACCTGGTGAACCAAGTGCAAGAGAGATCCAAACAATTGCGCTTAAATGGATGGTTATGGTCCTAAATAGATCTTGGAGTCTCTGAAATAGCGGGTGAATTGCTAGCATTCGGTAGGATGCCCCATCCCCACCAAAACCAAAAAGATAACAAATTGAAAAAAGGGTACTTCTGCAGTGTAGCTGTTACTCACACTTTATTTGCTTTCCTTTTTTTAAGGTAGGAGCAGACAACCAACCGGAAGTAACAGAATTAGATGTTTTTTTTATCCAAAATGACAATAATAACAGCGAACAATAATAACAGCGAACAATGTTTCTTTATTGAATATAAAAATATTTTATTTAATAATGTAAAAATTTATAAAAATAATAGTTTTTTTTTATTGCATGAATTGAAACTTTCTCAAAATAGTCAACAGTAATTTTTAAAACGAAAATTTATCATTTAAATGAATAGTCAGTGATTTTTTTATGAATTAAACCTCTCAAAATAGTCAACAGTGATTTTTAAAACGAAAATTTATCATTTAAATGAATAGTCAGTGATTTTTTTTATTGTATGAATTAAAACTCTCAAAATAGTCAACAGTGATTTTTAAAACGAAAATTTATCATTTAAATGAATAGTCAGTGATTTTTTTTATTGTATGAATTAAAACTCTCAAAATAGTCAACAGTGATTTTTAAACGAAAATTTATCATTTAAATGAATAGTCAGTGATTTTTTTATGAATTAAACCTCTCAAAATAGTCAACAGTGAGTTTTAAAACGAAAATTTATCATTTAAATGAATAGTCAGTGATTTTTTTTATTGTATGAATTAAAACTCTCAAAATAGTCAACAGTGATTTATAAAACGAAAATTTATCATTTAAATGAATAGTCAGTGATTTTTTTATTGTATGAATTAAAACTCTCAAAATAGTCAACAGTGATTTTTAAAACGAAAATTTATCATTTAAATGAATAGTCAGTGATTTTTTTTATTGTATGAATTAAAACTCTCAAAATAGTCAACAGTGATTTTTAAAACGAAAATTTATCATTTAAATGAATAGGCAGTGATATTTTTATTAATTAAACCTTTCAAAATAGTCAACAGTGAGTTTTAAAACGAAAATTTATCATTTAAATGAATAGTCAGTGATTTTTTTTATTGTATGAATTAAAACTCTCAAAATAGTCAACAGTGATTTATAAAACGAAAATTTATCATTTAAATGAATAGTCAGTGATTTTTTTTATTGTATGAATTAAAACTCTCAAAATAGTCAACAGTGATTTTTAAAACGAAAATTTATCATTTAAATGAATAGTCAGTGATTTTTTTTATTGTATGAATTAAAACTCTCAAAATAGTCAACAGTGATTTTTAAAACGAAAATCTAACAAACAGTCAACATTGTTTTGTTTTTTATAAAACTTTGTTAAACTATCAATATCTCGCAGATTGAGGTCACCCAGATGCATTTTGGGATAAAAAATTCAGTCTAACACTTCCGGTTGACTGGGTTGAATAAATGGAACTCTTTAACTACGATTTCTGATCACAGTGGGTGACAGCTAAACTGCAGAAGTGCCAAAAAAGATACAATAAGTAAGCGTTCACATAGCTAAAATTGACAAATCTGCTTAAACACTGAGAAAACCTTATCAACCCTAACCCTAACACTGATTCTGAATATGGAATAGAAATAGAAAAGCCGAGCAGATTTATGTATTGATATTTGCATACTAAACTATGAAAGGCTCCGTGTGGAAATAGTGCAGGATATGAACACTAAAGCCTTTTAACATACACTAAGTAGATTCTGTCATTTATATGGTTCACCCACCATTATTGACAGCGACAATGCAAGGTAATTAAGTGCATCTTTATAAATGAATATAATAGAACATCATTTAGGGAGTGATGAATTAAGAACAACCTTCATAAACACACCATTGTACGATTGTATTCACCGTGCGAAAAAGATGATTAAAACTCTTAAAGCTAGTTTGTTTAAGACAGTGAGAAGAGCAAAACGTGATTATTAAAACGATTTTTTCTTATAATTAGAATGCTTAAAACCTACAGAAGACTGTCACTTAGAACTGCTTATTCCTATAACTTGGCATTTTTATTTGTGGCGCCACGTCATGCAATGTTTATTTAGAATTGACGTCATACAACGTTCGTTTAGCATTGACGTCATGCAATGTAAATTTAGAATTGACGTCATACAACGTTCGTTTAGCATTGCCGTCATGCAATGTTCATTTAAGAATAAACGTTATACAACGTTCGTTTAGCATTGACGTCATGCAATGTTAATTTAGAATTGACGTCATACAACGTTCGTTTAGCATTGACGTCATGCAATGTTCATTTAGAATAGACGTCATACAACGTTCGTTTAGCATTGACGTCATGCAATGTTCATTTAGAATTGACGTCATACAACGTTCGTTTAGCATTGACGTCATGCAATGTTCATTTAGAATAAACGTTATACAACGTTCGTTTAGCATTGACGTCATGCAATGGTCATTTAGAATAGACGTCATACAACGTTCGTTTAGCATTGACGTCATGCAATGTTCATTTAGAATAGACGTAATACAACGTTCGTTTAGAATTGACGTCATACAATGTTAATTTAGAATTGACGTCATACAACGTTCGTTTAGCATTGACGTCATGCAATGTTCATTTAGAATAGACGTCATACAACGTTCGTTTAGCATTGACGTCATGCAATGCTCATTTAGAATTGACGTCATACAACATTCGTTTAGCATTGACGTCATGCAATGTTAATTAAAAATTGATGTCATACAAAGTTCGTTTAGCATTGACGTCATGAAATGTTCATTTAGAATAGACGTCATACAACGTTCGTTTAGCATTGACGTCATGCAATGTTCATTTAGAATAGACGTCATACAACGTTCGTTTAGCATTGATGTCATGCAATGTTCATTAAGAATAGATGTCATACAACGTTCGTTTAGCATTGACGTCATGCAATGTTCATTTAGAATAGACGTCATACAACGTTCGTTTAGCATTGACGTCATGCAATGTTCATTAAGAATAGATGTCATACAACGTTCGTTTAGCATTGACGTCATGCAATGTTCATTTAGAATAGACGTAATACAACGTTCGTTTAGCATTGATGTCATGCAATGTTCATTTAGAATAGACGTAATACAACGTTCGTTTAGCATTGATGTCATGCAATGTTCATTTAGAATAGACGTCATACAACGTTCGTTTAGCATTGACGTCATGCAATGTTAATTTAGAATTGACATCATACAACGTTCGTTTAGCATTGACGTCATGCAATGTTCATTTAGAATAGACGTCATACAACGTTCGTTTAGCATTGACGTTATGCAATGTTCATTTAGAATAGACGTCATACAACGTTCGTTTAGCATTGACGTCATGCAATGTTAATTTAGAATTGACATCATACAACGTTAGTTTAGCATTGACGTCATGCAATGTTCATTTAGAATAGACGTCATACAACGTTCGTTAGCATTGACGTCATGCAATGTTCATTTAGAATTGACGTCATACAACGTTCGTCTAGCATTGACGTCATGCAATGTTCATTTAGAATTGACGTCATACAACGTTCGTTTAGCATTGACGTCATGCAATGTTCATTTAGAATAGACGTCATACAACGTTCGTTAGCATTGACGTCATGCAATGTTCATTTAGAATTGACGTCATACAACGTTCGTCTAGCATTGACGTCATGCAATGTTCATTTAGAATTGACGTCATACAACGTTCGTTTAGCATTGACGTCATCCAATGTTCATTTAGTATAGACGTCATACAACGTTCATTTAGCATTGACGTCATGTAATGTTCATTTAGAATTGACGTCATACAACGTTCGTTTAGCATTGACGTCATGCAATGTTCATTTAGAATTGACGTCATACAACGTTAGTTTAGCATTGACGTCATGCAATGCTCATTTAGAATAGACGTCATACAACGTTCGTTAGCATTGACGTCATGCAATGTTCATTTAGAATTGACGTCATACAACGTTCGTCTAGCATTGACGTCATGCAATGTTCATTTAGAATTGACGTCATACAACGTTCGTTTAGCATTGACGTCATCCAATGTTCATTTAGTATAGACGTCATACAACGTTCATTTAGCATTGACGTCATGTAATGTTCATTTAGAATTGACGTCATACAACGTTCGTTTAGCATTGACGTCATGCAATGTTCATTTAGAATTGACGTCATACAACGTTCGTTTAGCATTGACGTTCTGCAATGTTCATTTCGAATAGACGTCATACAACGTTCGTTTAGCATTGACGTCATGCAATGTTCATTTAGAATAGACGTCATACAACGTTCGCTTAGCATTGACGTCATGCAATGTTCATTTAGAATAGACGTCATTCAACGTTTGTTTTGTAATTGACGTAATACAACATGTGTTTTGCACTGACGTCATACAACGTTCATTTAGAATTTGTCATACAACGTTCGTATAGAATTGACGTCATACAGCGTTTGTTTAGGAATGACGTCATAAAACGTTCGTTTAGTATTTACGTCATAATTCTCCTCTGATGAAAAGGTATTCTTTTTAAAAATGTATAAATAACCATTAAGATCTGTTCGTTTATTTTAAATTTCCAGTGTAATGGCTTTCAGTAATACAATAATTTCTAATGCTATGCTCAATGATTAACACTTTTTATATATATTTCAAGCCGAAGTCAAATGTATACAGGCATGTGCGATACGAATACTTTACTGGCTATCAGATTATCGGGAAGCTAAACTAAAGTGTTTAGGTAAGCCTCATTTTAATTATATATAAGTACTTATAAAATGTATATTTTAGACATACACTCTTTATAATTTCCGCAATATTTCCAATTACAAGCTCAATGAAGTTGTATTACAAGATTCAGAGCATATGTACTTTATAGTTGCATTTCAATGACTACAGGAAAAATCAATCCAAAATCATAATTGTTACATTCGCTTCAATTTACTTTATTTTCAATGTTTCGGCCTATACCTGTATTTATTTTTAATTCCTCCGATAAACAAAACCCTTTTATTTTATTTTTTTTAATATATTTTTTTAATACGCCCCCCCCCCCCTCCAACACCAGTAAAGAACAATTCTTGTATTCTCTTTTTGGTACTTGTGCAGTTTACAGACCGGGCTATTTTTAGATAAGATTTTCAAGTTAAATTCAATTTTTACGATATCTTTTTTTTTTTATTAAATTGTTATAAATACTTGTATTTCTTCTTAATTATTCGGACAAACAAAACTTTTTTTATTTTTGTAATGACCTTTTAGTGTCAAAATCAAGAAAATAATGTATGTTCTTTATGTATAACTAACGTTTTCGATATTTCGTCGAATCATCTTCAGGTGACAAGAATAAATGAACAAAAAAGCTGCAGAATAGACCATATATTGGGAATAGTTCTACTAAGCAAAAACAATTCTTGAATCCCCCTCGATGAGGCTCATCCATTTATACTTTTAGTGATAAAAACATTTTTTTTAGTTAAGATGAAATAGTATTTATTTCCCAAACATTATCTCTTAACAAGATAGATTGACATAGATTTGATGCGACATCAATTTGCATTTGTTAAAATAAATGAGCTGGATAAATATGTTTTGCTAATAAACCCGATTTCCAGAAAGGTGCGTACATAAAGTAGACGCGTACAAGATTTGTTTCTGGACTTCGATTCAAATATTTTAAATTATCATAAATATGTTTTGATTTATTTTAATTTACAATATATATAAATGGAAGTTCCTTTCTGTCGAACACTGTAATGATGGCGGACTATGGTTGTCCGCCTGCTTGACATAAATAGGATTTATTTCTCATCTCGTCGTGTAACGGTTGGAATTGGCCTCATTGATTAGAGCGTTCTAAATTGAGCTAAAGGTGACTCGTGTTCCGGGGATCGAATCGTGCGACCGGTTTGAACAGTTATCTCTACACTGATGATTCCGTAAGGATAAAACGTATACGTATTTAGATAATAATTAAATATTTATCATTAAAATAATTATCTGTAGCCCCTTTTCGGCCGTATCCTTTAATCTAAGCTATGAATGCAAGTTCCATTAGTGTTAGGCACTGTTATGACGGCTGACTATGGTTGTCCGTCTGCTCATCTCGTCGTGTAACGGTTGGAATTGACCCCATTGGTTTGATCGTTCGAAATTGAGTTAAGCGTGAATCGTGCAACCGGTTTGAACAGCAGTTACCTCTACACTAATGATTCCGCAAGGAAGAAACGCATACGTATATAAACAATAATCAAAATATTTAGTATTCAAGTTATTTAGTTACATATATAGACTATACTTATATATGACTTTTTTATTTATTTATTTTTTTTGATAATTAATATGAGTTAGCAAACCATTTATATGGAACACAACTTAGATTTAGTATACGGAACGTTTATGTTTTTGTCTTTTAAGGGAAGTGAGGTCTGATCAACTCTGCTGGGAAGCCATGAAATTAAATACTGTCTTGTTTTTAAATTCCCGAAACAGTTTTTCATGGGAAAAAACTGATGATCCCTTAAATAATGTTAGAAGTAAACTAATATAATAACTGTAAAAAATGAATTGACTTACATGAGTGATTTTCCACTGAACGACTTGGGACAAAAAGTTGGGTTTTTTTTTGTTTGTTTTCTTTTTGTTTTTTGTTCTTTTTATATAGTTTTAATGGTTGAAAAACATCCGACGTGATGGGAAAATGAAAAAGGAAAACCAAAAAATGGATGTTTTTATGTGTACATCAACGTTTCGTCTTTATTTATAAGACTTCATCAGGATGATAATATAGAGAAAAATGTCATGCAAGTACAAATACGTGTAGGGTTGACATATTGGGAAAAAGGGAAGAAAATAATGGCCACTACTGGGTGGACGTCCGTACTTGGTGAGGAGTGAAAAATGAATGTTGATGAAAATGAGTGGGGAAGAAGTGGAAAGATGGGGGTGAGCAAGGACTACTGTGGCTGGTAGTAAGAGAAAGAGGTGGGGGATGAGCAGGAATAATGTGGATGGCAGAGATGGAGTGGAGGAGAGGGAGGAAGGAGGTGTTTGAACAGATGGCTGCGGTCAAGACTGATGGGGGAAAAGTAAGTTGGAATGTTTGTGTGTGGGGGTGTATGCAGAGAAAAGGAGGGTGGGTAGAGAAGGAGGGGGGGCTATGATTTTGGTGGATGGGCGAAAGTTATGGTCTTAGAGAGCGTTTTGAGAAAATGATGGGATTTAAGAAGGGGGTATGGAAGAGTGAAGGTACGAAAGAAATAGTTGAGAGGGGGAATGGGTGAGGGGTAGAGGAGGGATTTGTTGTGATAGGCTATGAAATATTTGAAATATTTGGAAAATGATGGCAATGAGTGAGGGAGTGGAGGGGTGGAGGAGAGGGAGGAGGGAGGTAATTGAACAGGTGGGTATGGAATATTTGAAATATTTGGAAAATGAGAAAGTTTCATTGGACTGCGGTGTTAAAAATGTGAGGGAAAAACGGAATGAGTTAGAGAAAGTAAAGATTCATGGAGAAAAAGGAAGGGTGTGAGTAAGTGGGAGAGTGTCATTAAGGTTAGAGATGAAAATAAGCCGAAATCACAAAATACATCCACAACAAATCTCGGCGAAGATTATTGGAAACTGCTCTCATCACTGCCTCCACCACCATCAAGCAACGAAATGGCTTCTTTAAATTATCACCCTTAATAAGCAAGATCATCCTTACAGAACAAAAACTCTTGCCTGATCATAGATAACATTTATTTTCATCTTCTTCCCCACTCATTTTCATCAACATTCATTTTTGACTCCTCACCAAGTACGGACGACCACCCAGTAGTGACCATTATTTTCTTCCCTTTTTCCCAATATGTCAACCCTACATGTGTTTGTACTTGCATGACATTTTTCTCTATATTATCATCCTGATGAAGTCTTATAAATAAAGACGAAACGTTGATGTACACATAAAAAATATCCATTTTTTGGTTTTCCTTTTTCATTTTCCCATATATATATATATATATATATATATATATATATATATATATATATATATATATATAGAGAGAGAGAGAGAGAGAGAGAGAGAGAGAAAATGAACGTAGGAAAAGCAAAATATTATTTATGTATCCACTAACGTTTCGTCTTTATTTCAAAACTTCCTCGGGATTAAATGAAGATGAAACGTTGATGGGTGCATAAATAATGTTAACTATATATATATATATATATATATATATATATATATATATATATATATATATTCCATGATAAATGCCAGTATACTGAAATCATATGCCCTTAATAGGGTTAAGATGAAAATTCATATACACTAAATGTACAAATCAAGGAAATTCCCAAATTTTTACACGAAGCATATGATTTCAGTATACTGGCATTTATCATGGAATGTCACTACTTTTGTAAAGGCTATGCCTCAATACAATGGTCATTTTCAAGGTTTTTTTGAATTTTCTGGAAAACTAAGGTATATGGTAAACTGAAATTAAAATGTCATCAACTAGACCCTAGAACCTCTATCTCTGCCAAAAATCAGCTGAATCCATCAAATAGTTGATGAGATACAGGGTGGCACATACGTACGTACTTACACACGGATAACACAAAATCATGCCTGACCTTTCTGGATCTCTGGGTTGCCTTGACTAATGATGCTGAAATTCTACACACTTATAGAACCTATCAAAAAAAAATGTGTGCAAAGTTTTAACTAATTTGGTTTATTGATTTTTGAGTTATGATTGATCAAAGAAATGATATTTCTAGCATAGGCCGTTTTTAAAGTCTATTAAGGGATAGAGCGCTCTCGCGACTCCCTTGATATATATATATATATATATATATATATATATATATATATATATATGTGTGTGTGTGTGTGTATGTATCTATCAACGTTTTGTCTTTATTTAATCACGAGGAATATATATATATATATATATATATATATATATATATATATATATATATTAAAGTGAAATATTTTTAAATTCAACAATCGTGCAATTTGAATGAAAAATTCAAAAATGTGGTCAATTTCCATTACTTAAAATAAAGCGCTAATCTGCGCATAACATCGCCAGGACAACACTTATCTTAACGTCTTTAATGAACTTGACGTCTCTTTCTCCTCATATCGTGATTCGACCATTTGGGGTTAATACCATCAAAATTAGGAGGAAAAAAAGAAGAAAAAAGCTATAAGACAGTCTCGCCTGACAAAGTCGTTCTACAACGAAAGCTTGCAAAAACAAAAATTAAATAAATGAATCTTTCATTTAAATTGCACGATTGTTGGTTTTCAAAATATTTGATTTTAATACATTCTAATGAGTGCTTCAAAGATGTCGTCAATTTCCTATATATATATATATATATATATATATATATATATATATATACTATACCACGATCACTATTTATTATACCCGTTCTGGAACGGGTATTCTTCTTGTATTGAACTCTCTCACACACACACACACACACACACACACACACACACATATATATATATATATATATATTTGTGTGTGTGTGACTTCAATCAAGAGATTTGAATGATCTCCAAGAAAAGCTGAACAAGCAACTAACGTATTTATGGTAAGAAGGCGCGTACATTTAATGGCATCTTTATCGAGAGAGAGAGAGAGAGAGGGGGGGGGACGGGAGAGAGAGAGATAGAAATCATATTTGAATTGCCTCTCATTCTGCACGGGAAGGAGGGAGGGTGTGCGTTAGACTCATGTGCAAGTGTTGCTGACTAAGCGTACGGATGGCGCCTTTTCAGCGGGAGGCGGGAAGTGCATTACGGCGCGGGAAAGCTGTAAGCGAGTGACCATTATGTAAAAGATGTTTCAGGTCATTGCTTTGAACGGAACGAGTATTGATTTTATATTCTCTTTTATTTCTTTCCCTGATTCCTTATATAAAATTAGGAAATAATCATTCCTATGTAGACGAGAGATTTTTTTTCTGTAGGTCTTGAGTATATATTTTTTAGAGTATATCACTCCTTCCCCCCCCCCAAAAAAAAAGAGAAGACAATCCCTGGGAGTATGGTATTATGAATACAAAACAGATACTGCACTACTCCCCCCAAATAAAAGATGTAATACCTTGGAGGATGATATCAAAGCGATTGAACATATACTACCCTACCCCAAAAGAAGGAGGTAATGCTTATGTAGATTGTCTCATGATAACGAAACATATACTACATTACCCACTTCCAAAAGACGGCATAATGCCCAGAATAATGATCTTGTGACAGCAAAAAATACTACATTACCTCCCAAGGAGGAGATAATGTCTGAAAAGATGGTCTCATTGGAATAGAAGAGATACTACACTACCCCTTGAAGTGATCATTAAAAGATAATACAATAGTACAAAATACAGACAGGTAACAAGTCTTAATTAGTAATAGAAGTACAATAGTACAATTAATAGAACTAATAGTATAGTTTCGGCTTCAGACAGACAGATACCAAATATTCATTAGTAGTGAATCAGTCTTCATATTTTGCGATGAAAATAATATTTCAAACTTAGTGTGACAGACTAACGATAACGCTATTTCAAACTTAAGTATGGCAGACCAACGATAACGCTATTTCAAACTTAAGTATGGCAGACCAACGATGACGCTATTTCAAACTTAAGTATGGCAGACCAACGATGACGCTATTTCAAACTTAAGTATGTCAGACCAACGATGACGCTATTTCAAACTTAAGTATGGCAGACCAAAGATAACGCTATTTCAAACTTAAGTATGGCAGACCAAAGATAACGCTATTTCAAACTTAAGTATGTCAGACCAAAGATAACGCTATTTCAAACTTAAGTATGGCAGACCAAAGATAACGCTATTTCAAACTTAAGTATGTCAGACCAAAGATAACACTATTTCAAACTTAAGTATGGCAGACCAACGATGACGCTATTTCAAACTTAAGTATGTCAGACCAACGATGACGCTAGTTCAAACTTAAGTATGGCAGACCAACGATGACGCTATTTCAAACTCAAGTATGGCAGACCAACTGATTGATTCTTATATAGACTAATTATTACAAAGAAGCGGCGTCGTGCCATCTAAAAACGCTATTTAAAACTTAATCGTGACAGACTGTTGACAACGCTTATAAAACTTAACACCCTTAGCGCGGCTGTGCAAAATTGCGACAAGTCTACCACCTCTAATAGCAGACGATACTACGTGCAAAACTGGTTTTATTTGCGATATAAAACACGACAGCGCAAATATACACAAAGGAGAGAGTTTGAATTACTTACGAGACACCATCCTCGAGTGTCTTCGGTCTCACTGTACAAGGGTTTGCCAGGACAACCTGACATGAGGATACTTCACCCTACAAATAGATCCTGACCAAATATTCAAAATAATATCGTATTCTAAGCCCAAATAAGATCCCTTTCGACACGGCTATACACGGGCTCATACGAGGAATGGTGCACCTTCTCCAAGTAATGTTACCTCAGGTAACAGCACCTAACTGGATACTCCACCAGACTCGATAATTTTTGTCCTTGAATCCGGTAAAACCAAGACCACAAGAAACGTATACTATGACATAGTAAACTGGTCGATTGGGGAGAGGAAAATTAATGTTATTCACTTCTGTACTAACTCAAACGTTTGACAAACAAAGGGGAACTTTAATGAAATATTCGCACATCTATGTATTTCATATAGAGATCGAGTGTTAGCCCCAGGATAGGGCCCCTTGATTTATGAGAACTTCGATTGAAGTAAAATGAAACAAAAAAGGAACAATAAATTCAGCCATTGACTAATATGAGCATGAAAAATGACAATGGTCAACCTCATTATAAATTCAAGATGACTGCCATCACACTATGCAAATTAGTCAAATTTTCCCATTTATGTTGATTGTCCTCCCTAATATGCTACACATGTCATATACATTGTTTTGGACATACACTGTAAAGTTAAGTTTACAGAGTCATTTTAAAAATAGGTGTAAAAAAATATTTTTTTAACAAAAATAAATTCAGCGCTTAGAGGGTTAAACATAACAGACCTACTATTTGAATTTCTAAGAAAAGCATGGATTGGTTAGTGTAGTTGAAACCCCTTTTAAGGGTCGCGTGAATTAGCTAAAAAGTGACACAATCACTAATTTACCCGAGCTTAATGTGACGTATTCTTACACGACGTCAGCGAAATAACAAACCAAATACTAAACACACACACTCACACACACACACACGAGGGCTGTGGCCCCAAGGTTGGGAAAGCATCTCGATTTCAGCTGTTTATTTGTCATTACTTACTGACGTCTCTATCCTTTGAGGAACGCGATGGAAAGTAAAGGTGTAAAACCTTCAAAACAAAAAACACGTCTCGCTACAATCACTGCCAATAAATACCTTTTCCTCCTTTTTGCATCTAGAACTAAGCGGAACTTCTATGGGCAGAGTTTCTTTCCTAGAACTGCCAGTTTGTGTAACACAGTTCACTGGGGCTGCTTTCCAGCTGACTATAACATTATTGTTTTCAAGTCTAATGTAAAAAATTCTTGCTGGGTCGTCCTCTTAAATAGTCACATTCTGACTAGTTACAAGCATAGTTACTAACCCCCTCGGTGTTTCCGCGTCTACCTGTTAAACCCAATAACCCTTATCCTCGAGTGGCCTGTGGGTGTTGATAAGCAGTAACTCATATGTAACAAAAAAGTTCTGAGTGGGAATGTAACTAAGACCAAAGTGATGAGTACTGTTGGAAACAAAAATATTTTTAAAAATTTCGGAATTCTTTAAATGCGGATTGATATATGGGATTTTTCCGATTAATCGGACGACTGTTCTCGTCTCGGATGATATTCTTTACAACAGCGGACTAATACTACACCACTGGCGTAGCTAGGGGGGGCGAGGGGGGCGGGCCGCCCCGGGCGGCACACCTGAGAGGGCGGCATTTTGAGAGGGTAAAAATAGAAAGTAGAGAAAAAAATTTTAAAAAACAAAAGTTAACAAAAAATATGAAATTTTATACTATAATTTTATATAATAATAAATTTAAATGAGAACATTTGAAAACCTGAAAATGTTATGAAATGATAAAATCATTTTTATTTACTTTTTTGTCGTTGTTGTTAAAGTCCGAATTTTCGCCAAATAACATGGATGTATCAAGGAGAGAATAGTCCGATGTAGTTTTCTTTTCTTTGTCTTCATAATGTTATTATTAAGAGGGCGAGCCCTCCGAAGAGAAAAAACGTCTTGTATCGGTGCTTTTTTAAATCCGTGTGTGTAATCGCTCGGTTTTCAGAAATTTGTTGTTGTTAATAACGTTTCAACTCTTTTAAAAATAGTTTTAATATATTTTAAACAAATGTATTTATGAATGGCAAATAAGGCTATAAATTTATTTTTTGTTAGAGAACTGTCGCAAGGCATCAAGTCGGTTGAAAATTTACAAACAGATTTTTCGCGCCTTTTTTTCGGCAAAGTTATCAATGACTCTATCAAAATTCACTTCCTCGACAAGTTCCCTCTCTATTGAGAGGATTGCCAAGTCTGTAAGTCTTGTCTGGCTCATTGCTGATCTAAGGTAGTTTTTTATGAGCTTCAGTTTTGAGAACGAGCGCTCACAGCTAGCAACGCTAATAGTTCTGTTGAGGAAATTTCTCAGCAAGATCACAATATTAGGGACGAAATCCCCAAGTTGATATCTTTGTATAAAGTTCAAAAGTTCAAGAGGTCCATCGATTTTGTCTTTTTCTGAAGCTTTTACAACATACTGTAACCTCTTCTTTTCAGCAAAGAATTTCTCTTTTTCTATATCTTCGTCAAATCCACCAAGCTGACAATCATAATTATCATCAAGCAGATTTGACGGTATAAGAAAAGCGTATTTATTTGCAAGATTGTGAACTTGTTGAAATCTGCAAGATATTTCTTCAGTCAATCTGTCTATGACAGACAGCATTTCCCGTCTCAACTCAGTATCAAAACTCAGCGCTGCATCAGTCAATCCTTCACCATCCATTCGTTTCTTTTTGCGAATACGACGCTCCATGCTTATCCCCATTTCAGAGCAGAGTGTTTTTGACTCGTCTATTGCAGTGTCCACTATCTTTTCTCTATTCTGAAGAAGGAAATCTTTCAACGCCGTCAGCCTGACAGAACTTTGTTGCAGATCCAGCCCTTTTTTTTGAAGATATTTCTGGGCATCATTGATTTCTGGGAGAATAGTTTTCCAAAGGTTCAGAAATAAAAGAAACGGAAACGATAGTACCGAGTTGAGAATTAAAGATGCATCTGATCTTGTGGTTGCATTTTCTCCTTCTTCTGTGAGCTGTTCCAGGGCAATGACGACTTCCACTATTGTTTTTATCACAACATCTACAGCATTTGCTCGACTACTCCATCTAGTATCCACAGTCCGTTTGATACTTAGACCGGTCAACTGAATCAAGATGTCCCAGCGATGTGTAGATGCAGAAAAGAACGAGAATAACCGGTCCAGTGTGCCAAAAAATGTAACAGAGTGAACCGCTACTGAAGCTGCATGTACACAAGCCAGATTTAGTGAATGGTTGGTGCATGGCACAAATAGAGCTTTTGGGTTGATTTCAGAGATTCGTTTCTGCACACCCGATCGGTGACCTGCCATAACAGCGGCATTGTCAAATGCCTGGCCAATACAGTCACCAATCTGTATCTCATCATTCTCCAATTCTCTCAAAATGAGTTCAGAAATGTCCTCCGCGCTTTTACCCTTTGTTTCGATGAAGCGGAGAAACGACTCCTCCACCGTCACTTCATTTCTGTCAACTTTCACGTAGCGCAACACCTCACTCATCTGGTCCTTGTGAGATACATCGGGAGTACTATCAAAAATTATACAAAAATACTTGCTTTTCTTTATCTGATCGATAATTTTCTTTCTGACCTGCTTTACTAAAATGCTCACAAACTCATTTTGAATTTCTGGTGACAGATAAGAAATAGTGAATTTCTTCCGTAGGTTAACTTTAATCAAATGTTCACGGAGTACAGGGTCATATTTAGCCAATAGATTTACCAATTCCAAAAAATTTCCTTTGTTTTCTTGGCCCCTTTCATCATTATGGATGTCTTCCCGGTGACCTCGTAGCGCCAGATTCTGCTTGGCGAGAAATCTGATAATGTCCAGCAATCTAGCTAGGATTTCTCGCCACTTCTTTGTTTTTTTCTCAATGATATTTTGCTCAACTTTATCAACTACCTTTCCTTCAGCAAGTCGGATCTATAGCTCCTTCCAGTCAAGAAACGCCTGAGCATGAGATGTGCTTGCTTCATGTTCATGTACTTTTGGATTTAATTTGAGTTTGTTTTTAAAACTTTTACATTTATTATTTATAAATATAATAGACATTTTGGGGTTGTTTTACTATGCACATAGATTCGAAAAAACTGTCAAAAATATATAACAAATAAATGTTATCAAAGGCAAGATAAGTTACTCTTCTACCTATCTCGACAAGTTTTTAGTGGTTTTTACTCACTTAAAACGTGTAATCAGTTAGAAAAACATAGTGGCTATCGGTATATGCGAAAAATACAAATGAAATCCATTCAATATATGTTAGCGTGAGTCGTGACATAGGGTGACATATATTCGGTGAATTTCTAAGAGTATTTTCAATATGTATTTAGTTTTAAGTCAATTTCCCGAACTTGCCGCATTCTAAACGAAGTCTGGCGCCATTTTTTATTTTTTGACAGTTTTTCTTCGAATCTATGTGTATAATAAAACAAACCCGAAATTGTTAATTCGATTTACTTCTCTTACTTTTCATTTTAATAAATATTCGATTAATATTACATGATATATATACATCCACTAATATATATATATATATATATATATATATATATATATATATATATATATATATATATATATATATATATATATATATATATAAGGTTAAGATTTTTTTATTATTGGCGTTTGTTCCGCGATAAGCGTTTGTTTACATTTTTTATATATTTTTATACATTCGCAACCTTAGCTATAAGCTCTTTATTATTCATATTATTATATGAATGAATCGCCCTAACTTTTTGGACGCATTTAATTTAATTATGTTTTTACGTGCATAAAATAAAATAAACTAAAATAAATGTTATGCACGTAAAAACATAATTAAATTAAATTACATATATATATATATGTGTGTGTGTATAATAGTCATTCACACACAGGACTGTTTCGCTGTTTACAGCTCATCGGTGCGGCTAGACTTTAGTAACTACTTCCAGCTAGGAACGAAATCCGATCATCTGAGAGAGCGAGGGAGAAATATTTTAACAACAATTAGCAGCCTTTGGGCTGATATCACAGTGTAGTATCTGTTCTAATGATACACTTCTCCTTTTCTGTCGTCGGTCAGTATGGGGAAATCGTTCATGACTGAGAATTTTTATTTTTGTTCCTATCCAGAGTGCCCCTTTTTGTGGAGCTGGATTTTCCCCACATTAAAAACCGGCCTTGTGTCTAACTCTGCCCTCGTGGAGAGGCAAGTAAATGGGAACAATCGGCAGTCGTTGCCAAACCGACCTCAGCTCTAATTGTACACAAGATCTAATTTTAAACAAGACCATTGCTATATTCGCTTACGGCCGTTTGCCATTTTGCTCATTATGCTCAACATTATGGGAGCATTATAATAAATACGTATTTATTTTATAACTATATATGTGCATATATACATATATATGTGCATATACACATATATTTATACATACATATACATATATACATACATACGTGCATATATACATATATACATATATACACACACATACACATATATAAATACGCATATATACATACATATATATATATGTATATATATATATATATATATATATATATATATATATATATATATATATATATATATATATGGCTGGTTTTAATTCTTGAACAAAATTTCCATTAATTGAGAATAAATTGCTTTAATTCATTTCAATCACTAAGTTTAAAAAATGCAAGCATTAATTATTTCTGGAGATATACTCAGTGACCGGCTGACCTAACAGGATAGGGCCAAGCCTAGGCTTCGGCCAAGCACCAAAAAAACAAAACGACCTCAGAAATATTTCATACTTAAAGGGGAACTTTCATATAAATTTTTATCGAATAGGTGCGAAAAGAAAGTTGGATATTTGGGTGTATATACACCGACATCAAAGAGGAAATAACATTAGATGCGAAAGTTTGAATTCATTAATTTTATTACTGTCCAAACGTTTGTTTTTGTAGCATACTTTTTATAACTCCTTGTAAACTTTACAATTGCTAGCTGGGGGATCGGACAAAATCACCCCGGGCAACCCCCACCATCTACTTAAAACAAAAGGAAAACAGATCAAATCTCAAATGAATAAAAAATATTAAAAATCAGTTTTCATATTTTAATTTTAATTTAATTGAATTTAGGAAAATTAGATACCGTAGATCTAATTTTCGCAAGGTATGAAAATTAAGAATAATGTTAACTTAATAATAATGGACCAGTTTTCCTACCTAGCAAAAAATTTTCCATGGACGAATTATCCATGGGCGAATTATCCATGGACGAATTTTCCGGGCACCCAAATGCCGGGGGGGGCGGCAAATTTTACAACCGCCCCGGGCGGCAAAAGGTCTAGCTACGCCACTGTACTACACTACCCAAGAAAACCAAAATTTATATAAATAGACCCACAAAAACTATCAATATTGACAAACTAGCTGACCCTCAAGAACATAGTAAAAATAAAGAATTAGAAGAAAGAATAGTATTTGGTATAACCCACCCTATAACTGCAATGTGAAACCAAATATCGCTAAGGAATTCTTCAAAATGTCAGTGTAATAATCACGTGTTAGGGAAACTATGATGTGGCAGCATCACCCTCGGTTCCAGTTAGTGGACGAGCAAGTGCACCATGTGCAACGCAAGAAGGAATAAGATGAATATAAGAAATGCGTTTACTTACCTCGCATATTTTGTCGAGTGACGTGACAAAGTATTCATCACACACTATCGACAAGGCGACAAACATGTAAATAACAAGGATAAAATGCAGTACCATTGCGCCATGATACCGCTGTTCGGTTGTAAATAGGTCCGGTGGGAATTCTTTATAGGCTGAAAAGAACGAAATAAATTTTATTAGATTAATCATTGCGCATTACAAATAATAATAATAATAATAATAATAATAATAATAATAATAATAATAATAATAATAATAATAATAATAATAATAATAATAATAATAATAATAATAATAATAATAATAATTTTCGTTTTTATCCTCGCTCATAGTTTCTTTGATGTGTTCGATTTCGGTTGTCACTTCTATTGCAAGTTTTGTAGTTATGTTGTCAGTGGTTTCTGACATTTCAATATTCATGTTATTTCCACATTATTAATTAATTAATAATTTTTTTTATCTACTCACTGAGAGTTTTAATGAATAATCACCAATGATCGCTCATTAGCAAAAATAGAGGACACAACATTTTAGCCAGTGAGAGATAACTGGTAATGATACATGTAAAATTAAATAATAATAATAATAATAATAATAATAATAATAATAATAATAATAATAATAATAATAATAATAATAATAATAATAATAATAATAATAATGAAATTATATAGCAGGAATACAGTAAACAGAATAAATACTTGGGTAGTATCACTAATCAGATACTTTGGACCATTCATAGACTGGACTAAAGAAGAACTCAGGTACCTTGACCAGAGGACTAGAAAATTAATGACCATGCACAACGCACTACACTCAAAGGACGATACGTACAGACTCTACATGAAAAGAAACGAAGGGGGAAGAGGACTGGTAAGTATAGAAGATTGTATGGAAGACTAAAAAACGAGCTGGAGAAATACATAACTCAGAACACGGAAAAGCTAATCCCCGCAGTAAGAAATACTGTTCCAACGAGCAACTCGTGAAGCACCAAAACCAGAAGTAAAACGACTAGAAAAGAAAAATGGGAAGAAAAACAACTACATGTACGCTTCATAAGATTGGGAAGAGAAGAATACAACGAAAATAGCTGGGCATGGCTAAGAAAAGGACACTTGAACAGAGAAACCGAA
>OY744518.1:78833636-78856136 GCA_963556195.1 Sepiola atlantica
AAAAGAAAGAGGAAAAAGTATGAGATGGAAAGAAAAAAAAAAGTGAGAGAAAGGGAGAAGGAATGTGAAAAAAAAGAGCGAGTGAGAGGCACATGTGCTGACTGGTGCCGCATAGTGTTTTGTCTACGAATCCTGTTTTGTTTCAGGACGGACATGAGTGACACGGCTGTAAAGAAAAAAAAAAATGTTTTCAGTTGTTTGGTTGAAACATGGTTGGACTTTGAGGTAACGGAACTTTATGAGAAAACGCGTCGGCGCAGAGATTTCATGTCAGGAAGAGAGAGAGGGAAAGGACTGCGTGCGAACAGCTGGCGGGGTCGCCTGATGTCGCCCCGGGATAATTGTCTTTGTTTTTTTGTTCAATTGAATTGTATTGCATGAAATTGTTTTTTTTTTAAATATAATATTGTACTGCATAATTTGTAATTGTATTGTGGAGAGGGTTTGCCATTAATTCATTGGTTCGACTTTTATTTTTTTTATTATTGTTGTTTTTGAATGAATTTTGGAAAAGTTTAGTCGGTTAAGTGAGAATGCTACACCAGTTACGTAAAAGATTTTTTTAAAAAAGGCAGATAATTTAATGGGTATGAGTTTGGGTCAGCCGGGCGATTTGAGTTGATTAGGTTCGGGCAGCTGACGGCAGCTAGAGTTGGTTTGGGTCGGATCGCGGAAACCCTTGGACAGGGTTGATTTTATCGGGAAGAATCCCCGTGTACAGAGTATGTACAGGCTTGGAAAGTCAATGAGGGATTCCCGGCGTTTGCTCGTATGCTCTCTTTTATAGAGTACCCATGGGTTAGTGGCGAGGCTTGTGGTAAAGCCTGCATACGTTAAAATTGCGAACGGGAGAATGACGGTGATATGGTCATTCCGTGGGACCACGAGAAAAGGACGGTGGTCAGTTATGGAAATTGTTGTTTTTGTGACCCAGGTGTGCCCAACTGCGCCGATAGAGTGTGTGAAAGTTGTGTAAAATGTTAAGCTTTGAAATTGTGGTCCCATTTTTTTTTTGTGGATTTTGGATGTTTGCCGACGAGTGTGCTGCGAGGATACCCCACCCCCTTACCGCATAGATAGGGACACGGGAAGGGAACGCATGGAATTGGTGTCTGCTCAACACCAGTGGGGATGGAGTTAAGCTGGGGTGTGGTGTGACTCGGGTGCGCGCGTCGGGACAGATAGAACCATGGGGATCGATTTTTAAAAAAAGGAGGTACCGGGTGTTAATTGGATTTAATTATAAGATTATAGGTTGGGCCTGGTTTGTGGTCATTCGGCGTGTTCCGGGAGCAGAGATGATTCGATGTGACATTTCGCCCAATACCGTATCGACTAGATAGATCCATGGGATGGGGTCCTCGACGTTTAATGAACAGGGTTGGGAGTTAGAAACTGGGTGTTTGTTCGCTGTCATTCGCGACGGGAGCACGGGCGTGTCAGAAATGTATGGTCCATATATAGCTAGCAGCATAGCGACGGTACCTTCAGTAAGCTTCGAGGCTGACCATTAGAGAATAGGTTAATGAAGGGTTTTTTCTGTTTTTTGTTCCCCTATTTCGCGAGAATAAAACGCGCAGTTAGTTTTAATCGGTTGTGTGCCGACCGTTTGTTGAAGTTATCTAAGAAAGTGATGGTGGCCCGAAAGTGTGACATACCGGGAATTTTTGGGAAGTGGTCGAGCAAGAGCGAATTTATGTGGTAGATTTTGCAGGAGATATAGGCGAGAAACGCCTGATGTTGATTTATGACAGGGGATGGCTTTTTTTAGCCGGTAACGACCGTAGGGAGCAAACTCTCCCACATCCCGGAAACATTGTCATGTGGTGCCAAAGGAAATTCCGGCAGGGGTGAAATGATGGTAACCCCAGGAGTGCTCAGGCTCGGATTTTTACCAGTCCCAGGGAGGGGTTGGTTTTTTAAAAAAAAAGAGAAAAATCTTGGGATTTTTTGTTTTTTTTGTTTATAGGGAAGGAAGGAGTGTTACAGTACTGTAGGGCCCCATTATGCAAGGCACAGTAGGTTAACTAGTATCAAATAGCTAATTTTGTTATTGAAAAATAGGTTTTGTTTCTGGACTCAGAAGTGAGTTCAGAGAAGAGTTTGATTCAAGAATAGTCATAACAAATTTAGACACCTGACGTGACCTTTGAGTCAGAGATCAGAGTGAGTCGTTTTTGTCCCCATCTCGTGCGTGGGAATGATGATTACGTCACCACGGAGAACAAGAACTTAGCTTTTTGGGATCAGTTCGCCATGGGCGCTCGAAACGACAACGTCGTTTCGGAAAAGCGAGCGAAGTTTTCCCAAGAATGTAATCGCTCGCGATAAGGGCTGTATCTAAAAGAGTTCACCATGGAAGCTTGTGGCGAGCGCATGAGGTAGCTCTCGAATGCAAGAGTTGAGGTGTGAATCGAAGAGATATGGGCCAAAGCTACTAAGAAAAAACTAACAGCGTCTAACGTCCCACACAGTACGAACTTAGGAAGATGTGAATGAAGAACCAATAATGGAAACCCCTCCACTCGAATGAAAGCATGAAATAAAAAGAACAAAAGAAATCTCTCAGAAAATCCGACTTCGAGTGTCTTTGTCCTCCGCTTAAAGATAGAGTTTGCCCACAAAAACAGGTGCCGCGCGGCGATCACAGCCAGCAACAAGACGGACGAGAACTACAAAGGTAACTTTCTTATAATGTAAAATATCTGGAAACTGTGTTTCAAAGTGACTTTTGGACTCTTGAAAAATGTGTTTAGAAATCTGTTTAAATTACTCTTAAGAAAAGTGTGTTTAAGGTCCCTGTTGAAAAATGACTCTCCAAAATGTGTTAAAGTTACTGAGAAACATGTTTGCTTAAAGAATGACTATGAAAGTGTCTATGAAAATTGTATCATCAGAAGTATTAAGAAAAAAGATTGAAATCACTATTAATCCTCTCGTGAACATTTCGCGTTATTTTCGGCCGGAGAGGATGTAATAGCGAACTGTGAGGTGGTTTTGGAGAACTGCCTCAGTCGGAAGGATTTCTGCCTGTAGTAATAAATAAGCTCTCTCCCCCCCTTTGCTTCTCGTGACGTTTAATTTCAGTAGTTATGCAACAGATACATATATATATATATATATATATATATATATATATATATATATATATATATATATATATATATATATATATATATATATATATATATATATATATATATATATATATATATATATACTAGCAAAACACAACCTATACTCCGGGCAGCAATTAACTTAGCTGTAGTGTTATATATAGAAAATCAAAGAAATCTTTTTGTTTTCACATTTTGGTAATTTAAAGAAAAATAACAAAAAGATTATTGTCATGGTGTTGTTTGATATATTCCAATGTTGAGATTTGATTTCGTGTCAGCATAAAAATAAATTCCCCATAATGAAAGGAATAACTAACATAAAAAGGGGCGAAGAAAACTAATAATAAACAAATACCTGTTACCAAAGGCAACAAAGGTACTTTTCTACCATACCTACCTATTTATTAGGTGTTTTAAAGTATTTTAAAGCGTTTTTATTGCATTTTAATAATTCGTCTGAATCTGATCGCGTAACAGGTCTATTTTCAAGATTGTGTAAGCGAACATCCCAAATAGTCAACAAATAACTGTCCTAAATGCTTTAGAATATACTTTCCACTTAATTGAAAGGAGAAAAATTCAAAAAAATCATCAGATTTCGTAGACGGTCAGCCCTCTTATATATTTGACCGAACATTTTAATTGAAATAAAAACCATTTTAAAATACTTTAAAACAAAAAAAGTAAGGTACGTAGGTAGAAAAGTAAGTTTCATTGCTTTTGGTAACAGTTATTTGTTGGCTATTTATTTTTTGCGCCCCTTTTCTTTCTGCTGATTTTTCTTGATAATCGCCAAAAGCGGAATGTCTATTGGTCAAATAAAATAATTATATATTTCTTTAGTGATTTAAGATAGTTACTTTGTATTTTTCGCTTTGATTATTCAAGGCAAAAAATAAAAATAAACTTAATGATGATTTTTTTTAAATATGGATCTAATTTTTTTATAATTTAAAAATTAACAACAAACGTTGGTAAATTTTGAGCTTAACACCTTCAGCTAAATTATCTACCACTTTAAAAAATGAGATTATACTTTTTAGGCTAATTCAAACTTATTAGGGCAGATACATGATATACTTTTTAACACTAACCCAAAGTCCGACTGGCACGGTCGTACAACCAGACGTAATCGCCTAAAAAAAGGATCCCCCATCCCCAAACAAGAATAACGCATAGAATTTATCTGTAACAATAGTAAAAAAAAAATTATTCCAGCTCACTATCGCTTCGCAAAGTAAGTAAGGATTAAATCATAGAGTGAATGCGGTACTTTGGTGAAAGTGTATGGCGTAGAGTCAATCCAAGATATTTTGTACAAAAGGTATGACTATCGACCCCACAAATAAAGATTTGTTGTCAAAATTGTATGAACATTGCCTTCCCCTTCCCCCCAAAAACAATTAGGGTGTTATGCCTAAGTTTAATGAAAGTCATTCATAAGTGTCTAGTAAAAATGGGACACAAACATTCGCGTTTATTCATGAAATAGGTAAATATTAATATTTTGGTAATTTCGATACAAATTTATTTTTCTTTTAAAAAAGAAATAAAGAGATAAGAAAAGGGAATTCAATTCGCTTAGGCGATGATGCCGGGCTTTTTAATAACCATAAAAAGAAAATTGGGCTTTGACGTGGCGCGGCGCGAGAGAAAAAGATGGGGGAGAAGGAATAAAGGGGGAGCAGTAACATCGTTGTCGTAGTCAACAACAAAAACAAGAACCGGAAGTTATCTTTCGAATTTCAAAATCATCATTTTGAATGTTAAATGTTTTTCATTAAATCGTTGTATATTAATACTGCTACTTATATTAATTATCAAGAAAAGTATTAGATTTAGATAAGGAAAGTGGAATACAAAAATAGGAACGAATTGTGCAGAATATTAATTTATTTGAGAGTGTTTAGGAAATTATTATTAAAATGAAGCGCATTGGTCAGTGTTTGAGGCATTTTCTGTTAAGTATATATAATGTGTTTGAAAATACATGAATGTAAAATTGAATTAAATAAGCTTAACGTGTTTTGATATGAATATAATCTGGATAAATAAAAAAAACTTTCGTATATATATATATATATATATATATATATATATATATATATATATATATGTGTGTGTGTGTAAGGTATGAAACTAAAAGTAGTCATGTACATATTTTGCATTTTGACAATTTTCTCACACACTTACATCCACTTTCTATTATCTTCTCATATTTTTCAAATTTAGAATTGTGGCTACTTTCCTGCCAAGTTATCTATGTAACTCCTCTGATAATAGAATTACAATCTTTGAAAAGCCTGGCTTAAGGAAAGAAAAATATACATGCTTTTATTGAATGCACCTTGCATTGAACAACTGAAGGTGAAATAGATTTGTCATTCGTACACTTTTTATTTCTCTTTTTTCATGTGTGTATGTATGTATGTATTTATCTCTTTCTCTTTCTCTCTCTCCTTCGTATTCTGAGTGAGCATAAATTAAAAGATAACAAAATGTTAAAAATATAACATTTTTAAGTTATAAACAGAATGATAACGTATTCGAAAAAACACGTGATGACTGTGAACTGTAAGAAATAATTAAATTAAGGTGACTGTTCACAATATACATGCATTAATTATGCGTGTACGTTTTTACTATATTTAGCAAAGAATCAGTAAGGAATTTGTGAATAGGTAATTTATATAAAAAAACTGCTTGAATTTCATTCTTAAAACGTACTCTTATTGTAAAAAAAGTATACAAAATCTGAATATTTACGTTTCCAGTTTTTCTAGACGCGATTTTGAAATTCTCAATTGTAACAAACGCAGGGTTTTATTGGATGATCATCTCTGTTGATTATCAAATGAAAATAAACAGTAAATCTATGTAATGCATATTATTGAAAGAATTATTGAGTCGGATAGAATATGTAATTGATGAAATCGATTGTAATATTTTATGTAACGAACACAAACTGAAAATGTTTGTTTTTAAGTGGGCAGGCAGAATCAAATACCGATTTAGCAGATGAAATGCTATAGCGATCTTACTTCGAATAAACTGAATATATATATATATATATATATATATATATATATATATATATCCCTTGTTCCACTGTCTCTTATAATTGTCTACGTTATTCCACAACTACTCTCTATTATTTTCTTTTAAATTAAAAGAAAATAATACGTCATTTACCTTTTGTGCGGTCCCGAGCGTGTACGGTAAGCAGTAAATAAATAAGCAAACAAGTAAACAAGAAAACAGGTCAGCCCCACAAAGGTTTAGTAGTATTTACATGACCCGCTAGTGTCAAAGATCGTTTAGATAAAACGTCATAAAGTATTTCTCCCCCAAACCACCTCTGTCTTTGGTTTGACTAGTGAAGTAGACCTTGAATTTACTTTCGGCAGCCTCGCTTCCCTTATTTTGTCCTTTAGTCTTCATATTCCATGAGCGATGTTTCTGACAAAAAGGGGAAGAATTGCTGTTTTCTGGGTCAGCATCAAGTGGCTTCATGCCTTGTCTGGAGCCATTTCCATTTTTAAAAAAATCACCATTTTAGGAAATCATCCACTGTACACAATTATCCCCGATCTCTCTGTTTAAGGTATGGCGTCCTTTTTTATAAGAAGAAGAGTGAGAGTAAGAGAGATTGAGAGAGAGAGAAAAAGAGAGAGGGGGAGTTCAAAAAAGATCAAAATAAAATGTATAATTTTAACCCGAAAATAAAACTGGATTATGTGTATGGGCATTTATTTAAAAAGAAAAAAAACGGTATGGAAGCCCAAAGGAGTAACATTTAAAAGGAAAGGCGTAATCCTCATCCCTCGTCCGGTTTAATACGGGTGCCGTTGCGTGGGTGCAGAATACAGATGACTCATGCCACCGTATTTAGTTTGGCCACTATTTTTATCGCCTTCTCCATGAGTCACTTCCGAAACATTATCAATGGACATCCACGAGGCTAAAATGTTACGGAAACACATCGATGTAAAAAAAAATGAATGAATTAATTAATCCCCGTTGCAAATCAATATTTCATTTGTTGGGATAAATGTTACGTTGTTCGGAAAATAATAGTCGATTTTAGTAAGTTGATTTGGCAATTTTGGCAATGTTGGATACATGACTAGCTGTATTTACCCGGCGTTGTCCGGGTGGAGACATGTTGCCGGTGGAGGGCTTTACAGAAAAATGATTCGTGTTTACATTTGTTTCTTAAATAGGATTTTTTTTAATTCGTTTTAGTATTCCTTTATTTTATCTTTTAATGAATGGGTAGTTCTTATGGTGTTCATCCAATATGTGATCTACCGAATTGTTTCTAATCCAATATGTGATCTACCGAATTGTTTCTAATCCAATATGTGATCTACCGAATTGTTTCTAATCCAATATGTGATCTACCAAATTGTTTCTAATCCAATATGTGATCTACCAAATTGTTTCTAATCCAATATGTGATCTACCAAATTGTTTCTAATCCAATATGTGATCTACCGAATTGTTTCTAATCCAATGTGTGATCTACCAAATTGTTTCTAATCCAATATGTGATCTACCGAATTGTTTCTAATCCAATGTGTGATCTACCAAATTGTTTCTAATCCAATATGTGATCTATCAAATTGTTTCTAATCCAATATGTGATCTACCAAATTGTTTCTAATCCAATATGTGATTTACCAAATTGTTTCTAATCCAATATGTGATTTACCAAATTGTTTCTAATCTAATATGTGATTTACCAAATTGTTTCTAATCCAATATGTGATCTACCAAATTGTTTCTAATCCAATATGTGATCTACCAAATTGTTTCTAATCGAATATGTGATCTACCAAATTGTTTCTAATCCAATATGTGATCTACCGACGAGTTAGAGTTAGGTTTTACGTTAGGGTTAAATGGTTAGGTTTAGTTAGGGTTAATGGATAGAGCACATATTGGATTAGCAACCATAACCCTAACTAACCCTAACGCTAACCCTAACCCTATCAACTCAGTAAATCACATATTTGATTAGAAACCGTTCAGTAGTACACAGGCTGGAAGAACACCGTTCCTGCGACTACATATACAAGTGAAACATTAACTATACTAGCAGAGCATGAGGAAACTCAATATCTTTGAAATAAAATGTTTAAGAAATATCCTTGAAGTAAATTTGCGAGATAGACTAAGAAATACATATACCAGAAATAAACTTACTATTATTAACAGATCCATTAACAACATTATTCGGAAAAAAAATAACGTGGTTTAGATATGTTCCCCGGCTATCAGACTCCAGCTATGTAAATAAATCATATCAAGAATATTTCATTCAAGAAAAAATAAAGGACGACCACCAAAGAGATGGCCTGACTAGATAACGGTTGAGACTGGCATGCTGCTCCTGACAACTAAAAGACTGACCCAAGATCTGGATAAGTAGCAGAATTTTGTTTTCAAGCATGCGGTGAAGCTCTCTGGAGTATGCAAATAAGTCAAGTTAAAGACAATAAATATACGATAAATAGTAAATAAAAAAAACTAATTCAGCAGTTGTAAGGAATGGGCGTTCAAACGACTTCAGTACTTACAACGTCAGTTTTGACTATTGACGGAGAATCACGAGCAGTCTCGGAAATGGTGGAAGTATTTTACGATTTTAAAGCCATCTTCTTTACTTGTATTTTAGGAAATTTTTTCAACCTTATTTTATTTTTTGAGGGACTAAAATATTTTTAAATCCTAACTTTACCTTCGAATTCTTAGTGTATTCTGCCTTTTAACATTTATTTCGCGGCGTTCAAATCGTAAACTGTCGGCCTTTTCCAAGACTGACTCGGGATTCTCCGTCAATGTTCAGAACTGACTATGCAAGTATCGGAATCCTCTGGGGACCCATTCCTTATAAGTACTAATAATTCAATAGAAATATTTATCACAGTTACATATAGGCGAGAAATACTCACAGATACACGTGGTCTTATCTTATAGTTTTATTAACACAGAGAAGAGATGAACCGTTTTGTAAGTCGCGTTCAACAATACAGCCTTAACGAATAAAACGCGTGCATTCAATTTAACGTGATAAGAAAGTTCGCCATGTTTATAATTTCTTTTTTAATATTGTTTTTGTTTTATTCGTTTTACTTTACCGTTATTTTATCTTTGACTTCAATAAATATTCGATTAATAGTAAATAAAACATAATTTAATGTGTATTTATCAAAGTTATGTATAGGCGAGAAACACAAACACAGACACGCGAGATCTTGTCTGATAGTTTTATTTATACAAAAAAATATGAACCGTTTCTTGGAAGGAACGTTCAAATAGTCAGCCGAAACGAATAAACGTGCGTCTAATTTAACTTGATGAAAATTAGTCATTTTTAGATTTTTTTTAAATAGGATTTTTTTAAATTCGTTTTAGTTTTTCCTTATTTTATTTTTTTATTTCAATAACTAGCAAAAATATGCGACCAGAGGGAGCATATTTTTGCTAGGCTGGATGGAATTATATAATTGTGAAAGAACTACAGACAATACGTAGTTTAAGCAAAGTAAATTGTTTTAGACTATTAAAATAATTTCAAACGCTATTGACGATGTTTACCCATTTATTATATTTTTTATCGCTTATATTTGAATTCATGTTTTGAAACATGACGTAAATCACAAATCTATGAAGTAACGCCAAAGCTATAATTATATATAGTTATGGTGATGTTTTAAGCTCTATTAATAAGAAACTCCAATAAGTCAGTTGGTAGAACCTCAGACTGAAGATCAAAGTTTCGGTTTCGGTTTCGATTTCGATTTCCAGTTATGGCCTTCGCTTCATTTGCTGGTAATTTATTATTTACTATTAATGCAATATTTATTATTTACTATTAATGGAATATTTATTATTTACTATTAATGCAATATTTATTATTTACTATTAATGCAATATTTATTATTTACTATTAATGCAATATTTATTATTTACTATTAATGCAATATTTATTATTTACTATTAATGCAATAATTATTATTTACTATTAATGCAATATTTATTATTTACTATTAATGCAATATTTATTATTTACTATTAATGTAATATTTATTATTTACTATTAATGCAATATTTATTATTTACTATTAATGCAATATTTATTATTTACTATTAATGCAATAATTATTATTTACTATTAATGCAATATTTATTATTTACTATTAATGCAATATTTATTATTTACTATTAATGCAATATTTATTATTTACTATTAATGCAATATTTATTATTTACTATTAATGCAATATTTATTATTTACTATTAATGCAATATTTATTATTTACTATTAATGCAATATTTATTATTTACTATTAATGCAATATTTATTATTTACTATTAATGCAATATTTATTATTTACTATTAATGTAATATTTATTATTTACTATTAATGCAATATTTATTATTTACTATTAATGCAATATTTATTATTTACTATTAATGCAATAATTATTATTTACTATTAATGCAATATTTATTATTTACTATTAATGCAATATTTATTATTTACTATTAATGCAATAATTATTATTTACTATTAATGCAATATTTATTATTTACTATTAATGCAATATTTATTATTTACTATTAATGCAATATTTATTATTTACTATTAATGCAATATTTATTTTTTACTATTAATGCAATATTTATTATTTACTATTAATGCAATATTTATTATTTACTATTAATGCAATATTTATTATTTACTATTAATGCAATATTTATTATTTACTATTAATGCAATAATTATTATTTACTATTAATGCAATATTTATTATTTACTATTAATGCAATATTTATTATTTACTATTAATGCAATATTTATTATTTACTATTAATGCAATATTTATTATTTACTATTAATGCAATATTTATTATTTACTATTAATGCAATATTTATTATTTACTATTAATGCAATATTTATTATTTACTATTAATGCAATATTTATTATTTACTATTAATGCAATAATTATTATTTACTATTAATGCAATATTTATTTTTTACTATTAATGCAATATTTATTATTTACTATTAATGCAATATTTATTATTAACTATTAATGCAATATTTATTTATTTACTATTAATGCAATATTTATTATTTACTATTAATGCAATATTTATTATTTACTATTAATGCAATATTTATTTATTTACTATTAATGCAATATTTATTTATTTACTATTAATGCAATATTTATTATTTACTATTAATGCAATATTTATTATTTACTATTAATGCAATATTTATTATTTACTATTAATGCAATATTCTCCATTTCGAAAAAAAGTTAAGATCTCTGATATTTCGAAATGAGACAAATTCCGCAATTATATTTAAAAAAATTGTTATTGACAGAGAAAATCTCTTTTTATATCAAATATAACAAACATTTAATATTAATTAAATGAGTATTCATCAAAGTTTCAAATATAGACGAGAAACACATTTTCGATCTTGTTTGATAATTGTATTAATAGAGAAATGATGAACAATTTCTTTGAAAGTCGCGTTCAGAAATGCAGCCGAAACGAATAAAAAGCGTGCGTCTAATTTGACGTGATAAAAAGCTAGTTATATGAACAATTATTTGTAATTTTTTATTTTTTTAACAAATATTGTTTTAATTTTTCCTTATCTTATTTTTTTTATTTAAATAAATAGTCGATTAATGCCAATAATAAATAAAAAACTCAATGTGTATTTATCTAAGTTAGGTCCCGCGTTGTCTGCCAAGCTTCAGCCCCTGTCTCATCGCCGCAATTCGCATTCCTTTGCTTATTTTATAAGTACGTTCACAAAATGTGCTCCGATGAACTGACTTCACTTGTACCCCACTCAACGTAAATACCCTCGACCCACCCGACTAGCAGCAAAATCCCACTCAAACTGCAGAAGTACCAAGATGTCGGAGATTGTCTACTCTAATAGCTTATTCCCTCGGGCCGCTCGCCTCTGGAATTCCCTCGCTGCTCCACGTTTCCATGAGAGTATCACCATGCAGAAATCTAAATGTAATGTAAGCGAACATCTTCCTACTCAACTCTCCACCTAGGTTGCCCCCATAAATCTGGCTACTGTCACAGTAGCCTATTACGTTTCAGTGCAATATGCTTTGTTTGGGGTAAACAAAAGTAAAAATAAAAATGAAAATAAAAAATAAATAAAAAATGAGATGTGGTCTAATAACTTTATCAAAACAGAGAGTTTACGTACTTTATAATTGATATGTATTCTTTACTAAATTTCCAATCATTTGCTTTACACTACAAGTTTGAAGCATATAATCCTTCAATTATACGAATAATCAGTTATAAAGTATCTCTCTTTATTAGAACTCTTCACTGACGTCACTCCTGAAATAGAAGTGAGGTTTTACTCTCTTTCTCATCTCTGCTTAATAATTCATGTGCACTCTTTAATAAATTTCCAATCATTTCTTTCACACTACAATTTTGAAGCATATAAGTCCTTAATAACGAAAATGAAAAAGAGCCAAAACTCTTATATTTTTCATGCATGAGTTCAAACTCGGCCATAAAACAGTAGTAAAGTGGTCGACAGTAGTCGAGGGCGACCCGACGGCTCCCTTTTCATTAGCTACTACACCGAGGTGTAAGGGATGGTGCCCTCGCATCCCAGGATGATTCCATTCACCCTTGATCCTCACCTGATAATACTGAGTGCTTAGCAAGGGTGTATCAAGTAACATCCTTCAGTCTTTAGTATGACTCGACCGAGGATTGAACCTTCGCCTCCCAGCCCATTATCGAACATTCTGACCAGTGCCAAATGGGTCAGTAATGCTTCGAAAATAACGGTCAATATCAAGAAAACATGTGGAGATTGGTCCACAGTTGATCGAACGACACAAATGTGGTGCCATAAATCCTATAGTAATAATTAAGGTCTCCACAATTACGAAAGCAAAAGACGACTATGCCCTTTTGCGAATGAACGTTTTACAGCAATTGCTGAACAAAACAAACGTCAAATGTTATAGAAATGTCTATGGCATATGATGTCAGTATTGTAACGGTTTCCGATGATCTGGCGGAAAATTAGTCCAGTAAAAAAGCTTGATGAATGTGTTCCGCGTGAACTCAATGAATAGATGATTGTGCTGAAATCGGTCATTATTTTCGGAACAAACTCATAGTCTTTATCTGCTCATCCGGACATTGTCTCCAGTCGTCCAGACCATCTCTTGACCACTAAACAATGTTGAAGGAACTTTGTGTCTATATTTTAACAGTGTGCTTCCATCCAAATCAAATTGCTAAGTTAAAAAAGCTTGATAAATGTGTTCCACATGAACTCAATGAATAAATGTTGGTTTCGAAATCCGTCATTATTTTCCGAATAAACTTATAAGTACGCAAGAAGAAGAGCACAGACTCTTTGCACTCGACGTCTCTCTCTCTCTCTCTCTCTCTCTCTCTCTCTCTCTCTATCTCTCTCTTTCTCTCTACTCTACTCTATTCTACCGTTATTTTCACGGAAGGTGCTCGACTTTGGTTCTTCTTTGAACACAACAAGAACTCATCTTGTTCCCATAACGAAAAAATACTTCCCCCCCCCCATGTGCCTAGCTTCAGGTGGAATTTCCATGGACAGAACTTATTAGGTTCCCACTTCTGGAACACATTACCGGGGGACTGCTTCTCTGCTGATTAGATCTTGGTCGTTTTTAAATCCAATATCGACAACTTCTTGCCATAAATTGGCCCTATATGTAATCAAACGCAGTTCATGCCATTGCTTGGTGTTAGTACTCTCATAGTGTTCCTCATCAGCTGACAATCAATTCAATCTCGTTAACCCTTATCCTCGACTGGCTCCTGGCATTGATAAATGGTGAATCAATAGTAAAAAAAATCATATGTACTAGCAGATTAACTCGGCGTTGCCCGGGTATAAAATTCTCATTCTCATTCTCATTCTCATCATCATCATCATCATCATCATCATCATCATCATCATCATCATTATCATCATCATTATTATTATTATTATTATTATTATTATTATTATTATTATTAAAATTATTATTATTATTATTATTATTATTATTATTATTATTATGATTATGATTATGATTATTATTATTATTATTATTATTATTATTATTATTGTTGTTGTTGTTGTTGTTGTTGTTGTTGTTATTATTATTATTATTATTATTATTATATTATTATTATTATTATTATTATTATTATTATTCATCATCATCATCATCATCATCATCATCATCATTCATTCATTCATTCATTCATTCATTCATTCATTCATTCATTCATTAGGAGTTTTCACACGACTCATTATCAGTGGGTGTTCATTGCAAATAACCAATGGTGTTCCCTGGAATCTGAATGACAATAAGTTTCGACATATTTTCAGCCCTCTCCATTTCTGATAATAACCATTGCAAATCAATTTGTGTTTTCGCATAATGACGTTGACACACCGGTTCTCGTTAGATCACCGAAGTTAAGTAACGTTGTGCCTGGTCAGTACCAGATGGGTGACCATTTGGGAATAACAGGCGATGTGTGTAAGAGGGCATCGACACCTTCCTGCAAGACCTGCAAATGTCTAACGTCGTCATCTCTCCTAACCTGGATATATATGCGACTGTGGGCCGCTTCTGGATTTGATACTCCCATGAAACTTCCTCCTTCGATGAAAGCTGGTGAACCCGTTCAGAGTGAATGCCGTACCAGGCAGGTGGTGTAATACCCGTTTACCATTGATTTCTCGCTGATAACAACCATTGGTCATCTCTGGAATTTCAGAGGCAATAAACCTCCCCAAAGTCCCAGTACTGCCAGCAACCTTCCAATTGAGGTTTGCTTAATGCTCACCCTCCTAAGTTTTTCTATCCTCCTTGGCCTTCAACACCATCTTGTGTGGTACCAACCGCGGCTGGTGACACCATTTTTCCCTGTAAAATCTTCTATAATTTTCAAATTCATAAAAACACTATTATATTTACCCTGTCAACAAAATAACTACCCGAAAGAAAACATTCATTTTAGCCAGAATCAGTTCTAAGTAACAATCCACTGACAGTTGAAGGTTGATCCTCAGTGTGGGTGATATTAAGCATACAGTTACGAATGATTTAAGAGTTCTACCTGGTCATGGCTGACGGAACAAGAGCAATCTACTCCTGTGGATTAAATAAAGGGTTCCGTTCAAAATTCCGTACAGATTCCCGAGTTTGACATACAGAGTCCAGAGGTCGGCAAGATACACTTGAAGAAGGTCGGAAGTTACATCGGCCGAAACGTTGTGAGAATATCATCCAAGATGAGAACAGTAGTCCGAATTATATAAATAATTAAAATTATCAATCCTCATTTACAAAATTTAGTAAAATAAAGTAACACGTTCAATGTTTTGCTGTGTGATACTATTATTGTAGAACGCTAAAAAATATATACAAAGATTGGATCCGCGTCAAATTTTATTCAAGTAAAATCGTGTTCGATCTTAATATAAGGATTTGTTTTCAATTATATCCACAACAGAGTAATATACACACAAGATAAAAACATTCAGCATTAAACATTAGCTGTATCTATCCGACATTGCCCGGCAGTGTTTTCACTAGCATTTATTTTTTTAACAATGCCGTTATATTATTTTACATTATTTTTTGCATTCCAAACAAAGAAAAATGACTCTGTATTGACAGATACATGGTAACGTCCCTTTTCAAAGATGGCGTCCGTATGAAAATAAGTTTGATCCAATCAAGTCGAATTACATTTCACTGTTAACAGCATGCTGCAACGACCCAGTAAAAGTAGTGCCTCATCATAATCAAATACGGAGTTCGTAGGAAAAAAGCTATCGATGATAAAACTCCAACTAGAGACTGATTTTACTTTGCTATATAAAGGTGTAGAAAAAAGTGGGGAACATAAAATGACTAGAAAATCTTTTTTATTTGAAACAGATTTTATTCATTCAATATGCTGTGTCGGTATATTATATACCTTCTTCAGATAATTCGGTACATTATATACCGTCTTTACTTTTTTCGGTATATTATATACCTTCTTTAGATATATCAGTATATTATTTAACTTTTTTAATTTTTTTATATACCTTTTTTATTTTTCAGTATATTATATATATTCTTTAGATATTTCGGTTTATTATATACCTTCATTATTTGTCAGCATATTGTATACCTTCTTCAGATATTTCGGTATATTATATACCTTCTTTTTTTCAGTATATTATATAGCTTCTTTAGATATTTCGGTTTATTATATAGCTTCTTTATTTTTCAGTATATTGTATACCTTCTTTAGATATTTCGGTATATTATATAACTTCTTTTTTTCAGTATATTATATAACTTCTTTATTTTTCAGTTATTTGTATACCTTCTTGAGATGTTTCGGTATATTATATAGCTTCTTCTGATTTTATTTCGGAATATTACATACCTCTTTCAGATGTTTAGCTTTATTATATATCTTTGTCAGAGATTTATTTCAAACTTTAGCGTGACAGACCAAAGAACAATTTAATTTGAAATATCATTTTCTTTGGTCTGTCACGCTTAAGAGTAAAATAAAATTTTAGATGCGTTCAAGAAAATCTATAAGAGTATAAACGCACCTATCTATCCGGATCTTTCATTACGTCTACTTAGACTATCATTGAGAACGCAAACAACTATTTTTCCGTCGAATACCATTATCTAATTTCCTAAACATAAAGAGAGATCTCCGTCAATAATAATCCATTGCATTTTGAATATCATATATAGTCTTAACTTAATTGCATTACTGTCCATTCATATTGAACGCAGCTACAACACTCGACATGATTGAGACATCGGTTGAACGTGACGGCAGGTCAACCTGATAAACTTTTCTGCCTTGGATGCGTCTACCTCGGGACACAGATGAGTTTTTGGCACTTGTCCAGATAAGGACCCAATTAAAAACGACTTGGCATCGATAGTTTTTTATGTTTACGTAGATTGCCGGAAAATGCCGAATAGAATATTGGTTGCCTGCTTCTAAGAATCCAAAACTAGGCTGAATGTACAACTGGGAAAAATGTTTGGTTTTTTTTGAAGGAGAAGAAGAAAATAATTACTGAACAAATGTTACAAAGGTGTTAAGGTTAGGGTTATAAAATGTTATTTCTGCATGAAAAAGTTTGTTTTTCACTGAACACGTGTTAAAACGGTGTTCGGGTTAGAGTTAGGGTAAGAATTCGTTAAAATTTATTATTGCTTTAGTCAATTTTTATTTCCAATTACTGAATTTTGCAATTCAATCAATTCATGTTAACTTATCGTCTACTTATTTTCTCGCACTCTGGTTGGATAAGCGCGTCGGCATTTTCCGGCCGTCTACGTAAACATCTGGAAACTACCGACGCCAAATCAATTTTAGTTTGGGTCCTAATCCGAACAAGTACCGAGTTTTGTTCAACGGTCTCTGCGACGTCTCCATTTATGTAGATGTGACAAGGGGCAGAGGCAATGATTAAAAGCTAGCATAGGCAAGGGGGAGGGGTTTGAACAAAAAAATAGAAGAGTTAGAAAGTGTGTAATATCTTTCAAAACTTTTCTCTCTTTCTCTCTGGCTAGCTCACTCCACGCGCCTCTCTATCTTTCTATTCTCTCCATCCATTCTCTCCTTCTCCCCTTTATATTCCATCGCATCTCTCATCTTCTCCCTATCACCCATTTCTTTCTATCACCCTCTCTCTACCACCTCCTCTCTCGCTTTCTCTGGCTACTGGTAAAATCAGTAATTAGTTACTACATAATAACATTAAAAATCGCTCTAAATGTCGATTTCCCCTGACGAAGTATGCTTCTGTTGACACCCTACAAAGTAATATTAAAATGAATGCGTGCCTATATTTTGTCCCAGGCGATGCTGAAAAAGAATATGGTATATGTGAGTTTTATATAGTTTTGACTTTTAGCAGGACACATAATGGAGTGTGCAGATACCTCCACTGAACCATCTGTCAGAAACTGAATATCAGGTGTAGCAGCAGGTCCTGGGAACATCCACCTGAGAGAACTGTGGGGAATGAGACATACACCATCCATTATGACGATGAAATCCCCACAACTACCTATCTGGAAAACGCAGCTGTCAAACCTGGCATTGTCATATGGAACAAGAGAGAGAGAGAGAGAGAGAGAGAGAGAGAGAGAGAGAGAGAGAGAGAGGCAACTTTGGTTGAGGTCAGTGTCCCTAATGATAAAAAGAAACTGGAACCTCAAAGAGATCTCCATCATTCCAGTTATCATAGGAGCCACTGGGCTCATGGAGAAGAACTTGAAAAAGTATTTAGCAAGTATACCTGGTGAACCAAGTGCAAGAGAAATCCAAATCACTGCACTCAAGGGAACCGCCAGAATTATGAAAAGAGCTCTCGGTTGGAGTCTGTAAATAGCGGGTGATCGTATGGCATTTGGAAGAATGCCCCGTCTCCAGCAAATGAATGAAAAGAAAAACAACTCTCCTTTATATATATTAGAATAAGCCTTTCGCGTCGAACAGCACCAACATGCGACAGTAAAAATCACTTCGTGGCACATCGCACCTTCCTGGAGAGATGTATAGATACAACATCTACTTCGTGTCCAGAGCATTTCCCTTCGTATATGAATGCCGTGGAGCTTAGACAGTTAGTAACAATCGATTTTGCCATCGAAATGTCGTCGGGCACCTGACAATGAAATTATCTTCGTATCACATCTTGTCCACTTTGAGAAGTGTGTAGACACCACGCAGATTTTAGTCATTGTGTAGTACAAAAGAATGACGAGCACTTATATATGAACACATAATGGTATATCTTTATTGTTCGTATTGCGACGACTGTGTAGCGTAAGAGAAAAGCAAAAAGGTTCGGGTTGAACAGACGGACGATGAATCTGCAGGTGAATCGGTAGCCAGTTTCTACTCCCATCAAGAATCGGACATTCCAGTTAAATACCATTTGCTACAAATTCATGTGGCTACACGACTTCCGTCCTACACCTACGCAACCTCATGTAGCCACGTCCCCTTCCACCTACGTCTACTCACCCACACATTTCTTTTTTTTTAACTACCAGGCATTCTATGTTTATGTTAGTTCCAATTTGATTAAAGCCAAGATTGTGGGGATTTTTTGGTGAAATGTTGCGAAATGTTAATTCTTTGTTTGCAAAATGTCGGTAATAATGTTGCGAAATATTAATTCTTTCTTTGCAAAATGTCGGTAATAATGTTGCGAAATAGAAATTTGTTCTTTGCAAAATGTCGGTAATAATGTTGCGAAATATAAATTCTTTTCTTTGCAAAATGTCATTAATAATGTTGCAAAATATTAATACTTTCTTTGCAAAATGTAATTAGTAATGTTGCGAAATATTAATTCTTTCTTTGCAAAATGTCAGTAGTAATGTTGCGAAATATGTATTCTTTCTTTTGCAAAATGTCGGTAATGATGATGCGAAATATTAATTCTTTATTTGCAAAATGTCGGTAATAATGTTGAAAAATATTAATTCTTTCTTTGCAAAATGTCGGTAATAATGTTGCGAAATATCAATTTTTTCTTTGCAAAATGTACTTAATAATGTTTCGAAATATTAATTCTTTGTTTGAAAAATGTCGATAATAATGTTGCGAAATATTAATTCTTTCTTTGCAAAATGTCGGTAATGATGTTGCGAAATAGTAATTCTTTCTTTGCAAAATGTCGGTAATGATGTTGTGAAATATTAATTCTTTCTTTGCAAAATGTCGGTAATGATGTTGTGAAATATTAATTCTTTCTTTGCAAAATGTCGGTGATAATGTTGCGAAATATTAATTCTTTCTTTGCCAAATGTCGGAAATGATGTTGCGAAATATTAATTCTTTCTTTGCAATATGTCGGTAATGATGTTGCGAAATAGTAATTCTTTCTTTGCAAAATGTCGGTAATGATGTTGTGAAATATTAATTCTTTCTTTTCTAAATGTCGGTAATAATGTTGCGAAATACCTTTTTTTTTCTTGGCAAAATGTCGGTAATGATGTTGCAAAATAGTAATTCTTTCTTTGCAAAATGTCGGTAATGATGTTGCGAAATAGTAATTCTTTCTTTGCTAAATGTCGGTAATGATGTTGCGAAATATTAATTCTTTTTTTTCAAAATGTACTCAATAATGTTGCGAAATATGTATTTTTTCTTTGCAAAATGTACTTAATAACGTTGCGAAATATTAATTCTTTCTTTGCAAAATGCCGGTTAAAATGTTGCGAAATATTTATTTGTTCTTTGCAAAATGTCAGTAGTGATGTTTCGAAATATTAATTTTTTCTTCGCAAAATGTCAGTAGAAATGTTTCCAAATATTAATTCTTTCTTTGCAAAATGCCAGGAATGATGTTGTGGAATATTAATTCTTTCTTGGCAAAATGTCGGTAATGATGTTGCGAAATATTAATTCTTTCTTTGCCAAATGTCGGAAATGATGTTGCGAAATACTAATTCTTTCTTTGCAAAATGTACTTAATATTTTGTCGAAATATTAATTCTTTCTTTGCAAAATGTAATTAGTAATGTTGCGAAATATTAATTCTTTCTTTGCAAAATGTCAGTAGTAATGTTGCGAAATATGTATTCTTTCTTTTGCAAAATGTCGGTAATGATGTTGCGAAATATTAATTCTTTATTTGCAAAATGTCGGTAATAATGTTGCGAAATATCAATTTTTTATTGCAAAATGTACTTAATAATGTTTCGAAATATTAATTCTTTGTTTGAAAAATGTCGATAATAATGTTGCGAAATATTAATTCTTTCTTTGCAAAATGTCGGTAATAATGTTGCGAAATATCAATTTTTTCTTTGCAAAATGTACTTAATAATGTTTCGAAATATTAATTCTTTGTTTGAAAAATGTCGATAATAATGTTGCGAAATATTAATTCTTTTTTTGCAAAATGTCGGTAATGATGTTGCGATATAGTAATTCTTTCTTTGCAAAATGTCGGTAATGATGTTGTGGAATATTAATTCTTTCTTTGCAAAATGTCGGTAATGATGTTGCGAAATATTAATTCTTTCTTTGCAAAATGTCGGTAATAATGTTGCGAAATAGTAATTCTTTCTTTGCAAAATGTCAGGAATGATGTTGTGGAATATTAATTCTTTCTTGGCAAAATGTCGGTAATGATGTTGCGAAATATTAATTCTTTCTTTGCCAAATGTCGGAAATGATGTTGCGAAATACTAATTCTTTCTTTGCAAAATGTACTTAATATTTTGTCGAAATATTAATTCTTTCTTTGCAAAATGTCGGTAATAATGTTGCGAAATATGTATTTGTTCATTGCAAAATGTCAGTAATAATGTTGCGAAATAGTAATTTGTTCTTTGCAAAATGTCGGTAATTATGTTGCGAAATAGAAATTTGTTCTTTGCAAAATGTCGGAAATGATGTTGCGAAATACTAATTCTTTCTTGGCAAAATGTCGGTAATGATGTTGCGAAATATTAATTCTTTCTTTGCAAAATGTCGCTAATAATGTTTCGAAATATTAACTCTTTGTTTGCAAAATGTCGGTAATGATGTTGCGAAATGTTAATTCTTTCTTTGCAAAATGTCGGTAATAATGTTGCGAAATAGTGATTCTTTCTTTGCAAAATGTCGGTAATGATGTTGTGAAATATTAATTCTTTATTTGCAAAATGTCGGTAATAATGTTGCGAAATGTTAATTCTTTCCTTTCAAACTGTCAGTAATTATGTACGTACGAAAATGGAATGCCTCTGCGTATCATTATATAGATTATAACAATATTTACGGAAGAATTATACGTTATGATTTGCTAAGAATTTTGAAGCCAGTTTTAATGACTTTCTATCTGACAGTTTAAATCCTTCCAAATTTTCTTTCACATTTCAAGAGATTTGATGTTTGTAAAACAATTTACTAAAACATTTCATTTTCTGACGAAATTGTTTTGTCTTTCACGTTTATATAACAGGGAATCACGTTTACAGGAACAGATTTGCAAAAGATGAGTCACAAGAATATGTTTTGCATACAATAAGTAGGTGTATACGTTTAAAAATAGAAGAGTTGTATACGGTGTGTTTGCATGTACTAAATAAAATGTAATTTTTGTATGAAGATAAGTAATTCATACAACATAATCAACGAGTATTTCAATCCACCTTTCGATGGGGTTTTTTGCTCTTTCGTCTCAATAAAAGAAAAACACCATCCTCTCTCCGTATTTCTACTCCGTAAAACAGCCTGTCAGAGGAGGTCGTGACAATGACTACCATATCCATGT
>OY744518.1:78858636-78903636 GCA_963556195.1 Sepiola atlantica
GGGGGGAGAAAGAAAAATAAATCTTTTTTATTTGAAAAAAACACCTTGATTTGAACAACTGAGGATGTAATAGTGTTTGTATTTTTACAATCTTTATTCTCATTTTTTTACTTCTCAATATAATTGCTCCATCACGTATATCGAGCATCAATTCTTTCACGATAGATTCTAATTTGAAGATATACAATATATCTTTATTTTCCTGTTACATACTTCAGAGGTGTACCGCGGTTTGATCCAGATGGACTGACTTATTTAATTTTTAAAAGTCGTATATACTCAATACGGGATCTTCAGCGACTCAAAATGAAAACAACAGAGAGGAATGGCGTTCGAATTCACAGTTAAACGGTGAATTGCTGAAATGTCCCTTTTGTAGAAAGCACCGAGTTATGGAATCAGGCTTATATATTAATATATGGGTCTTAGTCGTAATTAAGTTTATTTAAAATAATTAAATTATTGATGATGGATGTTGCCTGTTCTACCGCTTCAAAGGTTTATTTTTAGGGATAACTGTGTGTCGTAGTTTATTGGTCGGTAAATGGGTTCTGTTCTGAATGGGATTTATTAAGTGTTTTATTTTATTGTTACTAATTTATTTGTTTATTTATGAATAATTTTGTATTTTTATGTATCTTAATGGGAGGGTCTATATTTGTGTGGATTGATTGGTATATTATTTAAAGTAAGTTTTGATACAAATATTATAATTTGAAAGTAGATTTGATTGAGTATAGCTCGTTTATTAAATATGTGGTAGCTGGATATTATTTAAAGTAAGTTTTGTTTAAAATATTATAATTTTAAGATACATTTTAATGAGTATAGCTCGGTTATTAAATATGTGGTAGCTGGATATTATTTAAAGTAGTTTTGTTTCAAATATTATAATTTTAAAGTACATTTTAATGAGTATAGCTCGATTATTAAATATGTGGTGGCTGGATATTATTTAAAGTAAGTTTTGTTTCAACTATTATAATTTGAAAGTACATTTTAATGAGTATAGCTCGATTATTAAATATGTGGTGGCTGGATATTATTTAAAGTAAGTTTAGTTTCAAATATTATAATTTTAAAGTAATTTTAATGAGTATAGCTTGGTTATTAAATATGTGGTGGCTGGATATTATTTAAAGTAAGTTTTGTTTCAAATATTATAATTTAAAAGTACATTTTTATGAGTATAGCTCGGTTATTAAATATGTGGTAGCTGGATATTATTTAAAGTAAGTTTTGTTTCAAATATTATAATTTAAAAGTACATTTTTATTAGTATAGCTCGGTTATTAAATATGTGGTGGCTGGATATTATTTAAAGTAAGTTTTATTTCAAATATTATAATTTGAAAGTACATTTTAATGGGTATAGCTCGGTTATTAAATATGTGGTAGCTGGATATTATTTAAAGTAAGTTTTATTTCAAATATTATAATTTGAAAGTACATTTTAATGGGTATAGCTCGGTTATTAAATATGTGGTAGCTGGATATTATTTAAAGTAAGTTTTATTTCAAATATTATAATTTGAAAGTACATTTTAATGGGTATAGCTCGGTTATTAAATATGTGGTAGCTGGATATTATTTAAAGTAAGTTTTATTTCAAATATTATAATTTGAAAGTACATTTTAATGGGTATAGCTCGGTTATTAAATATGTGGTAGCTGGATATTATTTAAAGTAAGTTTTATTTCAAATATTATAATTTGAAAGTACATTTTAATGGGTATAGCTCGGTTATTAAATATGTGGTAGCTGGATATTATTTAAAGTAAGTTTTATTTCAAATATTATAATTTGAAAGTACATTTTAATGGGTATAGCTCGGTTATTAAATATGTGGTAGCTGGATATTATTTAAAGTAAGTTTTATTTCAAATATTATAATTTGAAAGTACATTTTAATGGGTATAGCTCGGTTATTAAATATGTGGTAGCTGGATATTATTTAAAGTAAGTTTTATTTCAAATATTATAATTTGAAAGTACATTTTAATGGGTATAGCTCGGTTATTAAATATGTGGTAGCTGGATATTATTTAAAGTAAGTTTTATTTCAAATATTATAATTTGAAAGTACATTTTAATGGGTATAGCTCGGTTATTAAATATGTGGTAGCTGGATATTATTTAAAGTAAGTTTTATTTCAAATATTATAATTTGAAAGTACATTTTAATGGGTATAGCTCGGTTATTAAATATGTGGTAGCTGGATATTATTTAAAGTAAGTTTTGTTTCAAATATTATAATTTGAAAGTACATTTTAATTAGTATAGCTCGGTAATTAAATTATTAAGTTAGCCGAATTGTTACAAAATTATAATTATTTATTGTTATTGATTCTCGAAAATAAAAAAAGAAATGCGGATGTTGAGACCCGCGATTGAAAACGCGACCTTTAGATACACAGTTTTAACCCTCCAATCTAACCGATTCCGCTGTGCTGCATATATCCTGCAATTCTAATTATGCATATATTATTTATATTGGCAACGCTGTTTTAGCGGATAATTGTTATTAACGTAACCATCTCCCTCTCTCTCCCCTCTCTCTCTCTCATTCATATATATATATATATATATATATATATATATATATATATATATATATATATATATATATATGAGGTTAATCCAACAAAAGATATAAGAGGCAACTAATATCTTTTAATTAGTGAAACATCCGGATAAAGACTGAAGCTCAATATACTGGATAGAGCATTAATAGCATAATATAAAATGAAATAATAAAATAAGGTGCGAATCAAATTTTATTAGAATTCAAAATTCAGGCAAAGTATCTCAATGTTCTTAACTCATGAGTTTTCCAAGATAATTCTTCTCCTCAGAGGACCATTACCGCAGTTACGTTACTGCAGGTGATAAAATTACACTTTGAAAATATATAAAAATATATACAAAAATACATAGGATTACATAACACATATGTTTTAATTTGTATGACTTGGATGGTTTTATAACTTTAACAAATAAGTATGTTTTTGGCTTGATATATTTGATGTGTTATGTAATACTATGTATTTTTGTATATATTTTTTATATATTTTCAAAGTGTAATTTTATCACCTGCAGTAACGTCACTGCGGTAATGGTCCTCTGAGGAGAAGAATTATCTTTGAAAACTCATGAGTTAAGGACGTTGAAATACTTTGCCTGAATTTTGAATTATAATAAAATTTGATTCGCACCTTATTTTATGATTTCATTTTATATTATTCTCTCTCTCTCTCTCTCTCTCTCTCTCTCTCTCTATATATATATATATATATATATATATATATATATATATATATATATATATATATATATATATATATATATTGAGTTATAGGTGACTGTTGTTCCGGGATTCGGATTTACACTCTACACTGATGATTCCGAAAGGATGAAATGTACACGTCTGTAGATAATTCATTATTGATTATTAAATATTTATTTGTAGCCCCCATTTCGGCCGGGCCATCTAGTGAGAAGTAATAATACAGCCGTCAAATCATAGCTATAAATGCATGTTCTTCCTTGTTGAACACTGTTAAGACGGCTGACTATCGCTGCCTGCTCGCCATAATAGGATGTATTTCTCACTAATTCATATAGTTATTCAGAATGGCATCATCGGTTAGAGCGTCGGGATTTAGAGTTAAAGATGACTCCTGTTCCGGAGTAACGATTGTGCGACCGGTTTTAATAATTATCTCTACATAGATTGTTCTGAAAGGATGAAACGTATACGTCTGTAGAAAATTAAATATTTATTATTATATATATATATATATATATATATATATATATATATATATATATATATATATATATATATATATATATATATATATCCCCATTGAAAAGTAGACGCGTTGTAAACAAAAGTAATTATTCTTATGGTGATGTCTATATTAGGACTTGTATATTAATAAAATAATTATATTATATTTATCAAAAGTAAATGATAATAAAAAATATATTCATGTTTTGTTAACCTTGTTGAAGTTGATACTATTTTATAGGGTCTATTCCTAAATGAAATATGCATCGTATTAAATATGGAAAATGTTAACATCGATCAGAATTAAGTTTTCTATGCGATCTGATACCGGCGCATTTCAAGCCTTTCTATTCAAAAATGGAATATCTATCGGGTTAAATATAGAAATCGGTGAAATCAATGGGAATTAAGTTCAGTTAAAGAACATAGTCGATCGGAGACCAGAGCTTTATATCGACACAGATTTAATTATCTTCTTTGTAGGGAAAAAGCTATCGATGACAAAATTGTGGGAAACAGAATGGCTTTTCTTTATTTATTAGATTAGATATGTGTGCGTTTTGTGTGTATGTTTAAGTGTGTGTGTATGTGTCTGTGTGTCTTTCTCCATGATGGCTCTTTCTCTGGGCACAACATTGACAAGATTGGCCCGTTGCCAATATTCGGCCTTCGAACGTTTCTTATCTACTATTCGATTGCCCAGAGGAAATGCCTTTTTGTTAGATCAGTCAAGCTTTTTTTATTATCTTTGTAGCCAATGCTCGTCGCTCTGGTGTTTACATTGTTAGCGACGTCAGTTCGCAAAGCGCACGTAATGGCGCTCCTAAACGGACAAACGGGACCGACGGACCGTCTATGATTGGATCATCATCACGTACGCATATGCTCGAAGGAGGGGGGGGGTCAGAAAAGATAAACTCACAAGAGTGCGTGTGTGTTGCCGTTGACAACAGAATTATCGAGTCACGTGAGACCCGGGTAGCAACGGTAGTTTAAGACCAGCGTGGCAGTAAAAATGTTGACTAGCTAAGGTCGCTGGCAAAATAGATGGCTCATTCTACCGTTCCAATAAGTTCCTCACTCCTGACACAATCCTCTACCTGTACAAGAGTCAGATACGTCCTCCTCCGATGGAGTAATGTTGCCACATCTCAAGAGGTGCCTCTCAGAGCCACCTTTCCTGCCTTGACAGAGTACAAAATCAACTTCGAAATCTAGTGGGGTGATATTTTCTCTACCCTACAACCTCTTTCTCACAGAAGAGACGTGGCCAGTCTTTCTCTACTCTATCGTTATGTTTATGGTAGGTGCTCGACTGAGTTCCAGTCCCCCTTGTATTATATTTACAACAAAAACTCATCTAGCTACAACCACTGTGAAGGATGTTTCTTTCTTCCTCTGCATACCTAAAATTAAACGCAACTTCCATGAACAAAGTTTATTTCCGAGATCTCCACATTTGTGGAATACAATACCACAGAGCTGTTTCCCAGATGACTACAACATGGTCGTTTTCAAGTCCAGTGCCAACAAATTCTTATTAAGCCGTCCGCCTAATAATACAACTATGGCCATTCCTGCCATCGTTTCCAATCTCCTCAAGGTGTTAGACCGATAATCTCATTAATCCTTATCCTCAAGTGGCTTTTGGACCTCGATAAGCGGTGACCCATTAGCCACCCCTAATAAAAGGCGAAGCATCTGTCTACTCTAGTTGAATGTTTATAATCTTAAATCTTAGCTGTTAGGCGTAAGGGTGCGTAATGCGGGCTATATTTAGTTTCATTTAGTTTTATGCAAAGGGACAAAAGGGGGTGAAAGCCCTTCAGGAAAAGTCAAATACTTTCGATTTTTGTGAAATTTTAACAATAGGTATTAGACATCAAATAATAAAATATTCCCTAGATTTCAATTTATTTGGAGTACTTTTTCAAAATATTTTAGGGGGCATAATATGAGCACAACTTCTCGTTCGAAAAGCTTAAGCCTTAAAATTTCAACATTTACTAGAATCAAAATCATGTAATAAGATGTTTATCAAAATTGGAATAAATATTCTAAAACATAATGGTTCAATAGAAGTATATGCTGATTTTAAACCATTGTAAGGAGACATAAAAGTGACGCAAAACTGTTTTTTTCGTAGAATTAATTTTACTCGCCATGAGATGGGTATTCTTTTAGTATATATATATATATATATATATATATATATATATATATATATATATATATATATATATATGTATAAACAAATATTTATAATTATTGGTCACCCCCTAATCTAGGCTGGGCACTGTAGTGAGTAGCATTAATACAGCCGTGAAAATCATAACTTTAATGCATGTTCTTTCATAAGTTGAACACTGTTTACGTCGGCTGCCTACAATAGGTTTAAAACTCTGACTGTTTATGTAGTTGTCATGATGGCCGTGAGGGTTTAGACGTCGGAGGTTGAGTTATAAACGTGACTTCTTCCGGATTTTCGAATCCTGTCTTTTTTTTTTACCAGAACGTGAGTAGCGACAAGTCACTCAAATGTCTGTTTAACATCTAACAATATTTTGATGCGGGTTTGTAAAATTATGGTTAAAATCGGAAATTTTCAACGTCAGGTTCAAATTAGGCAGAGAATGCAAAATTCCATTTAGTAGTAGAGAATTTTTGAATTAGAACTACGTGGGATGTTATGGGATGAAGTAGGTGACAAAATAGATAGAGAGGTCCTGCCGCTGGGAATTCGATTCGTAGTGACTAGTCGTGGGTTTCGAGTTCTCCTGCACACTATAGGGTTTGGCAGTTCATCTTGATGCATTTAATTCAAATTACTGTAAAAACGACATCAAATCTCAGAGCAATTAATGGAGATATTTGTTGTTCTTTTTAACGGCTTCTCATACTTTAGCTACCATGAGAGGGAAGAATAAACGTTTGATTTTCTTTTAATGGAAATCGCACTAGACAATGCATGAAACCACTTGATGTAAGAAGCTAACAAGAACGAAAAATGATGATCGCAAAGACAGGATATGACCATTGATCTTAGTCTTAAAACGACCAAGGCTATAGGTAGAAGAAAAACAGTCAGAAGGAAGGGATTTCCACAACCCTGCAAGAAAGAAGCTACTGGAATAGGAAATTATATTACAATGAGGTATCAAAACAGAGAATTGATGGAGACCACTAGACCAACGAGTCAAACGAGCTGGAACAAAAGAAGCAGGAAACAGATCAAACAATTCTGAAGAAGACATACCATAATGGTATTTGAAAACAAAACTGAGATAAGCAACATCACGTCTGTAATATATCTACGACTTTTTAACTAGACGCGACCACTACTTCAGAGAGACAAACTGATGTTACTGTCGACGAAAAGGATGTGTGGGCATAAAAGAATCCCATTTCCAAATTTTAAATAAAATGTATTATATAAAAGGCAAACGTCTGTGTGTGTGTGTGTGTGTGTGTGTGTGTGTGTGTGTGTGCGCGCGTCCAGCTAAAACTTGAAACATCCAAAACCATCAAAGTTAATATTTTCTTGGTCGGCGTTGCTCGGAATGAATAATATCTAAATAAAATTACTCATTTTTTTACCCTTAACTGTCGCCGATTTCGTCAGGGGCGTCAGTTTTCCAGTCATTTTTATGTACGAACTAAAGGGGTATAGCTCTGATTTTTTAAAGAGTTATTTCTTTCACGCCGACTCGAGTAATCTATAAAATTATATGCCCGGACAGAGGAATGGGCTGGTCAGAGAAGAAAGAGGGGTGGGGAGAGGAAGGGGGCAACCGGAGAGGAGAGAGAGATAGAAGTTTTAATAGAAATATGTTACACTTTCCTCTCCGGGCAACGCCGGGTAGCCCTGCTAGTAACATATAAGTAAAACGTCGAATTTTGGTGTGTATAGATGTCTGGGGCTAAATTAGACCCCACAATAATTTTCTAAAAAATAGTGCCTAATGCAAAAATTAATACGACCATCAGATGAGGACAACAAAATCAGTTACTAATTGGCTGGAGTGGAATGGACACTGCCTATTTATACAAGTTATAAACCATTGCATTTAGCTTGATGAATCCCTTGGCCTTTTGGCCAAGATCAAAGTGTAGTATCTGCACGGTTCCTCGTCCGGTCGGACCCCAGCCCTTCGGGTAAGTTTAGCCTTTTATCTAGTTGAATGAATGAGTTACCCCATCCTCCTGGTAATAGAAACCCTCCAAGATGCCCACTCCCTACTCCCCACTTTCAATTCTTTGTTCTCAGTTTCCCCCAACTTGCACTTATTTTGAAAGGACATCCCCCACTCTCCAAACTCCATCCCCCATTTTTTTTCTCCCACTTAGGCCCCACTCCCATTTAGAAACGGACCTGCTTGTTTTCGGTTCGGAACAAACCGGAAAACAGTGGGAATTCTAATATTTAGAAAGAGGTAGGAGGGTCTTACTAACTGGCTTTTGCTTTTCTCTCCTCTCCCATTATACTCCAATGAATTCCTGTATATATAACCGTATTTATTCATTTATGAAAAAACTATGGAAAAAATTTTAAATTACAAATTAATTTGATAATAGCCTAAGTAGGACGGCTCCTAGAGCAAATGTGGTATTGTGGTGACTGAGATGATTCTAGTAAAGAGTAGGATAGGCAATTTTATTACTTTAAACAAAGGATGACCAACGACACCAATTACCCCACACTTTTGATGGCATTGTGTCTAATTTGTTTTGAATATAAATATGTATTTTCTGCAAATAAATATTTCAAAGTGGAGTATCTGTTCCGATGGATACTACACCCTATAGACCGGTATCGTCTTGGCCTTCGGGGCTTGATTCCGCCGGTATGTGGGTTTGTCCTGTTCAGTTCTAGGAGATCCACCCTCCCAGGCTTTGTCTTCTCACCCTTTCAGATGGGGTTAGTTTATTGCTAATCGCCCGAGGCGTCCTACCGGGGAATGCCGACGGGGCTGCCCAGGCACTTTTTGAAGTTCACAAGTGCTCTTCCTTATCAAATCCCACTTTCCGACCTTGTGTCACAATTTACTTTGTGGGAGGTAGATAAATACCCTTCATGGATGAAACACAATAATTTCTGTGTAGCTGGTTTGCCATAAGTAGATTTATATACTACTACTAAGCTCTACTTATGTATGTATACTAAAAGTTTAGCTTATTAAGTAAGGGTACGTACATATCTATTATTATACTAAAGCTGAGTAAATCAACGTTTGTTTCCTTAAAGGTTATATTCCTATATATTATAATCGCATAAAATACATGTTAAAATATTCCCCGGTTTTGGGATTGAGTTATGTTTGAAATAACTTCTATTTTAATTGTTTTAATTAGCCGTAATTTGCAATTAACTAACCACGTGACTCATCTTTTACTAAGTTGATGTATATCACTCTCACATTCTCTCACTGTCGTTAGATCCCTCGCTCTTATTTCATACGGTATTCATCTCTCTCTCTCTCTCTCTCTCTCTCTCTCCCTGTATGTGTGTGTGTTTCTCTATCTCTATATATATATCTCTCCCTCTGTTTATTAACAATCAAAGGTAATAAAACTAATTAACTCATCAAGTTGTATATCACTCTCACCCTCTCTCACTACGTGTTAGATTTACCGCTCTTATTTTATACACTGTCTATCACTTTCTCTTACGTCTCTCTCTCCCTCCCTCTCTCTCTCTCTCTCTCTCTCTTTCTCTCTCTCTCTGTTTATTAACAGTCAAAGGTAATATAAGTAATTAACTCACCAAAGAACTCATTTCTTACTAAGTTATCTATCACTTTCACCCTCTCTCACTATGTCTTGTTAGTCCTTCGCTCTTATTGTATATGGCATCCTTCACTCTCGCTTACACCTCTCTCTTTCTGTCTCTCTCTCTCTCTCTCTCTCTCTCTATCTATCTATATATATATATATATATATATATATATATATATATATATATATATATATATATATATATATCTTTGTGTTTATCAACAGTGAAAGATAATACAACTAACTATAAAATTCAACATCGGAATAGCCCATTATAAACTACAGGAAATATCACTACAAGTAGTACTACTATTTAACTAATAGCCGGAAAGTGAAAGAGAGCTAGCAGAAAAATAATAATTTGAGATCTTGTCTTTTTATGTTTATAAATTTAACTGGCTTTACCAACTCACGTTTTTCTCATTCAAACTACCTAAGTACAATGAGTGACCCAACGAGCTACATTATTTCTCGTGGTATAGTTATGAAGAAAGAGGCGTACATATCCAAGACAATAGCTGAATCCTTAGGACCAACCCTTAGTTTTTAGTTGAATGGTAACATAAATGGATGGTAACAGTTAGTGCTGCGAAGACAAAGCTCCTGTCTTTTAACAAATACAAGAAACCTTCTCAACCACCGACTGCCATGGCGGATAGCATCCTACCCGAGAGTCAAACATTCAAACTCCTCGGTAATATGAATTGGAACGAATACATTGAAGATACTGCCAAAGCTGCTTCAAAGAAGGTAGGCTCCCTTTACCGTGCCAGAAAAATTATTACAGCTGTCAGTATCCTATATCTCTACAAAGCCGCTATCCGCCCACGCATGGAGTATTATTGTCACATCTGGGCTGGTGCACCATCCACTAGTCTCTCGCTTTTAGACAGAGTCCAAAAAAGAGTCTCTAATCTAATATGTCTCTCACTATCCACCAACTTCCAGCTTCTGTCCCATCGCCGCAATGTTGCATCCTTGTTTTTGTTTTACAAATACTTTAATGGAATGTGTTCCGATGAATTTTCTGCTATGATGCCCCAACTGACGTAAATCCACCCGACCAACTCGACAATCAGTTAAATCGCATCCATTTACTGCGAGTATCTTCAGGTACCGGAGGGTTTTTTACTTTAATAGTTTCTTTACTCGAACTGCTAACCTTTGGAATTAACTCCATGCTTCCTTTTTCTCTGACTGTACGGAAATGCAGAAATTTAAATGTAATGTGAACAAACATCTTGCTGCACAGCTCTTCACTTAAGATTCCCCCTATAAATCTGGCCCCTTTGCGCCTCAGTGACAATGTGCCCCCTTGTTTGAGGTAAACAAAAAGAAGATAATGTTATGAGAGCGATTGTTTCCGTTCGCGACACAATATGGTATTACAAATGACGTCAGTACAATGGCTTCTGTGCGAACTTGGCAGAAAATTAAATCATTAAAAATCATTTATTTTATTAATTTATTTACTTTCATCGTGTAATTATAATTTATTAACGCCTGTCTCAAAGGAACTGTAGACATTGCAACGGAGTTTCCACGCACACGGAAAATGAAAATCGTTGGAACAGACACTCCGTTTCTCTGGCATACACATCGCCTTATGGTTGGTGTATAGACACCATAAATATATTATTTTATTTATCTCCTATCCAGAAGGTTAGCCACAACGTCAGATGTGTTTTTGAAAAAACAGCGCACTAACATAAGCGCACTCTGGTGTACAAGAAATGCCTGAGCAGCCCCGTCGGCATTCTCCGGTAGTGGCGTCCCGGGCGATTAGCAATAAACTAACTCCTACTCAGGGAGAAGGTAAAACCTGGGAAGATGGACCTCCTAGAACTGAACAGAACCATACCTAAGACTTACAGCAACAAAGTCACTGTCGAACTGATTGTCGATGACGTTTCCCTAGCTGATACGAGCACCGACTCAGCTGTGCTAGATATATTATACCAGTGGTATTTACCCGGTGTTGCTCGGGTTGAGATATATTGCTGGTCGGAAGGTTATTTAGCAAAAAATAATTTCAAATATCGTCACGTTTACAATTTTTGTCTTGAAAAAAAAGTTTAAAATAACATTTGTAATATGAGGTCAAGTAATAAAAAACAAACTGTTAGCGCGATGGTATTACTAAAAAAAAACTATGTTGCTTACGACAGCTATAAAAAACGAATTATTCTAAAAAAAGCTAATTATTTAAAATCTTAAAAATCCAATAAAAATTTATTAAAGTGTTTTAAACCTTTTTTTAAATACATTCACCACTGAGCTATTATTTGTTTCATCTTATGTTGAGTTTAATGAAATAAAGAAAATCTATTTTTAAAATATCATTTTCTTTCTTTACTTTCTAATACTGGGTGTCCATAAAGTCTGTCTGCACTTTTAAAAAGTTATAACTTTATTTGTATTTGCGATAGAAATGATTGGCCATCCAGATACGGCACACCCTAGGCAGTAGGTCTTTTGTGTCGATAGAAAAAAAAACTGGCCCATTATTTTCAAGTGAATGGCTGGGTTGACTACCACAAAGGACTTCAAAATCTATATATATTCCAGCAGAGAGGCAGGGGATGTAGGTTGGGTTAATTTGCTTCTCGGAGCGAGATGAGCCTTTGAGCTCTAAGTTCGGTTGGACTCGTGCAAGTCTGTTGTTCAGTAGAAGAAAACGAGTATCATTGCAACATCGGAATAAAACTGTGTTCCTTGTTTTAAACTGTGGTTGTAATTTTGTTTGGAGGGAGAATCCTTCTGTTGCAGCATTGACTGAAACCACACAATTGATATTGCGACCGGTGTAGCAATCGAGCATCGACTTCAGACCGACACAACGAGCGGACGATCACGGCCTGTGTCGTGAACGCACACGGACGCACGTTTACATTTATATACGCTCGGGAGTCTCTGGAGTGGATCACAAACAATAACTTGATAATTTAACACAGACGATTCTGATTGGCTAAAAATATACATCTGTATTTATTCATTCAGTCTGCGCCTAACCATATGCGCACAGATTTTTGACACTTTTATTTTGTACCTCAAACAGTAAACTTCCACCGCTACATATACCCTACCTTCCACAATACATTATGGTCTGCATTCTAGCATTCTTGCTTGTCCCTATCCGTCGACCACTACACGGTGGCCGGTAAGAAAAGGAGGATTTTTGACACTAGTATCATTATGACGTAAGTCTGTTGTAACGTTTTTGTCAAGTGGACAGACCAGCTAAATACTTAGCCTTTTGGCTCGCAAAAAAGTCTTTTATCTGTTCTGATGCTACACTTTTTAGTCCTTAGTCACTGGAAAATAACTCTTTCTAGACTGAGGCAATTCTTATTTTTGTTCTAATCCAGAGTGACCCTTTACGGGGAGCTGAATTTTCCCACGTTAAAAACCGACCTTGTGTCTAACTCTGTGCTCTTGTGCTGCGTTTGCCCTTCGCGGGGAAGTTGGTGAATAAAGACAAGCAAGCAAGGCACGATACAGACGTTAATGTATTGTTAAAGGAAGATGATATAATAACCTCCCAAGATTGGAAGATTATCGCGACCACAGGATACAGACCTTAACGTATTGTGGAAAGAAGAAGACACAACAAATGCATAACTCTTTTCCCTCAGAGGTTAGACTAGCCCAGTTGGTTTAAGACAAGAAATGAAAGGCCAACACACACCCCATCCATTCATCCTGATTGAATGGCCTAATTTGATGTATTTGCAATAAATAGAATTCACTTGTACTAATGTTTTATTTCAGCCAGATATGTTACACACACTATTGTGAGCATTATTTTTATGTTATTCTTTAACGTGATTAACAACGGTTATCTCTGCTAAGTTGGCCAAGATCAAAGTGTAGTATCTGTTCCGATGGATACTACACCCCATCAACTGGTATTGTCTTGGCCTTCGGGACTTGATTTACGCCGGTCTATGGGTCTGTCCTGTGCAGTTCTAGGAGGTCCACCCTCCCAGGCTTTACCTCCCCTCTTTGGGGAGGAGTAAGTTTATGGCTTACTGCCTAAGGCGCCCATACCGGGGAATGCCGACAGGGCTGCCCAGGCACTTTTTGTAGGCCAGAGTGCTCACCTTCTTGGGCGCTGGCTTTTCAAATCCCACTTTCCCGACCTTGTGTCACATCTGACCTTGTGGGTGGAAGATAAATAAAGCAGATGAAATGTAGTATCAGAACATATACTAAAGATATCGGGACAGCTGCGTCTATAATGAGAGCGGTCCGTTCATTGTATATAGATATTAGTGTTCGGACGATTAATCGAAATAGCAATTGGGGATCGAAAAAAACGGAACTTTTTGGGGTATCGAAATCGGTATCATAATCGGAAAAAGCTTACCCTATATTCCGATTTCAAAAACGATTCTTTGATTCTTTTCTTTTTGTTTAAAACTTAATTTAGCCTCGCTGGTACTAATAATGAAATGACAAATATTTATTGCTTTTAAACTACCAGTAAAACTAAAATCTATAAATCATAATAACAAATTGAGACAAAAATGGCACCGGTGGAAATTACACGGTTAAATCGAAGAAGTAAAAATGGCACATGAAAAATGGCACGAGTGGATAAATAGAAAAATTTGGCACGAGTGAGAAATCTAGATGAAAATCTCACAATAAGTTTATCAAATCAGTATTTTCAATCAATTGAAAAACAAAACATTTGAGACAAAAATAGTTAGGAAGATCAATACGTTCAATGTACGATCCCATCCCTCCTCCTAGTTTATTTTTACTTTTGCAAAAATATATGCACACATTACACGGGTTGTTACGGTAATCAGAATTAACAACAACAAGTCTATTACAAAATATTTACAAATTTGTAAAGAATCGGAATCGGGAATTGTATCGGAATCGGGAAAAATATTGGAATCGTCCCATTACTAATAGATGTAGATGTGTTTTTAAGTGGTGACTATACTCGAGGATGTACTGAGTTTCGTTTATTTTGCCCGACTTTCAATTCGTTTCTCCCGTTGCATGATTCTCGTTGAATTGCTGGTCGATATTGCATTTAGCAAGAGATTAAACAGCCTTTTCTGCTGCCATTTTCCCACCCGTTTGCTACCCTGAACAATGGAGTAGGCGACACGAAGCTGCATTGTACATAAAAATAGTTTACGAGAATTGCTAAGTGCATCCCGTTTGGCAGACTGGGTGTGCAAATGGAGGGGAAATCCTATTACTAACCCGACTGTCTGGCTGTCTGGCTGTCAGTGCAGCTAAAACTGCGCCCGTTCAGAGGATGTTGTATCCTTGAAAGGGTTACAACATCCAACGTTGTTACTCGGGTAGAACAACCAACATGATAGCAGAAGAAAGAAAGGTTTATTGTAATAAAGTGTACAACGAATGGATAGACATAGTAGTAAGAAATTGTTAACCTCCGAAGCAAGATAGCAGTGAATGCAGTGCTCACTATATATAGTTCTTTGTATTAGTATAGGAAATAGGGAGTGTAAAATATTCTATTACAACAGTTTCTGTGTAGCTTACTTGCCATAAGTATATTTTATACTACTACCTAGAACTACTTATGTATTGAGCACTCTTGAAGTAAATAGGTAAACAAAAATAGATACATAAAATACTATTTTATAATTTAGAAGAATTTTTGAAAGCCAATCAATGTTGTTTTTTTTTGTTTGTTTTTTTGTAAAAAAATATCTATTTAAAAAAAAATTGATTGGCTTTCAAAACCTCTTTTAAATTGTTAGTCAATATCAATGTTTCCAGTGTGATTTTCTTCATTATTTCATAACACGCCGACACATGACACACATCGGCATTTAACCTCCAACCGTCGAAATATTAGAACATACTCCTATCTTAGTAGCGACAATATGTCTCAGTCAAGAAGGATTAAATAGAAAAAATGACAAAAAAAAATGAATGTCTATATACTTTTAATAAGTACAATTTAAGTTGAAAGATCTCAAGTATTTAAAATAAAAAAATATGTCAATATATATTGGTCAAGAAGGATTAGTAGAATGAATAAAAAAAGTGTATTGCAATAAAGAGTACAATGAATGGATGAATATACATTAGTAAGATACTAGCGGGACCCGTGGAAATTCCACGTTCGTTTTTACATTAATGTGTATAAATTACTATTAAAAATAATAATATTCCTTTTTTACATAAGTTTGTATATGTTACTATTAAAAATAATAATATTCCTTTTTTACATCAATTTGTATAAGTTACTATTAAAAATACTAATATTCCTTTTTTACATAAATTTGTATAAGTTACTATTAAAAATACTAATATTCCTTTTTTACATAAATTTGTATAAGTTACTATTAAAAATACTAATATTCCTTTTTTACATAAATTTGTATGAGTTACTATTAAAAATAATAATATTCCTTTTTTACATAAATTTGTATATGTTACATTAATTGTAACATATACAAAATACTAATATTCCTTTTTTACATAAATTTATATATGTTACTATTAAAAATAATAATATTCTTTTTTACATAAATTTGTATATGTTACTATTAAAATACTAATATTTCTTTTTTACATAAATTTGTATAAGTTACTATTAAAAATACTAATATTCCTTTTTTACATAAATTTATATTTGTTAAATAATGATATTCTTTTTTACATAAATTTGTATATGTTACTATTAAAAATACTAATATTCCTTTTTTACATAAATTTGTATCAGTTACTATTAAAAATAATCATATTCCTTTTTACATAAATTTGTATCAGTTACTATTAAAAATAATCATATTCCTTTTTTACATAAATTTGTATAAGTTACTATTAAAAATAATAATATTCCTTTTTTACATAAATGTGTATAAGTTACTATTAAAAATAATAATATTCCTTTTTACATAAATTTGTATATGTTACTATTAAAAATAATAATATTTCTTTTTTTACATAAATGTTACTATTAAAAATAATAATTTTTTTTTCAAATAATAAAAAAAGATCATATTATTAAGGATCATACTATTAAGAAAAAGTTACTATTTCTTCTTCCATAAAAATAATTTTTGTTGTCAGCGAAATATTCTTTAAATAAATCAAATTAATTTATTTATTGAAAATTGTAGTGATTTAATTCTTTTTAAAACAATAAATATTCTCTGTCTTTTTACCGTAGAAATAATTGTCAGTTAAGTATTCTTCAAATCAATAGACTTATTTATTTAAATGTATTTATTTCAAATTGTACTCTTTTAGTCGACGGTACGACATCATTTTGTTTTGGAACAATTCCTGTAAATGTAAAAGAAATTCTGACTTTATACATTTTAGTATAAAGTCAGAATTTCTTTTACATTAGCTACAATAGATTAATTACCAAGAAAAATCTTTAAGAGAGAGAGAGAGAGAGATGGGAGATTTTTGTCAATCTTTTACTAATGGGTATCCACTTATCAAAGTCGAATGCCACTTGAAGATGAGGATTAATGAAATGGAATGATGACTAGTTAAAAGATGAAGAAGCTCATGAGAGGATTTATGATGATTAATGGAATGCCCTAAGTTTTAGTACTTGTGGGGACGGTTTATGACAGGGATCATTTAAAAGTGAATTTGATTTCTGTTGTTGTTGTTGCAACGACGTTCACACTAGTTGGGTTGAGTCGGCTTCTTCCATGACCTGCATCACAGCGGTTCTCGGCAAGGTCACAAGAGATGGTAAACTGTAAATTGTCAAAAGACAAAAAAAACTTTTGTAACTTAAATCTATATATATATATATATATATATATATGCATACATCTTCCTCTTTCTTCCCTCTCTCTCTCTCTCTCTCTCTCTCTCTCTCTCTCTCTCTCTCTCTCTCTCTCTCTCTATTTCAGTGCCTGGACAACACATCTTGTTTTCACCAGTCACAGAGACAAACTGCTCTTCAACCTAAACCGACCTCTTTTTTGTAGGTGACGATCGTTAAGTGGAGAACGACACGAACTGAAGACCTGGGTGTTCCAAGTTCGAATCCAGTCGAATCCACTGTACCACTTTACTCGGCGATGTTGGCAACCTTCTCATGGTCCTTCCCATAAGTACCCGATGTATTTCTAGAAAGATTTCTAACTAGAAAAACATCGGGGGAAACTAATGCCAACACCAGAATTATCTGATTCACACGAAAGAAGAAGAAATCCGGATCGAGAAACAAGAATCTCGTCCTTAAATCAGCCTCGTTTTTGAGAGAGAGAGAGAGAAAGAGAGAGAAAGAGAGAGAACTACGATTTTTTTACATTTTTTTAGTAATGTATTATCACTTAGCAAGGCCAAGAGCCATTCGAGTATAAGGTTTAATAAGATGCTAGTTGAAAGGTGAAGAACCCTATGAGAGGATTGAGGATAATGTATGGAATGAACTAAGTCTAAGTACTTGTTGCAATGGTATATGACAGCAATCATGTTTCGCGTTAATGTGTTCCACAGTCTGGAAGCCATTGCTGCAAAGAATTTTCGTTTGTGGAAATGTTGCTTGGCGCTCGGCACACGGAAGAAGCTGCCTACAAAGTTAATATTTGATTCTGATTCGTCAGCTCTTTTGCTGGATCGTTGCAGCAGGCTGTTAAGAACAATAAAAATGTAATTCTATTTGATTGCTTCCATGAAAATATTTTGAGCAGGTCGGAAGTATTTTCAGACGGACACCATCTTTAAATAGGAACGCGACTCTATATTCGTCAATAGAGATTCACTTCCCTTTGTTTTGAAAAAAATATATATGGGAAAAATAAAACTGCACAGTTTAAAAAACGAAACAAATTGCAAGTTAAACGCTGCAGGGAAACGCTGAATAGGTCGAGCTTGTAGTATGATATCGTGATGTCTTTTTGGTAGGTCTCTAAATATGCTCGACAGAATTGCACCAAATTTTACATGAATCATCCTTGATATGCCGGATAGGTAATGGGGAGGGTATAATGTTACTGCTACTACTACTAGTAGTTTTAGTAGTAGCAGTAGTGGTAGTTGTAAGGTTTCTATTACTACTACTACGACTACTACTACTCATGGTGCTAATATTTAAAACAATAAACACTTACAGTATTTGGTCATAATTAAACTGAATTTGGCATGAAGTATCCTTGGCAGACGGGGTTTGTTATGGATAGTTCAAGCACATACTACTACTACTGCTACTACTAGTAGTTATGTTTATTTTTCATATTTCTTTTCCTAATCTTTGTTGTCGATTTCTGTACATTTGTTTCTTTTTTGTCTACAAAAAAGAAAAAAACGTACAGAAAAAGAGAAAAAAAGTTTTAAACGGGATGAAAAGAAAGTATTTTTTTTTTACTTCTGCTCATTTTTCTGAGGTCGTTTTCATTTTGTTTTAGTCTCGTATTTTTTTTTCATTTTGCTCCACCTTCTCTTCTTCTACTTCTTCTCTCTCTTCTTCTTCTACTACTTTTCTCATCTTTTTTCCACTTTCTCTTCATCCTCTTCTTCTTCTCTCACTTCTTCTTCTCTTCCCCTTCTTATTCTTCTTAATCATCTTCTTCGCCTTCTTGTTTTTCTTCTTTTGCTTCTCCTTTCCATTCTTCTTCTTCTCTTTCTTCCACTTTCTTCTACTTCTTTCTGTCATTATTTTCATCTAGACGCCATTCTGGACAAGGTTATCATTTTCCCGCGTCACTAAAGAATCAGATTATACATCTTTAGATTCCTTCCATTCACAAGAAATCAATAATAGACACGCACTATTAACCTAAACCCTAAACCTAACCATAACCTTTTCTTAGTTCACATATAGCCATGGAAAATCACATTTTGATTTCTACAATTACAACTCACGAAATTTGCCATTCGCACCAATTGTTTTATCTTTTCACTTACCGCTGCGTATATAAATTATTATACACTCGTGTTGTCGTCGGATACAATCACTCGGACGCCGATATTTAGTTTTTAATAAAGGTTTATTATAAAGAAAAGAACAATCACATCAAACATCAGAGAGACGAGTTACTTCCGTACGCGTGGAGAGAGAAAGAGAGAAAGAGAGAAAGACAGACAGAGAGACAGACAGATAGATAGACGGATAGATATACGGGTATCTCGTCCCGCTACACCTAGTTACATTGAGTGACCCCCTCCCCCACCTGATTGATGACGGCGCCTTGGATACATATTTCCTGCTTGAAGTATCACCAAACAAGAAATAGAAAATGTCCGTCCAGAAATCACGTTGTTTCGTCGACTTCCGTACTAGGGTCACTGTATACCCTTAAGGTGTCACTTTTCCATTCAACCAAAGGCCCTCGTTATTTAACAGTTATTGAGACCAAGAAAGATGAGATGAAATTGTAAGATAGGGTTCCGGAGTTGGAGCAGATATGCACATGAGTCCTCATTAATTTTCGGGAAACGCCGGTTATACCAGCAGAGGGTTAAAGACGAGAGACTGATTGCAAACGTTGTGATGAAATGAAATGCCGTCATTAAATAGTTTCGAGGTCATCTTGTGGAAGTTCCTATTATTAGTAGAGTTGGTGTGTAAAATGGGATTGAAACTAAAAATTAAGTGACCCCCCCCCCTAAAAAAAAATATCCCACCCTTGGAATCGTTAATAAAATTCACAATTTCTCAAATCCAACAATATGCAGTACAAATAATTTTCAGTCTATACCTGACTTGTCCACCAAGTTTCAGTCGTGAATGTACTACAGCCTTTGTTTTATCACTAGTCAATGATATGCGGGGACACTTTAGTGATTGTCTCATTAGTAAGAGATGTGATCCTAAATGGGCTCTACATTCACTGGACCATAAACATCCAGATTTTTATCTGCGAGGTTATCTTCACTATAATTTCTATCAAAACAATATATACCTAAATTTAACCCTTAAATTCATTATTTTTTATATTGGTTTTAAAAAAGTGAAAAACGTTTCATAGGGGTAATATAAAATGGTATAAATGATTTTTTAAACTTTTTTTTATTGAACAAAAATAAATGATGTTGCAAATGTGCAACAAATGGTATAACATTTTACATGTGTAACAAACCACTACAATATATGCATCTAAATAATCATAATACACTAGAGAATCATAAAATAATTTTGACTTACCATTAAAATGACCAGATCTAAAAGTTTAAGCTGTTGAATTAGGCAGATGACACACCGATGACACTCGCCCGTGACATCGAAGATACTGATAGCATATTTAGCGAGTGTGCTGATGCAACATCATACTAATACTTACTCACACTTGCCAACAGGTTCGTTGCAAATGTGAAACAATTTGCAGTTTAACACATTTTTATTGAATATTGTATTAAATAGGCATTTTGTTGGAATGTGTCATATTTGAAACAAAAAGCATTTAAAGGTTAAGAGAGTCATCGAAGGTAAATCAGGACAGTTGCAAATGTGAAACAATTTGCAGTTTGACACATTTTTATTGAATATTATATTAAATAGGCATTTTGTTGGAATGTGTCATATTTGAAACAAAAAGCATTTAAAGGTTAAGAGAGTCATCGAAGGTAAATCAGGACAGCTGCAAATGTGAAACAATTTGCAGTTTGACACATTTTCGTTGAATATTATATTAAATAGGCATTTTGTTGGAATGTGTCATATTTGAAACAAAAAGCATTTAAAGGTTAAGAGAGTCATCGAAGGTAAATCAGGACAGCTGCAAATGTGAAACAATTTGCAGTTTGACACATTTTCGTTGAATATTATATTAAATAGGCATTTTGTTGGAATGTGTCATATTTGAAACAAAAAGCATTTAAAGGTTAAGAGAGTCATCGAAGGTAAATCAGGACAGCTGCAAATGTGAAACAATTTGCAGTTTGACACATTTTCGTTGAATATTATATTAAATAGGCATTTTTTTGGAATGTGTCATATTTGAAACAAAAAGCATTTAAAGGTTAAGAGAGTCATCGAAGGTAAATCAGGACAGTGCCAAGAGATAAGGTTGTCAGTGATATTTTCCTCGTCGTATCCAGGTGTGCTTACAAAGCAGGGGTGTACATTTGGAGCATATCATTGGACGGCGATAAAACAAAGACTGTTGAACATTCATGACTGAAACCTGGTGGACAAGTCGGGCATGGTTTGAAGTTTATTTGTACCAATTGTGGTTTGATTGTAGAAATGATTGTGAATTTTTTAAACGATTTTCTGGATGTCATACGATGAATGTTACTTTGATTTCGTCCCATATTTGAAATGATCTACCCTCGAGCAGTTATTCCCCGTCCTCGGGTATCGGTTAGTAAGTCAGTGTAGCAAATTACTTTCATTGTAGTAAGATGTGGCCTTATTCCATAACAAGGTAAGGGCTTAAAACTTATATATATATATATATATATATATATATATATATATATATATATATATATATATATATATATATATATAGCACTACTTAAAGTGAAAGAATAAAATAAGGTGCGAGTCAAATTTTATTAGTATTCAATGTTCAAGCAAAGTACTTTAAAGTCCTTAACTCATGAGTTTTCAAAGAAAATATTCTCCTCGGAGGACCATTACTGCAATGACATTACTGCAGGTAATAAAGTTAAACTTTGAAAACATATTTTTTTAAATATATATAAAATACATAAAAGTATATAAAACATCAAATATATCGGCCCAAAACATACTTTTTTGTTAAACTTATACATATCCAAGTCATAAAGTTTAAAACAGCTTCAAGAAAGATATCAATATATATATATATATATATATATATATATATATATATATATATATATATATATATGTGTGTGTGTGTGTGCGTTATATCAGGATAAAAACACGATATATCACAAAATGAAATGCTCTTGAGACAAGATGTACATAAAAAGACAAAAGGAAAAACAAATTAACATCAAAAAGAAATCATCTAAAACAAATGATTTGCCGGGTTCATTCGGATCAACGAACGTGTTCAGAAAAAAAGTGAAGATTTTAAATTTATTGAATAACATATTGTTTTTCTTTCTCCCTTCTTTTCCCATTTTAACGTATTTGTCGCACGCGCTGCGCGCATTTTAAAATAGTTACCCACGTGCCAAAGACATCCCGTTCTGCGTCTTCTTTCTTTTGCCGTTATTCAATAAATTAAGTCATCATTTTTTCTGAAGACAACCGTTGATCCGAACGAAACCGGTAAATCTTTCGTTTTTGATGATTATTTCCTGTGCTTAATTTGTTTTTTCTTTTTGTATTTCACACACAAACACACACACACACACACACACACATATATATATATATATATATATATATATATATATATATATATATATATATATATATATATATATATATATAATACATCGTTCACCGTAGATATCTGAATTAATTCATTTGTCACTATCACCAAAACTATAACAAACAAACATGTATGCATTTACGTTCGATGACATATCCCCCTACTCATAGTAATCTATGCCTGGCGTGTCCACCAAGTTTTCGTCATGAATCTTTAACAGTCTTTTCTTTATATCCGTTCAATTATAACACCTGAATATGACGTGCAAAATTGTCAATAACACTGACACACTCCTTTCTTAGAACTGCCTTTATTTTGTCTCTTCGTTTCAGGAATAACCTGCCGATTGTTTTAGGAGATATAAGATAAAAGATAAAGATCTTGGACGGTTAACTTCCGGTGAGTGTGAAGCCCACTTAAAATCATCCCAAGTACTGATTTAAAATGACAATATTTAGCGCAATGCTTAATTTTCTTTTATTTTCTATGTAATTCTCGGTGGTCACAAACTCCAGATCAGACACATTTTCAATTTCTTCTCTCTTCTCTTAGTTAAATATTTCTCACTTGCAGCAAGTCTGTTATTCGCATGCATTGCAACTATGCAACCGATTAAATGTGTTGCCTAGTGCATCTTTACAGCATGCACACCACAGGCCTCTGATGGGAAGAATATCTGGCTCCGGGTTTGACTACCAAGAATTTGGTTTCTCCACATGGAAAAGTAATTGCCACTTAAAGAGTAGGTTCCATGCTGAGATTTAGAGCCGATAATAGTAAATAAAAAAAGACTAAAAACCCAGCAGATTGGAAGGGAAAGTTGGAACGTAACACTCTCTGTGATTGATTGCATTCCGGTTAGTTGAAGGGGCTCACTTGCGTATGGCCCGCGTGTTTAATAGACTCTACCTCTCTGCCACATCCAGAGACAAACAACAGACCAATAGTCAGACTAATACTCAGACTCCACTATCAATTTAAGAACACTAATTAAAACAAGTGGGACTCTGTGGAAATTCCACGATGCTTTCTACACCAATCCGTATAATTTGCTGTTAATTGTAGCAATAGTATTCCTTTTGAAATAATAAATGTCTGTTAGGGTCAATACTATTAAGAAAAAAAATACTCTTTCTTCTTCCGTAAAAATAATTGTCATTGTAATCAAACTATTCTTTAAATAAATAAAACGAATATGTCTCTTGTAGCAATTTTATTCTTTTTAAAACAATAAATATCCTCCTGTCTTCTTACCGTAAAAATAATTGTCAGCTAAATATTCTTCAAATCAACAAAACGAATGTCACTTTTTAAAATGTATTTATTTCAAATTGTACTGTTTTAGTCGACGGAACGATATAATTTCATTCTGGAACAATTCGTTTTAAAATGGGTACAGTCAGAATATTTTACCTTAGGGACATCAGATAAATCACCAATCACCATCTTTGCTGATCGAATGATTTCATTTTTTAATGTGCGAAAGGTGATAAGGTACGTACGAACATGAAATGCCTTAGCGTATTATTATGTAAATGCAACACAATATTATGCATAAACAAGTAAATCCCATTCTCAAGGGTGCTTTTAAGATACCTTCGTACAAAATATAATGGTGACGCGCTTGTCTAGCTTGAAAAGTTTAACCCCGCCTCGAGATGAGAACAAACCGCCATTTTAATCGTCGCAGGCTGTAGCCACCTTATAAAAACTCGCATTAAAAAATCGCGCGTTTTTTTTTTTTTTTTTTTTTTTTTTTTACTATTACGATACGATTTTCGAATGCGGGCTTTTACGGACACTTTTTTCTGTAATTTAGTAATTTTGATGCGATTTTCAAATGCGGGCTTTTACGGACACTTTGTTTCTGTAATTTAGTAATTTTGATGCGATTTTCAAATGCGGGCTTTTACGGACACTTTTTCCTGTAATTTAGTAATTTTGATGCGATTTTCAAATGCGGGCTTTTACGGACACTTTGTTTCTGTAATTTAGTAATTTTGATGCGATTTTCAAATGCGGGATTTTACGGACAGTTACGGATGGTTCCGGTCATCTTATGCGGATATCATAGCGGATGTTTCAATTGCTCATGTCTAGATTAGTTAAAGGCTTTTAATCGGCATCTAGGCCACCTCGAATAAGTGATTGTTTACATTAGCTTCAGAGAGTCTATCGGAGTTAACATGCATTTTTTCAATATCTGAAATATGACTTCATGGGATTCAGTAGAATCGCATCAGTCTTTGCTGATTACTACATTCTGATCAGGGCAAGAATCTTGCTCGATTAGAGCTAGTCTTTTGAACAAACAATTTTGAGGGCAGCCGGTCTAAACAAAGTAGGAAACGTCATTACGTTTTGATTAAGATATGCAATATAACTTCATGAGACCCAATTCTGTGCATGGAACGGCATTTGCATCACTTCAAGGATCGCGACTGCTTAAACAAACCATTTTTGACGGAGAGGGGGGCGTCTAATCAAAACGACCAACGCCATCACGTTTTTGTTAATATTTGCAACATGACTTGATTGGAACTTGTATGGACGCATCACACTCTGAAGGTAATTTCATTGTCCTTAATTCAAGGATCTCGCCCGCTTAGAACAGACAATTATGACGAATGGGAAGTCTAAACAAAGTATCAAGGTCATCAAGGTCATATAACTTTATAAGACTCGCATTTCCAAGAGACCGCATCCCATACTTTGCATTCATCGAAAAATTGCCTTCCCATGAGTTCAGGGAGCTCGACCGCTTGGAGCTTGTCTTTCAACCAGACCATGTTGACGAAGGTGAAGAGGGGTCAAACTAAAGTACTTAAAATAGGCATGTATGTGTTAATATTCGCCGCAATATGGCTTGATTGTACCCCGTGTAAGCGCATCGCTCTCTACAGGTAACTGCATTTCTTTTAGTTCGGGGGGGCTCACTCGCCTGTATTTCAAACAGACCACATTGACGAAGATGGGGCGAAGGCTACCGAAAGTAACCAACGTCGTCAGCACGTTTTGGTTAATATCCGCCGCAATGTGACTTGCATTGCGATCGCATTTGTTTTGTAGTTTTAGATGAAATAAAATGCAAAGGGAAAAAAAATGTTATACTGCACCAAAAATTGAAAAGGGAAAAAAAAAAGGAAAAGTGATTCATTTGTAACTGAAACGAACGGGCCGTTCGTTCTCACCCACGCGTACTACTCCCATCCACCCCTTCATTCACTCATCCTCCTCTGCCTTCTCCTATTCCTCCTGTTCCGCGAAATTTGCTTGAAACTCGTTTTCAAACATGCAAGCAAACGCTACTCGATTATCGATTTGTAGGTGCCGCACCAGCACCCCCCCCCCTCTCTCGCCCCCGGTTTCTAATGCGCGCAATTTTTCGATGAATGCAAAGTATGGGATGCGGTCTCTTGGAAAAGAGTGATTCACATGCAACAATTCAAAGAAGGCGAGAGGCGCTGGAGGAGAGGAGGAGCAATAGAAGAAAGAAGAAGAAGAAGAAGAAGAAGAAGAAGAAGAAGAAGAAGAGAAACAACAAAGAGGAAGATAAAAAGAAAAGAAGAAAAACAACAAAAATCAGAAGAAAGAGAAGAAAATGAGAAAGAACATGAAGAAAAAAGAAGACAAAGAATAACAAGCAAATGAATATGAACAACAAAGAAGAAGAAGAAGAAGAAGAACAACAACAACAACAACAAAACGGAAGAAAAGAAACTGAATAAAGAATTTAAAAAACATGAAGAAAAAAAGAGAAGACGAAGAACAACAACAAATAAGAAGAAGAAAGATGAGGAAGAAAAAAATAAGAAAAAGAGGAAGAAGAAGAGGAAGAAGACGAAGGGAAAGCAGCTGAAATATAAGAACAGACTAATAAGAACAAGAGAGAAGAAGAAAAAGAAGACGAAAAGGAACAAGAACAGCAAAAAAGAAGAAATAACTATCGGAAGAATAACAACAACCAGAAATAAGAAAAAAGATACATGAAGAAAAAGAAGAAGAAGAAAAAGAAGAAGAAGAAGAAGAAGAAGAAGAAGAAGAAGAAGAAGAAAGAAGAAAATAAGGAAGATGAACTACAAAAACTACAATAACAATAACAACAATACCAATAAACAAAAAAGAGGGAGACAAACAAGGAAAATAAGTTGAATTAGAAGAGACTAACAAGAACAAGAAAGGAGAAAAAACAAGAACAAGAAAGGAGAAAAAAGAAGAAGGAGAAAAAACAAGAACAAGAAAGGAGAAAAAAGAAGAAGAAGAAAAAGAACAAGAAAAAGAAGAAGAAGAAGTAAAAAAAGAAAAAGAAAAAGAAGAAGAAGAAACAAACAAACAAAGAAGAGGGGAAGGGAGAAGAAAAAAAGAAGAATGACAATGAAAAGAAAATGAAAAAGAACGAGCACAAGAAGAGGAAGAAGAAAGAAGAAGAGGAAGAAGAACAATAACAGAAGGAATAGAAAGAAGAGAAAGGAAAGAAGTGAAAGAAGAAAGGGGACTAACAAGAACAAGAAAGAAAGAAAAGAAAAATATTAAGAAAAGAAAGTGAAAGAGAAATCTATTCCTCGACATAGAGAAGCCTCTTTTTAGCTTAAATAAGTCAGATTGGTGCTATTTCCAATATTAGCAACACTTTTATAAAGACACTTAATCTATCCTTCGGGATAGGATCAAGACGTAGTATATGTTCTTTTTCAGTCGGCCATTCTCCCATGCATTACTACATCTGAAAGGAGGAGGGGTTAGGTTTACTGCCTATCGCCTGGGTCGGCCTCATTCATGAGAGAGTACCGACGAGACTATACATATAGTTTTGTCCCCATCCAGACCCCCCCCCCCTCTTTGGGGGAGCTGGATTTTATCACAAAAAAATTAACCTTGTATCTAATTTTGCCCTCGTGGGGAAGCGGAGAATGAGGATAAATACGATTCTCTTTAATATTGACACCAAACAAAGCCCGCCAATAATAAGAACAGCCTAAATATTAAGGAAAATCCTGAAGTGCGGAAACCAGCACACATAACCGATGGACGCGAACGAGCCACAGGTTAGTTGAAATAAAAATAAAAATATGACGGTATTTTATCTTTGGACGTATTTGACTCTTATATAGAGAGAACATATACGTCTGAAGTTATGGACAAGAATGTTTTTGTTTTATGTGGTTAACCTCGCTATGATATTAAAATTTGAGATTTAGTATTATTTACCGTATGTATAAGTGATTCTTATATTTGGTAGATGATTTCATCTGGAGTTGTGTAGGGCGATTAATCGGAATCGGAAATCGGAAAAATCGGAATTTTGGGAGTATCGGAATCGGAAAAACCTGACCCTAATTTCTGATTCCAAAAACGATTCTTTTAATATTTCTATTGTTGTTAAAAGCTTAATTTTCTATTGTTGATACTAATGATTAAATGATAAATATTTATTGATTTTAAACTACAAGTAAAACTTAAATTTATAGATTATAAAAAACAATTTATGGAAAATTAGCATCGGAAAAAATGGCGCGGTAATAATGGCATCGGTAAAATGGCAAGAGTCAATATATTGGGGAAAAAATGGCACGAGTGAGAATTATGGATAAAAATCTCACAATGAGTTTATCAAAATCTTTGATACAACACTAAATGGAAAACATGTAGAAATTTGTCAAAGTAAAAAAATATATATTTAAATTTAAAGGTAGATCAGGACTCGCCGCTAAATAACCCCCTAAATGAAATTCTACGTTTTTAGCCAATTCAAGAATCGGAATCAGAATCGGTTGTTGTATCGGAATCGGGAATTTAGAGCAGAATCGGTTATAGTATCAGAATCGGGAATTTAGAACATAATTGGTAATTGTATCGGAATCGGGAATTTAAAACAGATTCGGTTATTGTATCGGAATCGGGAATTTAAAACAGAATCGGTTATTATATTGGATACGGTAATTCAGCAACGAATCAGTAATTGTATTGGAATCGGGAATTTAGAACAAAATCGGTTATTGTATCGGAATCGTGAATTCCGAATAGAATCGGTTATTGTATCGGAATCGGGAATTTAGAACAAAATCGGAAATTGTATCGGAATCTGGAATTTAGAACAGAATCGGTTATTGTATCGGAATCGGGAAAATATTGGAATCATTCTATAGCTTATATGGAGTCAGGGACTTTCTGAGGCGGTAGAATGATCCAACCATTTTTCCAGCAGACTTAGACAGACTGAATCTACGACTTCCATTTTAGATCTAGAATGAAAGTCAGTCCTTAGAGTTTTTCAAAACAAAGGGCTGCTTCAAAAAGAGAGCCATTCATTCGACTGGGCCAAAACAAGGAGCCGAGCGTTGGTGGTGAAAAGAGAGGATCTTGGTTCTAGAGGTGATAAAAGTAACTCGTCACTTTTCCCCCAACTGCACCAAATGCTCAAGGTTTGAAGAGACGGAATCAGCAAGAGCTTGATCACCAGTGCTCTTCGAAGTGCAGCCATAGACAGTGGTATCGTCTTCATAGATATCAACAACTTATCTCAGGGTATGATTTGGCAGATTATTAATGAGGAAGTGTGTTTGCCCAAGAATGTATCCTTGAGGCACGTCGGCGTTGATTCTACGTATTTCTGATCTCTGCCCATAAACAACAACATGTATAAACCTATCCCAAGTATAGGATTCAATGGTTGCGAATTTATTGTCAGATATTCTATAACTGGTAAGTTTGTCAAGCAACCTTTCGTGCCAGGCTCTATCAAAGGCTTTTGATATGACTAGAGCGATTGCTCTAAAAACAAAGCCCTTGTCAAGATATTCGCTGATTCTGTGCGAAATTAGTTACCACATCAGCAGTTGACCTTAGTATTGCTTGTCACTAACTAGGTTATCTTTATGTGGATGGTTTATCAAATTCAAACAGCTTAATCCTGACGTATAGAAGACTGATCCGTTTGTACTGAGATGCGGGAAACTGGTCATCAGTATTTTAAAATTCTGAGTAGACCAACGAGGTGTTCCACATAGATGGAAAACGTATTTCTTTTAAGCAACGGTTTTTAAAAAAAATAGTATAGGAGCAAGTTTTGGTTGCAACTTTTTAAGCTGGAATGTTGTTAGGACAAGTTGTATTGCTTGCGTTGAACTTTCTGATAAGTTTGACAATGTCCCGGGCCGATATATGTATATCACTAAGAGTATTCACAGTCATAGGGGGGCATTCCGATAGTTGGTGGCTCTGGTTGCAAAGAGTAAAGTTTGTAACAAAGTTCTTTGCAAACAGTTTAGCTTTATCAGATGCGGAGGAGATCAACCCAGGACTGTTAATAATGGTTGGAATAAAGGTGTTACATCTTTTTAGTACCTAGTTTGTTATTTCCTAACTTTATGCTCAGCAATTCTGGCTTGAACAGATTAAGCAGAAATATCTTTCGCGGTTTCAATAACCCATTTGAAGCGATGACGGACAGTTTTAATAGTGAATTTGGTTTCATGGCATTTATCCTGTTGATGAAGATTGCAATATTAATTTATTTTGTCTATGGTAACAGGAATGAAGCATTGCTGACTAATTGGTCTGTTGGAATTTTTAGAGGGTATAAAACACGCAATACAAACGGTTATCCACTTGGATATGTCGGAGGCTGTACAGGACGCATTTTTCTCTAGGAATAGAATGTAAAATTTCATAAATAGGATAGCTTTATATAAAGCTATCGTAATCCATTCTCGAGTATCGATATGCTTTGCGCTTGGTAAAAACATAAAACCATTAAGTACCTACTTAGAATAAGTTTTTCACGTCACCTCTAAAAAGATTGAGGATAGGTTCCCCTAATATACAGGTATCATTGATCAGTCACCCTTTTGTTTTGTTAAAAAGCTGAGTTTAGAGTAGATGTTCGAGTTAGAAAAGGAGGTTTGAAGTTGTAGGTATTTGTAGGTTGTTCTTTTTTACTTTTCACCTTACCAAGCAAGTAACTTTCTCGCCCTCTAGGCAATATCATTAAAATCGTCAATTTGAGTAATTATGTGGTTGAATATTTAGTTTCCAACAAAGGTTTAATCTTAAAAGCAGTGTGAGAATATTCTTAATTTATAGATATCTTGAATTAAGACTTTCGCATCAGGTCACATAAAGGGTTGGTTTACACAAAAAATAGAATGAGCCCTGGACTTTTAGACCTTGAAAAACAAACTGCAATGACAAACAGGAACAACAGACGCAAGGAACAAAAACAACACGTCCACCGGGATTACGAACAGAAAGTTATGAGAGAATCATCAGCACGAAAACACGACATCCTCCGAAGACAAACTGGAAATTTTGTCACCTTAAAGACTTATACTTGAGTATGAGAAAATCGTCAGTGATTAGCAGACGAGACAACTGATCAGCATATTCAGTGAAAATGATATCTTGAATAGGTTTTTTTAAACACAAGTATACTTCGGTTCGCTTGTTTTGGGAAAGCCACTGTCCCACTTCCACTGAAGACACAACAGACAAAGTAGCGGTATTTCACCCGTTAGTGATGGTTAGGGTTATCACTGGAGGAAGTGGATAATTGATTTTGTCTATCAGCTCCAAAAATATTATAACAATTCTTGAAACATAAAAACTGAAATTTTAAGTGTAAAATAAAAAATAACTTGTTATATTTAATCCGAGAAAATCGGAGTAGATACCTTCTCTCATTTGCAAGTAATCTTCGTTCAACCCTAAACAATGTGTATTAATTTTATGACCCATAATTCTTTCAATAATCATCGGTTGAATATTATGTTGGTGTGTATATTTCCGTAATAATCTTTCACTTTTTTATTATTACAAAAACATAGCTTTCTTCTTAATTAAAAAAAAACACTAATACAATAAATTCTTCATTAACACGTGACTCTCCGTTTGTCTTTTCTACACCAGAGACACTTGGGGCGATTAAGTAAACGTTCCTGAATGAATTGTTTATTTTCAAGCCTTTAAGCCGTAATGGCTATATGAACTCATGCTATTGTATGCCTATACACGCTACACCCAGTTCCCATGTTAACACAAGGATTTGTTTGGACTTTTGTTATAGCGAGAAGCGCATCAATCAAGGAACGCAAGCGCAATCCCAAAATAGTGATACACCAATTTCTGTTCAGAGTGTGATGTGTGACTCTCCATTGCTCTTTTCAGCATCAGAGAAATCGGAGGGTGTTACGTAAAAGTTTTTAACTTGTCATTAAGAAAATTGTAGATTTTTTTGTCATTTATAGATTACTAGCAAATATATGCTCCCTCCAGTCGCATATTTTTGCTTCGCTTGGAAGATGTCATGGTGAACGAACTACATACACTTACCCTCAAAGGGGTAAGTAATGCCTTGTAGGATGGTATAATTCAACAGAACATAGACCACAATACCCCTTCCAAAATAGAGGAGGTAAAATCTATGAGGATATTTCCCATCAAAGGAGAAGAAATAACAGAACAGATATTACACTACCCATCCCCCCAAAAGGAGAAGGTAGTACTTGGGAAGATGGTCTCGGGACAACAGAACATATACTACATTAACCCTCCTTCAAAGGAGGATGTAATACCTGGGAGGATTACCCCACCACCTAAAAAAGGAGAAGGTCATTTCTGGCAGGACGATCTTATTACAAAAGGACCGATACTACACTGCCCATCCCCATTAAAAGATAATACAACCATAGATTAAATCATTTTTTAATTCATTTTAAAATTCCTAGTCATAAAAACATTATTATTTTTTATGTTCCTTGACCTTTTGGCTAAGATCAAAGTGTAGTATCTGTTTTCAGCATCCCAGCGACTTTAAACGAGAGACGCGAAGAGAATGGAACGAACAGATAGCTAGCCAGCCAGTCAGAGAGATATAGAGAATGACGGTCAGTAGCTAGCTTCCAGCTAGCCATCATCTTCCTCCCTTCCAGTCAGTTAGAATTCTTGCGAGCGTTATTAAGAATTATTTTTCTTAAGTTATCCATTTTTTATTAAACTATTTTAATTAATCAGTGTTAATATCGCCGAAACTATTGCACATATGTAGATAAAATAGTACAAAAAAATAAGAAATGAATAGCATCAAATATTAATTCATTATAAACTGTTTAAAAAATATATATGCAAATTAGCTATTCCAATGACTGTCCTGGGGGCGTTCGTCTCTACTATATATAGAGTATTTCAAAGTGTTATATTATTGATTTAAATCACAGTAAGCAATTTTGATGGTAATATAGGACTGATACATGGAAAAAAGCTTTTGCGCTTATTCATTTAGAGTATTATTATTATTATTATTATTATTGTTGTTGTTGTTGTTATGATATATCATTTAAATTGTGCATCCATGTATAAGTTTGTTTAACGGCAAACACGGAAGTAATTATACTAAAAAAACGGCACACTCATGAAGATTGACGGAGAACAGGGTTTGATCTTTTTAACAACCGAAACTGACACATAATCCTCCCTCGCCAAAATCCTATCTCTGTTACCCGTAATAAAATGGTAAAAAAGTTCAAGTGATGTGTATCCTGAAACATGATATGCCTATTATTATATTTTAAAATTATTTTTCTCAAAGCCCTGCACCGAAAATATGTCTCCTCCCCGGCAACGCCATGTAGAGACAACTATTAGGTCGTTACAAAAATAATTGCCGATTTCAGAAACATACATTTATTCATGAAATTTGGTCATATTTCCAGAGCTTTGTAAATGACGTGAAACTGCTGCATTTCTTTGATACTTTGACGTGGATTTTGCTCAACAAGTGCTTGCTATTGTTCATTGTCAAGATTACACGGCCGTCCTCTACCTTCTTCATCTTCAAGGCTCTCATCTCAATTACGGAATTTTCTGGAACCACCTTCGTACTGTCCGATCGCTTGTGGATCGATCTGTCCATGCTTTATTGATATTGGCAGAAGTTCCAGAGGCATTGTACCCAAGTTGAACTTATGTAACATAAAAAGGCGAAGGTCGTGTTTTGGCATGTTCATCATTGAGAGTATTCTATGCTTTAAAAATACTTTCTATCTGAAAAAAAGTTACGAATTATTATTGAGAACACATTAATTATTATATATGTTAAAATTTATCATAAACAAACTACAAATTCTATGTTAAAATGACTTTTTAAAACCCAGCTCTTCAGGTGGCCATTATTTTTGCAAGTACCAAATAGTTACTATAGCCTCAGTATTGCCTGCGTTTATTTATGTTTAAGATGTGTGACTGCCGGGCAACTCCGGGTAATCCCTGCGCGTGATTTAAATAAAAATTTAATTCCGTCGGATATTTTCATCCTCATTAAGTTCGGCGTATCTTTTTTTTTTATTCATGTTCTCTCCCGACCCTTACATGAAAATGTGAATAAATTTAACCGGTTTGGATGGAAATCGATCATCCTGCACCGGGAAACGTCCCACCAACGGAACTTTCGCATCTTAACAAGTATCCCGGAAGTAGTTAATCATTTATCAGCGATAAAAGTCGTTACTGCGGCTCGATTGGATAGCATCCAATATAAAAAAAAATGGCTCCTATAAGGCCACGCAAGTTCTGCCAATTCTGGCGGGAAATGCTTCCCGGTCTTCATTGGAATTCTGTATCCAAGAGTTTTAATCGCTGGACGTATTTAAATCGGCGTAACAATGGGGGTGCGTGCGTGTGTGTGTGTGCGTGTGTGTGTGCGTGTGTGTGTGTGCGTGTGTGTGTGATGATGTGTCTGTGCGGTGGTGGCGGGGTTGATCGCTGATAGTAATATATGAGTTTCAATTTCATATAGCAACGTGTGTGTGTGCGCGTATGTGTGGGTGATGTATCTGTGTGTGGGCAGTGAGTTTGGTTTGTGCATGTTATTAGTGAGTTTGTAGTTGATGTGACGACATGTCTGTGCGCGTGTGTGTGTAAGATAATGTGTTTGTGAATTATCAGTACGTTATTTTGTTGTGTTTTTTTTGGGAGGGGGGATAATGAACGAGTTTGTATTTTAGATGTAGCGACATGTACGTATCCAGACGCGGATAGGTCAATATAAGGTTAAAAAATGGAAAATTCCACGTAAATGTTAGTTAAGCAAGAAGATGCAATTTTGCATTAGAAGTCAAACTATAAGTTAGAGTTACGTGTCAGGATATTGCGTGGTAACAGGAAGTCGGTAGTTACACGTAGCTGATGTGATGATCAAATCTTTCTCCTTTTTTTCTGAACCGCGAGAGAGCAAGAGAGCGGTCGGTATTTTGACAGTTGCACCCATTTCTCTATTCGGTGATGGGTATTATGTATGTATATTGACCACTGAGAACCGTTGAAGCACTTTTCTAGCAAGTTCATCGTATCCGGATACATATCGACTTTTTGCGCTAGCTGGGCACATGTCCCGATACGAGTAACTTGCTAGAAAAGTGATCATATGGCCCCCGAAAGTTTAAGCGAAGTGATTGAAAGCCTTATATTACAATCAACACTTTTCTGGAGAAGGACACTGGCCGCTCAGAATTGAAGATTCTGACTGCAATGAATGATTGAGCATCATGACGCACGAACTTCGTGGATGTTTCACCGTCATTTGATAGATTACTCAAGACAAGAAGAAGATGTATTTCTACTGTCTACTGGAAAAAAAAGAAAAACCCTTAAAGCATTGTGAACCCCATATGCTTTTGTGCTGTTATTTTAATAACTTTTACAAAAGCTGTTATTAAGATAAAGAGATGACTTCTACTAGAAAAAAGACAAAGAAGAGAGAGAGAGAGAGAAAAAAAAAACTATCCACCTAGCAACAACTTACGACGAGTGAATAAAAGAAGGCGTAAGCTGTGTACTACAATGCGCCGGGCTGAGATATTTTGTTACGATATGGAAGCAAAGAAGTTGTCTAACGTGGTGCAACAGCATAGCTTGAACACACCTTCCTAAGAATTGCTTCTGGTGATCTTTTAAGGGGATCGAAATACCCCTGTCTATCTGAACACTCCATACTTTCTTTCTAGATGTTTTGTTTTGCAACGGTATTACCCCGGGGGTTCTCGAAGAGGCAGGGTAGTAAAAAAATTATTATAACCTCGATAGTAAGGAAATTTATGTCGGAGTGTGGATAGACGTAGAGTTGAATGTGGCTCTGATTGTTGGGATAATTTCAAGATTGAGACGAAAATTGAAAAATAAACGTTTTATTGTTTGTATTTTGAGGTATGCCGATTTAAAGAATGTGTTAAAACAATCGTTAAAGCCCCAATGAGTTTGTGGTGTTATTTAGAATGAGAGGACTGCAACAAGAGAGAAATAAACGGAGAGACGTCACTATCCAGTGAGCAAGAACCTACGACGTGTCAATAAAACGAGACTACAGCTGAGATAGTTTGTCATGAAAGAATTTTTCCCCTTCAATTTGCATTTCAAGAAAGAACTGTTTATTTTATATTGGATATAATATATACACAGACGGGTGTGAAGTGCCAGGATCTGTGAGAGTGGCTTTTGCAGGTTATGCTATGTTTTCATTTCATCCTGTACACCTAAAACTAACGGAATTTCCATGAGCAAAATGTATTTCCAAGAACTACCCGTCTGTGGAACACAATACCATGGAACTACTTTCCAGCTGACTACACCATGGTCGCTTTCAGGTCTAATGTGGTATTTCCTATCTGAGTACAACTCCAATGTTAGCAACTTCTTGTTGATAATTTATGATGTGGCTGTGTAGTATTTATTTACCTCCTCTCCAGGAGGTTAGGCACAAGGCCAGTTTTATCTTACTCCCACAAGTAAGATGTGACCCAAGGTCGGGTCGGGAAAGTGGGGTTTGAAAAGCCAGCGTCAGAGAAAGTGACCACTCTGGCCATTAAAAATTGCCTGGGCAGCCCCATCGGCATTCCCCGGTAGGAGCGCCTCAGACAGTAAGCAATAAACTTACTCCTCCCCAAAGAGGGGAGGCAAAGCCTGGGAGGGTGGACCTCCTAGAACTGCACAGGACCAACCCATAGACCGGCGTAAATCAAGCCCCGAAGGACAAGACAATACCAGTTTATGGGGTGTCTGTGTAATAGCCGTAAGGTAAGTTCAGGAAAGTCATGAATTATGTTCATTTTATGTTGTAGTGTTTTATGTGAAGGAATATATATATATATATATATATATATATATATATATATATATATATATATATATATATATATATATATATATATATATATATATATATATATAAGAAAATAAAAGGAAAAGATAGTTCCAATTTCCCATACAAAATAAAAGCAAATGAAAAGTCGTATCATGTTTAAGTAAGGCTTTTAATTGAGTTTATTGATTACGATATTGATAGGTCGGTACAAAAATCGTAAGTTGACTCGTCAATGTGTGCAACAACGTGTTTTAGAACATCGCTTCGCCCTGTCTCTCCACATCTCTCTCTCTCTCTCTCTCTCTCTCTCTCTCTCTCGCCATCTATCTCTCTGTGTATGTTACTGTTTATTTTTTTTTATAAAAACTAAAACTAAAAAGAAATGAACTAAATAGTCGTAAGTAAATATCTATAAAAGTCTCTGTATTTCAAGATGGCGGTTCATAAAGAAGAAGCTGGAAGGGCACTTTTATCCTTAAATATACATCGTTGAAAATAATTCACCGTTTGTATCATACGGTTGAAACTATCACTATCACTAGATCGGCTGAAGAACAGGTCACTTTGGTATCGTTTACCCTGCGGTTTCAGTTCCCAGTGTTTCCGTGAAGCCAAAGATCAAAGTAATGTTTAATGTCCATTGAATATATATATATATATATATATATATATATATATATATATATATATATATAGGCATTTACACTAGTAATATATATATATATATATATATATATATATATATATATATATATATATATATATATATATATATACATACATACATAGATAGATAGATAGATAGAGAGAGATAGAGAGAGAGAGAGAGAAAGAGAGAGAGAGAGAGAGCGAGAGAGAGAAAGGGGAGTGGAGTGGAGATAGATACATAGATATGAAAAGACTCATTCAACTAGCAATAATAGAAATCCTTCTCCTCGTTCAAATAATAAACTAATGCGAACAGAGTAATGTCGAAATCTTGGACCAACGATTTATACGCGAATGGTTCCGAGTTAAACACTCGTTAAAAGTGTGTTTTATTTGCCGAGTTCTTTCTTGGGGGAAAACGCATTTGATGTCCCCGCTTTTGTGCGGAGACTTCGTGATGTGACCGTCCAGTGCCTCACCCACTCAGCCCTGTCCGTGAAAACAAGGGCCAGATGCGGCGATATCGTTTAGGGCGTCTCCGTTGAGATCAATCATCCTAAAAGATAACGGACGATAAAATCTCGGCCGCGTTTGGGATAAAGCGTTAACGACCTGCGATAAAAACCAAAAAAGCAAGAACATGTCCATGAACCCTCACCCTCACCCTAACCCTAACCCTAACATGTCCATTTACAAGATACGTTCATTCAATCTGCGCGGTTAGCGATGACAGAAGAAGAACATCTATTTCAAATTGAAGTGTGACAGACCAAAGAAAATGTTATTTCAAACTTCAGCGTGGCAGACCAAAAACATCTATCAATTTACATATACTACAAAAAACTCTGTTATTCCTGTTATTCTCTTTGTGTTTTATAATGGATTATTCCAATATTATAAATAATAAATCGAAATGGGAGTTACTATTTATTTTTTCTTAAAGTCTTACATAACAGCAAGTGTGGTGTTGGGTGTTTGTGTGTTGTCCGGATGATTATTAAAAATGATGATGATGATGATTTTTAATAATCATCCGGACAAAAGACAAACAGCCAACACAACACTTGCTGTTATGTAAGACTTTAAGAAAAAATAAATAGTAAGTCCCATTTCGATTTATTATTTTTGTTCCTTCCAGTATACAACCTACCCGGCATTTTGCATTGCCCTCAGCCTTTTTAAACATACTACTATCTATTCCCAGCAATGCTTCAAGCTAACTACCATTCTCTCTCTCTCTCTCTCTCTCTCTCTCTCTCTCTCTCTATATATATATATATATATATATATATATATATATATATATATTAGTATTTCATATATCCACATAAAATTTTATAAGGAGATATACTTTTTTTATGTATCAATTTTCAGTATTTACTTCAACAGTGCTCGATACGTAAGTAGAGCTAGGTAGTAAGCTATGAAAATATATTTATGGCAATTAAGCTACACAGAGGCTCCCGCGTTTCATCCCCGGAGGGAATCTTCATTTTAACCTGAAGATTCCCCCGGGGATGAAACGCGGGAGCCTCTGTGTAGCTTAATTGCCATAAATATATTTTCATAGCTTACTATATATATATATATATATATATATATATATATATATATATATATATATATATATATATATATATATATAGATAGAGATAGAGAGAGAGAGAGAGAGAAGAAAGAGCGAGAGACGGAAGCAATAAAGTAAGAGACAGACTGACGGAAACGAGAGTTATAGACAACACCATTGTTATTGTCAGTGAGCAATCCCTTCTGAGAACATTGATTGTGAAGAGTCAATGAAGATGGAAAGACCGAGGAGGGACAGCACTAACCAGACCTCCACTGGGACTGGGACTCTGGGAAGGCTTATTGCCACCCAAATCACAGAGACGACTAATGGTTGTTGCCATCGAGAAATGAATGGTATGCGACAGTTGCGATGACGCAAAATCATTTGCAATGGTTATCGACAGAGGTGGAGAGTACTGGAAATCTGGGAAGTCTTGTTGTCACTCACACTCCAGGGAACACCACTCTTTTTTCAGTGACCCATTGCTGGTAATGACTGGTTTGAAATCTCTTAGTGAGTAAATAATAATAATAATAATAATAATAATAATAATAATAATAATATTATTATTATTATTATTATTATTATTATTATTATTATTATTATTATTATTATTATTATTATTATTATTATTATTATTATAATAATAATAATAATAATGATGATAAAAAATAGCAAGAAACACAATCAGCTCCCCCTCCCAAAAAATAAATAAATAAATAAAAAATAATCAGCTCCCCACAAAAAAAAAAAATTTTAAATAAAAAATAAATAAATAAAAAAATTTTTTTTTTAATTTTTAATTAAAAAAAAAAATGATACCAGCCTAGGCTGAGACCACACAAAATATTTGCATAGAATCAAGGAGGATTAGAAGACCGAAGAGGAACAGCACAAACCAGACCTCTACTGGAAGTGCAGAGACTGCTGGAACCTTGGGGAGGCTTATTGCCACCTAAATCCCAAAGAAGACCAATGGTCCTCACCAGCGAGAAATCAATGGTAAACGGCTGTTGTGATACTGCAAGTCTATTTGCGGTGGCTATTGAAAAGAGGTGGAGAATACTGGAAATCTGGGGAGACTTGTTGTCACTCAGACTCCAGGGAATCCACTGGTTGTCGGTCAGCAATCACTGATGACCTGTGTGAGAACTCCTAGTGAGTAAATAATAATAATAATAATAATAATAATAATAATAATAATAATAATAATAATAATAATAATAATTAATAATAGTAGTAATAGTAATAATAATAATAATAGCAACAGCGATACTGTCTTATGTAAAGGTGTTTTAACAATACATGGGCAACGCTTTGCGGCTCTAATCAGACGAAACGTGTCTTTACTCACACATAATTGAAATCACCCTGGAGAGAAAAGATTAACAACCATAGTTTCTACTCAATCAACAAGTGTCGATATCCTCGTTTGGTGTTGGGGGAGTTGAACCGGATCAAGTCGACAAGAAACTGAACCGAGTTCAACGCAATCAAGCAATTATGTATAAACTCCAGACGTTACGGTATTCAAGTGTAAAGAAACGAGAAACAATATTAGTCTCGGAAGATATGTGTATTTCACTGCCCTGTACAGTAATTGTACTAACTAGAGGGTATTCATAGAAACTCTTTGGTCGCTTTCTTCATTGAAATTCCATTTTCTTAAAGGTCAAAATATCGGATAGTTTCCCTATAGAGTAAACGTTTAAGTAAAATCTCAATTTTAGTATCATTTTGAAACTTGGGTGGAGAGAATGATTGACAGATTAGGGGTTACCTTAGCAAGTGTACAGAAGTGACGAACTCACGTGATTTCCGGAGAAAAGGGCAGTCTGTTTAGTTTTTCGGCGAGATACTCGAGACAGACACGAAAAACTCGTCGTCCCAAAAAATCCTTGGTGGGGGTAGATGTGGGGGCACGATGTAAACTAAATAGAGCATGGCTCAAGCCGTCTCTCTCTCTTCCACATCTTTCTCTCTCTCTCTCTCTCTCTTACGCTCTCTCTCTCTCTCTCTCTCTATCTATCTATCTATCTATCTATCTCACCGATGCACTAGCCCATATTTAATATATATATATATATATATATATATATATATATATATATATATATATATATATATATATATATATGATCCCCTGGAATAGCCCAGCTTTCCTGCTAATAAATCTTCCATCTGCGTTCATGTGAAATTCGTGAGACGAAGATGACGACACGGGGTATAATAATTTATACACGCCGCAGAGACCAGTATGTAACAATAATAACAAAATTTATTGAATCTGTAGAGTCGGATTCAATTGTTGGTTTTACATATATTTCTACTACTTTCTTTCGTTAATGGCTTTCTTAGCAAACACTTAGCAAATTGCTTGCGGACAATTTTAGTATGGATTTTATCACCCTTAAACCTTTACTTCTTTTAGATGCGTGGTATTACTGCTTATCACTATAGATTACTACTTATGATAATAACACCCAAGATGAGAACAGTAGTCTGAGTTTTATATAAATAGAGATTTCGTCCGTTAGTCTGTCAGTCACAATTCTTTCGTCAGTCACCATCATATACCCCTTAGAAGTGCAGTTAGATATTCGGAAACACTTCCATTTAAATTTTACATAAGAATAAACTTTTAGATTTTATGTAAAGTCTCTAACCGTTATTTCTATTAGAAGCGCACAAACATCACACACTGGGCACTCTGAGTGAATTTAATAACAAGCAGTACAACTAGCTTCATTGCGAGATCCAACACGATTTGTTGTTGTTGTCGATCACTCTTCACCGCTTGCTGTGAATGCTCGCAGACTTGGTATTTACAAAGTTAAATTCCTCCTAAATTCTAAGCTTATTTTTTGGTGGGCAACTGGTAACTCTTGACTGCGAATCAGTGGCGATTTGTGATCGGAGTTCGCGCCCGTCAACCGTCCGGGATTAGCTTCCTGCACTGAAGATTACGTAAGCATGAAACATCGATGTCTGTGGGTAATAAATAATTAATATTTATTTATATATATATATATATATATATATATATATATATATATAGAGAGAGAGAGAGAGAGAGAGAGAGAGAGAGAGAGTTGAAACAGTTGCTAATTTATATGGTAGTGCTCGTCTAGTAGTGATCTTTTAGGTCACGGGACCTGGAAATAAAATGTCATAAAGGATCTATTCCTCCTCTTTCTTTCTGCGTTTATTGATGATGTCATCATTTTGTGACGTCATCTATTGTACACGGTTATCTCAACCACGTCAAAAAACGATGACATCATCCACTGGGCGCGGGGAAAGATATCAAATAAACAAACAAATGAAGAAAGAGTTTTAGTAATATACTAAACCCCCAGTATATTATTAAACTCTATGAATGTTGTTTGTTTGTCCCGTTGCACACTAGGAGACAGGGGATAACTGTGCACGGTGAATAACGTAACTAAAGGATGACGCAGAGATAGAGATAACCGTGCACAGAGATTTGCGTCACAAAATGTGGACGTCATCCATCAAACAAGGGAGACGTCTAGTAGGCGAACCATCTAGATCAGGGTTGGGAGAACTACGACCCGTGGGCCACATCCGGCCCGTTGAGCAATAAAATGCAAAACTAGACTATAGACAACTAAAACTCTACGGATCTTATCTTGCTTTTTTTTGCTTGTCCCCGTGTAGCGTGATGACCTAATCGTTTTGTGACGTCACTAAAGGACGACGTCATCCATTAAAACTATGAGAATTTTTCTTTCTTTTTTTTTCTTTTTCTCTCTTTCTTCCTTCTGCTCCGTTTTACTGGCCTCGCTACGAGGCCATACTTAGACACAAGGTCGGATTTTAATGTGGGTAAAATCCAGCTCACCAAAAAGGGTCACTCTAGATTGGGACAACAATAAACTTTGCCTCCGTCTAGAATAGACCCAAGACAGAAAAATATGAGATGTAGTATCAGAACAGATACTACACTTGGCTCCTAGTCAATAGGCCAAAGAAGCCAAAGTATCTCTTTCTATTCTGTTCTCATTCTTTGTTTCTTGAACCATTTCTTGAACCATTTGTTTGTTTCTCTTTTCTTTCATTTTTCTTCTTTCTTTCTTTCTTCTCTTTCCTCTCTTATCTTTCTTTCTTCTTTTCTTTCTATTTCTCCCTTTTTTATGGCGCTACCAGATCAGGCTGTCTGAAGATACTGGCTTCCTTACCCAAAATGCACCAAACATTGATTTTTTTTCTTTTCCCTTTGCAAAACTCAATCATGTTCTGCAAAGCCAAAATCAAAAACAACAATTTTCCTTTACTAAACAACCATAGATAAATACTTGAATATATAGAGAACTTGAAACATAAAAACTTTTACCAAAATGATCGGATTCGGTATTAAATAACCCGAAAAGTGTTGATATGCCGTAAAACAAAACAACCAAACCTTCCTTTTCTCTGTCATTGTTTCGTTTTAATCATTATTTCGTTTTTTTGTTTGTTTATTTCCTCATTTTTTCAATTTTTGTTTATTTTTTAAATTTATTTTTAAATCATTTTTTTAATTTATTTCCTTCTTTCTCCCTTTCTCCTCGTCCTATCCCTTTCTCTAAATTTTACTTTCTTTCTCTTCATTTCGCCATCCGCTCATTCATTATTTTCTTTTTCTTTTCTTTCTTCGCCTTTCTCTTTCTTCTCTTCTTCATTTTTTTTTTCAATTACTTCCTATTCTCTTTGATTTCCGTCTTGTATTAGAAAGTTGAGGGTTAGATGTTAGGGTTAGTGTTTAGGTTAGGATTTAGGGTAAGGTTAGTTTTTAGGGTTACGGTTATGGGTAAGCATGTTACACTCACAATCTACTGAGGGGAATTAGGGTAAATCTGTGTTGCATGAGGGCCGAACGGGACTAATACGAGTGGTTTCATAAAATTATTGCCGTATATTTCTGTTACTTGAAAACATGCAATATTTACAAAACTGATTTCTTTTCAACCATTCATTTTGATAGTACACTAAACTGACATTAGGCCAGAAAAAATATTTCAAATACGTGACAGGGTTGGGACCGTAATCCCCTTTAAAGTAGGCTCTTTGCGCTTGCACACACTTAGCCCACCGATCCATCCACTGCCGGAAACACCCCTGGAAGTCTTCTTTTCGAATGGTGTTCATCTCCGCCGTCGCGCTAGATTCAGCAGGTTTTTGGAGAAGATGCGATAGGTGTAACACAAATTAAGGAGTGGTTCAACCGATTTAAAAATGGCCGCACATCAGCGGAGAGTAACCAGCGCTCTGGCAGGCCCCAAACTGCTCGGAGTGCAGCTGTTGTTGAGAGGGTGCGAAAAAAGAGATAATGCGGAACGCGATGAACAGCATTCCAAAAGAAGACTTCCAGAAGTGTTTCCGGCAGTGGATGGATCGGTGCATCTCGCTGTTTAACTCCCTACTTAGAGTGTCCCTGTAAGCCTGGTTCCTAATTCACAGCAGCCCCCTTTACATCTCAGTTGCAATGTGCCTTGTTTGGGGCGAATAGAAGTAAAAAGTGTGCACATCAGTTCAGTATCATCTAACAGGTTGTCAACACCTAAGACACGCTTATCAACAACAAAGGAATTCAATAACTCCATATTAGATTCGTGACTTATTTTTTATTCATTTAAATTACATTCGTTTAATTTAGATTTATGGAATTTTCTGAAATTTTAATTCATTAGGGTTAAAGAAAACGTGAAATTTTGTCCACAGTCGTACCCTATTTTTAAAATCAATTAAATGCAATATATTGTTTTTAAATCAATGCCGACATACCTAATCCTATT
>OY744518.1:78908636-78948636 GCA_963556195.1 Sepiola atlantica
ATTTTGATCATGTATTGATAACATTTGCGATATTTTCTCTAATTAAGTCGGTTCGTTCATTCTCCCCTAAAAATAGCCCGTCAATGGCTATTTGAAGAGTTTCAATTCTTTTTCCCTCCATTTTTTTTGGCTTCCTATTTTTAGCTTGAGTCAATTAACGGTAAATGAGTATTCAGGACGCCATCTTTGTTTTGTTTTTTAGATCTTAATCTTATGTAAATATCACTCGGTGATTCTTTGTAATTAACTTGGGCAGCAACTCAAATAAATTCCATTTAGTCTGGCAAATTTGGCTGATATTCATGGTAGATATCATGAATAATTAAAAAAGTATATATATATATATATATATATATATATATATATATATATATATTAATTTTATACGTACATAAAAGTAATCCATGGACACGTGTTTCTGGCTCATAGCCGTCATCACGTGTTCATGGATTACTTTTATGTACGTATAAAATAAATATATATATATATTAACGAAAAATACGCCCTTAAGTTTTAGAGCGACTAATAATGCAGTTTCTGCATCTTAATCACTTAGGAAGTGAAACAATTGAAATAATAGTAAGCTCAATAACAACGAGCTGAAAATCACCTATAAAAATAATTACATAGAAATACATTAAATACTTGGGTGATAAAAATCGTCCATATTTCTACACAGAGCGTCTTGGCCTAGTGGTAGAACGCTGGGCTATAGACATCAACATCGAGGGTTCGTTCTCTGTGTAAGTTAGCCATGCTGATGACGGCTGTGAGCCAGAAACACGTGTCCATGGATTACTTTTATGTACATATAAAATGAATATATATATATTAACGAAAAATACGTCATTGAGTTTTAGGGCGACTAATAATGCATCTTAATCACTTAGCTCAATAACAACGAGCAGGAAATCACCTATAAAAATAATTACATAGATATATATATATATATATATTTATATATATATATATATATATATATATATATGCAAACATAGTTAAAAAATAACAGAATTCGTCTGTTTAATTATACCTTTTTTTCTATTTTCAATTTTTCTGATGGTCTTTTTTGTATTATAATCCCCCTAAAGTAATAAATGTCCCATAGGTATCACGAACGTTTTCGATTCTTCGTCGGATTATCCTCAGGTGTCAAAAGCAAATAAACAAAAAATCTGGAGAACAAAGAGATTTTTTTTAAAGACGGCTGAAAAACGCGCAGAGAACGTTTTCGCATTGTTCCAGGAAAGACGTTGACGATTTATATTCAATTAATAACATCACGTATGAAACCAGTGGAAACATTTTAAAATGTTTGACGATATACGAATTCATTCTGTTATGCTACTACGCCGTCGCTGAATTTAAATCGTCAACTTTCCTGGAACCATGCGAAAAACGTTCTCTCCGCGTTTCTTCGCCGTCTTTTTAAAAATTCTCTTCTTTCCCCAGCTTTTTTGTTCATTTGCTTTTAACACCTGACAATGATTCGCCAAAGAATCGAAAACGTTCGTGATACGTATGGGTCATTTATTTATTGGTCCCCCGATTTTATAAATCGGGGGACTTATGTTTTGAGGCATGTCCGTCCGTCCGTCCGTCCGTCCGGATTTTTCTCCGCAACCATCCATTGAATTTCTCTGAAATTTTGCATGAAGTTGTAACTTTGGTCACGTTAGAAAGTGACATTCTCCGATTAAAAAAAAAACTCTGGTTAGCCCCCCAGGGTTCAAAAGGCCCCATAACTTTTCATCCATCCATTAAATTTCTCTGAAACTTGGCCAAAATGTGGAGGCAATTGTTCCTAATAGAAAATAAGTATCGCTGACCTCGGAAAAAATCCCCGAAAATGGCAAAAAATGACCCTTTTCTCCCATAACGTCTGATCCATCCATTCAATTTTTTTAAAACTTGGCCAAAATGTAGAGGCAATTGTTCTGGATATAAAATGAGTATCCTTGACCTAAGAACAATTCTGGTTGTCGACCCAGGGGTTCAAAGGGGGGTCAAAAATGCCCCAAATTGCCCAAATTTATTGCATTTTACACTCGCCACATCGAGTCACATACAGAGGGGGACCACGCACGCGCGGCTTGTTTCTTATTATTATAATAGAAAATAGCCCATCACAAAAATTGAAAAAATAAAAACGGTATAATTAAACAGACAGATTCTGTTATTTTAACAATGTGTGCATGAATGAGAAAATGGTGCCTAAATACACACACAATATATATATATATATATATATATATATATATATATATATATATATAGTAATTCAGGTAAAGTTAACATCCACCGGGTAAAAATCCACGCAATTCTTACCGTGTTTATTTAAAGTTCTAAATCATAGATAGAGTTGTTTAATAGGTATAAAGATTTTCATATATTATTGTTTGTAGAAACAAAAAGGTTATACCTTATATATATATATATATATATATATATATATATATATATATATATATATATATAGTAAGAATATTATTTTTTGAAGGCGATAACAATGCGTTGTTAGAGTGACACATACGACACGTGGAATCGTAAAAAACAAAACAAAGTGACAATATTGAAAAGTCAATAATTTTCAGAATTTTTTTTTTTTATTTACCAGTGTATCGTGATCGTGGTGTTGGGTTGGAGTGTGTCCTTTTCATTTAATTTTCGAGGGTATCCCTCATCCTCAGAATAAAATAAATACTACCACTCGTTGGAGTGTGTTTTTTTTTTTTTTTTGCCAAAAGCCGGGGCCGGAAATGTTGGTTTGTTTTTAGTAGTAGGTCCGGGGAAGTTTCTTATTTATTTTTTATAAATTATTATTTACTATTTTAACCGTTGCTGTTTATTTTGTTAGTAATTATACTGAGTAATTTATTTTTATTTATTTATTTATTTTTTTTTTTTTTTATATAACGTTGTTTGTTTTGTTAATAGTATACTGAATAATCGTATTTCGGTGGCAGGGGCTGATAACTCGTGGTAGTCAAGCTTTGTTTGTGGGAGTTATGTCCCTTTAGTAATTTCGTTCTATAAATTTGTTTACCGTGTGTGTGTAGTAGCGGATGTGATTGGGTGGGTGAGGAATCCTGGGTATGGAGGTGGGGCGTCGTTAATACAGCCTTTGGTATATATATGTGTGTGTGTGTGTGTGTGTGCGTGTGTGTGTTGGTGTATGTATATATGTGTATATATAAAGTATATGTAAAATACATACATGCATACATATTATTTTATTTATTTATTAATTTCTTTATTTTATTTCTTTATTTCTTTATTTTTTTATTTTTTTTATTTATTTTTTTTTTTTATTTATTTATTTTTTTTTTTTTGTTCCATTCTATATTATTATTTATCTATATTATTAGATTTTTTATGTGCAGTCGTGGTATATAATGGTCGGGATTTCAAGTTAATAAGTAAGGCGGGCAACAAGTGCAACCACGTGTCCGAGTTAGCAGCAGGTGCAAGTGGTTGTGTGTGTACCAGTGTCAGTAATTGGGCTAATAATATGGGCCTAACTAACTTCATTTAGTGTTGTTATTGTTAATAGTATGTCTGCATAGTATCATAGATGTTTGTTAGTAAAATGTGATGATGGTGCTTGTCGTGTGTGGTTATATTAAGAAGTTGATATAACCACACACGACAAGCACCATCATCACATTTTACTAACAAACATCTATGATACTATGCAGACATACTATTAACAATAACAACACTAAATGAAGTTAGTTAGGCCCATATTATTAGCCCAATTACTGACACTGGTACACACACAACCACTTGCACCTGCTGCTAACTCGGACACGTGGTTGCACTTGTTGCCCGCCTTACTTATTAACTTGAAATCCAGACCATTATATACCACGACTGCACATAAAAAAATCTAATAATATAGATAAATAATAATATAGAATCGAACAAAAAAAATAAAATAAATAAATAAAAAATAAAAATAAAGAAAAAAAAAAAATAAAATAAAGAAATGAAGAAATAAAATAAAGAAATTAATAAATAAATAAAATAATATGTATGCATGTATGTATTTTACATATACTTTATATATACACATATATACATACACCAACACACACACGCACACACACACACACACATATATATACCAAAGGCTGTATTAACGACGCCCCACCTCCATACCCAGGATTCCTCACCCACCCAATCACATCCGCTACTACACACACACGGTAAACAAATTTATAGAACGAAATTACTAAAGGGACATAACTCCCACAAACAAAGCTTGACTACCACGAGTTATCAGCCCCTGCCACCGAAATACGATTATTCAGTATACTATTAACAAAACAAACAACGTTATATAAAAAAAAATAATAATAAATAAATAAATAAAAATAAATTACTCAGTATAATTACTAACAAAATAAACAGCAACGGTTAAAATAGTAAATAATAATTTATAAAAAATAAATAAGAAACTTCCCCGGACCTACTACTAAAAACAAACCAACATTTCCGGCCCCGGCTTTTGGCAAAAAAAAAAAAAAAACACACTCCAACGAGTGGTAGTATTTATTTTATTCTGAGGATGAGGGATACCCTCGAAAATTAAATGAAAAGGACACACTCCAACCCAACACCACGATCACGATACACTGGTAAATAAAAAAAAAAAATTCTGAAAATTATTGACTTTTCAATATTGTCACTTTGTTTTGTTTTTTACGATTCCACGTGTCGTATGTGTCACTCTAACAACGCATTGTTATCGCCTTCAAAAAATAATATTCTTACTCTATACACAATGCTCCAAGCGAACTACAACATTCTTCTCATATATATATATATATAGTATACATTTTTATTTATACAAACATTTGTCGAGAGACAACTTCCTCATGCCTATGTACAAATGTAACCAAAAATGTTTGTACGAATTAAAAATTATACACAAACAGCTCTACTTGTTATTGAGTACTTTTCTTAAACACTGGAGTTTCATCAGATTTACAACAAATTTAATACGTATATATATATATATATATATATATATATATATATATATATATATATATAACCAAAAATGTTTGTATAAATAAAAAATTATACTATATATATATATATATATATATATATATATATATATATATATATATATATATATATATATGAAGAGTTCGAAGGAAAACGCTATAAATCCAATGTGTTTAAATTGAGACATTAGAAAAAATCAGATGACAAACATATCAAATCTTGACGCGGACTAAAAGTTTATTTTAATTGAAAGCAAAGACAATATATTTCTATATCATATTATGTAAAACATAATTTGAGAGTGTGGTCGAGTGTTGAAATGCGACACTTCTTGTAGTGATAGCTTCACAATTTTGAAAATTGCATCTATCGCGTTTTGCATTCAAACTCTTCATATACATATACATACATATATATATATGTATATATATATATATATATATATATATATATATATATATGACATCGCTAGCTTTAAATGCATCGTTCCTTTCATTAAAGTCAAACGCTCTATGACGTCAAGCCGCCGTATAAAGTGTTAAAATTATCACCGTGTATTCGCTGTTCAACGTTGGCCGACTGGTTAAGGCGTCGGATTTGAGTTGCAAAATGCTCTTAATCCGGGGTTTCGAATCGCATGACTGGTAGTGAATAGCCATATCTCTATGCTGATGAGTCCCGATTATTAAGGACGAAACGTTTACGTACATAAATAATAAACAATAACAAATATGTATTATTTGTAGCTCCTAGAAAAACCCGTCTAGTAGAGCACTGTAAGTGTAGTATTAACACAGCATGACGTCGCTGGCATTAAATGCATCGTTCCTTTTATTAAAGTCGAACGCTCTATGACGTCAAGCCTTCGTGTAAAGTATTAAAATTATCACCGTTTATTCGCTGTTCAACTTAAGGAAACGGGGTTAAAATCACATGACCGGTAGTCATATCTCTATGCTGATGAGTCCCGATTATTAAGGACGAAACGTATACGTACATAGATAATAAACAATATATATATATATATATATATATATGTGTGTGTGTGTGTGTCTATAGTTCGGCAGCAAGTCATTTTTTATGCAAGCTTTATTAAAGACCACGGAGTTCTCTCTCCTCACGATCTTTCTTGTCAATTTCTCGATGTAATTTTCTGGAAGCATTGTGTATAATATGTATATAGTGTGATCATGGAAGGCTATCCTTTTTCAAGAAGTGGAAATATGCCGGTGTTAAGAAACAGGACTAAAGCAAAGTGATTTTCTTCTAAAATTATTTTAAAACGTAAATCTTACTTGATTTAGTCTCAACTTCTACACTGTTAACTAATTGTGTTACCGTGTTCCATAATATATATTTCGAGGTAAGACCGCTTTATCAAATTGTAAATGTTTCAAATCTCCTGAAACTCGTGTGGTCTCGAAATATATCATGGAACACGGTTACTTGGTGAAGTGTACTTCGACCTACAATAAATGTCTGAGCAGCCCCGTTGGCATTCTCCAGTAGGACGCCACAGACGATTAGCGATAAACTAATTCCTTCTTAAAAAGGGAAGGTAAAGCCTGGGAGCGTTGACCTCTTGGAAGTGCACAGAACCATAACTCAGACCGATAGATGTAAGGTCATCACCTACTCAAAAATGACTCAGTCGGACTGATTGTCGATGACTTATCCTCGGCTTGTATGAACAACCTCGCCTCTGCACAAGTCATTGTTTGTTTTTAACAAGTCACGTAATTGTCGAGAGTGGGCTTTTTTTTTTCAATGAAAACCGTTAACATCGATCGTCGACGCTATAATTCAATTAATACGCGTACGTCACGAAGGCTTACGGTTTTTTTTTTCTTAGATTAAACAGAGAAAACTCGTTACACTTTGTAAATTAGTTTAGAAACTGATTATTATAATCAATTTCAATTGTAGTTTCTACCACGTGGATTTCAAACAGTAGCAATTTTATGTCTGATGTCATCAAAGGTAAAAGAAAACACAATAAACGATCCTAATTGATCAATAAACAATTACCTCCCCCTCATAAAAACAGTGTGTATTATTTGTCTCTTTTTACAAATATTTATTAGGTTTAATTACCGTATCCACGCATGCGTGATACGAACTGCAATTAGAAATATGGATTTTCCCGCCTTCCTCACGTAATCAAGTTCGACATAAGGTCGTTCGGAACAAGTCAGTAAATTAACCGCATCCCTCCTTGATATAATGAAAGAAGGTGGTTAGTGTGATGCTGCTGCTGCTGCTGCTGATGATGTTGATGCTGCTGCTGTTCCAGATGATGATGATGATGATGATGATGATGATGATGATGGTGGTGATGACGATGACGATGACGATGCTGGGTTACCATTTAGCAAGTGCTAAATCCACTTTAGTGCGTGTCTAAATGGATGCTGGTTTCGATGCGTCACCAATGTGGTGGTTTAAGCAAGTTGATTATGTAGGCTTGTTGTGCGGAAGGAGAAGACAGCCATCCTTGTCCACTCGCACCAAAATCATTACTTAGACACTAAGCTTCGACCTGGTACCAAAAACTAAACTTGAAGTGAAAATGAAAATTTATTAATGGCGGCCATCTTGGAAAGTGGCGGAAATGTATGAAGATTCCATGTGAACTTTGTCCACTCGAACCAAAATTGTCATCAAAAATCAAACTTTTGCAAAAACTTGAAGTGACTGATGTCCCCCCCCCCCCTGTTATCTACCCACTTTAAAAGAATTGTCACAGGTAATACCTTTTAGAGTTTGGTAGAGAGAAACACTGAAAAGGAAATAATATTCTAAAACACGAAGGAAATAGAATGTATGGCGAAAGAAAGGAAAAAGGAAACATGGTTAACATTAAGAAACTAATATTTATTTAGAGTGAGGTGCAAAAGAGAAAATATACATTGAGTATTGAAGGTGAAAGTTTGTTCTTGTGTTTGGTTGTGCTTTGTTGAGTCTGTGTTTGGGAAGATGTATGTGTGTATAACCGAATAGATACGAGGGGGAGGGGGCGAGCATTAATAACATAACTCATCTAATTAGAATGTTTGAAAGTCACATCTTGCTTGGTTGTAAAACCTGATTATTATAATCAAGTTCAATTCTGTTTCATCCATAGCAATTTTATGTTTGTCGTGAGAATGAATACCTTCGCCTGACAACGTAAGAATAGGCCAAAACCTTATCTTTTTTTAAGAGTCACCACTTATCAAGGCCCAAAGGCCACTCGAGGATAAGGCTTAATGAATGTCAGATGGACAGTGAGACACCGCCGTGATGATTGGAAGTGATGGTGGAAATTGAGCAGAATTTGATTAAGTAAGAGGAAGGCTCAACAAGATTTTGTTTACATTGGACTTGAAAACGATCATGCTGTAGTTAGCAGGGAAACAGCCCTGCAGTATTGTGTTCCACAGACGGGTAGCTCTAAGAAAAGAAGCTTCGCTCATGGAAGTTTCGTTTAGATTTAGGCAGAGAGGTAGAGAGAGAAGGGGAAATTACTGACAGGAGTTCTTGCTAGACAAGTTTTTTGTTGTGAATGTTTTACATGGAGGACCATAAATCGAAGCTCAGTCGAGCACCTACCATGAAAATAACGATAGAGTAGAGAAAGACTAACAACGTCTCTTATGTTAGAAAGGGGTAGAAAAGAGGAGAAAAGCATATCGCCCACTAGATTTCGAAGTCGGTTTTGACATGGCAACGTTGTTATTTAAAAAAATATATCTGATTTGCCTGAAATATTGCATGGTGATTACTGTTATCAAAGAACATCAGACATACATGAGATTTGAAAAGAATCGGAAGTTTGAATTCCGTAAAATTTCGGTCATGACCGAACTTTTTAATGTCAAGGTTATATAAGTGTGGGGCTTCATTGGTTACAATATGGGTCAAGTAGGGTGTCTCTACGATGTGCAGAAGCGAAGTGAACACCAACAGTAAAATTAGTTCTATTTTAGACCATGACCGATATGTTGACCGAGTTTGGTGACGATTGGTTCAGTGATGTGGATGCTAGGCTGTACAAAAAAAAACACCCATTACATCAAACCAAAAAACTCCACCGAAAATATAACCTCCTTGGCGGAGGTAAAATTAATACAAAAAAGATCCTAATTAATCAAGAAATAATTACTTTCTCCCCCTTCCCGATAATAAACAGTGGGTTTTCTTTGTCTTTTTACAAAATATTTATTACAGGATTCAATGCATGCGCGATACGAACCACGTTTAGAAATATACATTGGCCTGCTTGCCTCACGTAATCATGTTTGACATAAGGTCGTCGGGAAAAGTCAATAAAATAACCGCCCGCTCTCCTTGGCATAATGAATGAAGGCACCTCTAGCGACAGGCAATAAACCTGTACTCCACGGATGTATAAGGGTGCCTATAGACCCCCTAAACTTGAATTAAATTTCAAGTACCGATGATTCCCGGAAAAAGATTAAATAGATGTGTATGTGGATAAGAAATTTAAAAAAATATATTCATAATATTGTTTATATCCCCCTTAATGCATGGACGGGCCGTTTAAGAGAATTATAATTAGGCTGTTAAATTGAATGCGTAATGCAAAGCTCCGTCAGACCGCGTCGTTGAACACTGTTTATGACATCCTTCTAGGTATGTCCCCTTATAAAAATATAAATAGACCTTGATTCTCTTCCTATCACCGTGATTGTTATGTTGGTCGCATGGTTCTAGAGGTTCAGACAGAATTTAAAATGTTGACTTAGGTCTGAGGTTCGAATCGTGTGAACGGTAGAACAATAATCCTCCACACTGATGAAACACATGTGTATGTGGATCAGAAATTTAAAAGATATTTGCCATAATATTGATTATATATATATATATATATATATATATATATATATATATATATATATATATGGTTTGTCTTGATTTAGTTTGTTTTACGGCATATCAACTATCTGTGGGTTATTTAACGCCGAATAAAGTTGTCAGAGGTAATCCTATATGAAGGATAATTATTTCATATACTTAGAAAAAAGTACTCTTAGCAAACATTACTCTTAGAAAACATTAATTTTAGAATAATATTGTAATACATAATATTGTAAGAACATTACTCTCAGAAAACATTTCTCTTAGAAAAAAAATTGACGGAGAGGGGACGGACATTACTCTCTATAAACACTACTAGAAAATATTACTCTTAGGAAATCGTGCAAGGAGGGTGGGAACATTACTCTAAAAAGACATTTCTCCTCGAAGGAAATTTCACAATGAGAGTGGAAACATTACTCTTAGAAAATATTACTCCGAGTAGACATTACTCTGTGGTAATTTTAAAAAGTTTTTAATCATTAATTTTATTAGTTCATCAGCGATGTAGTTGAAAAATTCATTGTTAATCAATACTTGTTTTATATTTCTTTGAACAATGTAGGCGTTTTTTTTTACGTGCACGTCTCTCCGATGTATTTAAAAAAAACATTCTTTCGCCAGTTTTTTAGTCGATGTTTGCCATCAACACCTGAAGATGATTCGAGAAGGAATCGAAAACGTTTTTAACCCATATGCATCTTTCAATCAATTTGTTTAGTTTTAACACGAAAAAAATCATTAGAAGAATTGAAAAGATAAAAAAAATGTTGCCTAAATACACACACACAATATATATATATATATATATATATATATATATATATATATATATATATACATATATATATACACACATATATATACATATATATATACATATATATATATATATACATATAGATATATATATACATATAGATATATATAGATATAAAGATATATATATACATATAGATGTATATAGATATATAGATATATATATATATACATATAGATATATATAGATATATAGATATATAGATATATATATACATATATACATATATATATATATATAAATATATAGATATATATATATACATATAGATATAAATATATATATATATACATATAGATATATATGTACATATATATATACATATATATATACATCTAGATATATATATACATATATATATACATATAGATATATATACATATATATATATATACATATAGATATATATATATACATATATATATACATATATATATATATATATACATAGATATACATATATATATACATATAGATGTATATAGATATATAGATATATATATATATACATATAGATATATATAGATATATAGATATATAGATATATATATACATATATACATATATATATATATATAAATATATAGATATATATATATACATATAGATATAAATATATATATATATATAGAGAGATATATATGTACATATATATATACATATATATACATCTAGATATATATATACATATATATATACATATAGATATATATACATATATATATATATACATATAGATATATATATACATATATATATATACATATATATATATATATATATATATATATATATATACATAGATATACATATATATATACATATAGATATATATATACATATATATATATATACATATATATATATATATACATATATATATATATATATATATATATATATATATATATATATATATATATATATATAGATTTATATATATATATAAGCTTATTGAACTTACCTATTTGGCATAAGATGGGCTTCTCCAAACGAAATAGGCAACAATTAGACACTTACCTGAAAAATAAGAGAAAAAGTTTTTATTCATTTTTGCAAAACCGAAATAAAAGTAGGAGAAACGCAAGCAATTTTTCTCGTGAGATTCAAATAATAATATCGAAACATTTGTAACGAACAATTAAATCAAATTACAAATAATATTACTATTAGTGATGGGACAATTCCAATAGTTTCCCGATCCCGATACAATTACTGATTCCGAATTTAAAATCGCTTAAAAATAGTAGAATTTGATTTTTTTTAAGAGTGGGGACTTCGCGAAGAGCCCTAATCTTCTTTTAAAGATAGATATAATTTCCTTTTCAATTTGAGAAACTTCTTAATGTTTACCCTTTTATGAATTGTCTTCAGGATTTTTATAAACTCAGTGTAAGGTTTTGATCTATATTTTCACTTTTGCCAAAAATAACAAATAAAGTTTGAAACAAACGAAAACCAATCAAAAGCATCGTTTTTGAAATAAGAAATTAGAGTAAAAAATTTCCGATTCCGATACCCCAAAAGTTCCGATTTTCCGATTCCGATTAATCGTCACAACACTAATTACTATTATTATATCCATCAAGATGTCATGTTTTCGGTCGAGTTTGTTTGTCACTATATTTGTTTCTTTGTGTAACACCTAGCGTGAATATCGCTTGACCAATCGCCACAAAACTTGGTCAAAGTATCGGTCATGGTCTAACTAAAAACTGATTTAATTTTAAGATATCTAGATCAAAGGTCAAAGGTCAAAGTCATAAAAAAGGTTTTAGTCACACTTTGGCGATAACTTTGGTCCTCTTCGTCGTAGAGACTCGCTACTTGGCCCATAGTGTAGCCAATGAAGTCCCGCATCTTATGTAACGTTGAGCTTAACTTTGAAAATTTCAGGCAAAATTGACGGAATTTAACGGAATTTCAACCGGCGATGTATTTCCAACTTTGATGTATGAATCTGATGCTCCTTGATAACAGTAACCATCCTGCATAATTTCAGCCTAATTTAGGAATACCTCCTATAATATGGAGAAGTACGTCTTAGTTAAGACGTTCGTCAATCCTTACGTTGTCAGGCGGAGGTATGTAGTCTCATGACTGATTTATGTTCTTGTTCTTCTTTGATTTCAGAAAGATTCTTTACTTCTAATTTTCCTTACAGATAATATAGAAGTAACGTGACCTAGTAGTTTGCTATCTATTTTACGGTATGTGTTTGCGGTATGTACGAACACACTATACAAATTCGATAGCAAAATAAATCACAGGAGAAATCTGGTGAAGGTTGCCAACATATCTATATGTGAAAGTAATGCTATGGAATCAACTAGATTCGGAGTTCGAACACTCAAGTCGTCGATTTTGGAACAATTCATTTTAAAATGAATAAAGTCACAAGTGTTATTATAACAACACCAATTACATTGTCTGCATTGCATTTCACCTTTGGTAATCAGATGATCTCATTAAAATAAATGGGCGTGGGAGGTGATAACGTACGTAGGAACATGAAATCGTCTTAGCGTATTAGTATATAAATTAAAATTGATTTTGAAAACGTTATTCAATCCCAGAACTAAAGAATATTTTAGCATGTATTTTGGAAAATAGGAGGAGCGGTGACTTAGCAGAGTGTGGCTGCTGGCGACTGAGGATGTTCTTCAAACATCTAAGACAGAGGACGGTTGTCGCAGAGAATTTATAGCAGTAGTTCAGTTGTTCTATAAACCTTCCTCACTACTGAAGAGCGTTACTCGTCAATTTGTCACCAAACTACAGAAGTTATTAGACCTAAGGAGAGGGTCGCGAAGGAAGTTTTTATTTTTTTCCGCAGCCCCACTCTTCAGCTAGCTTCACTCTTAGTTACCTATGATTTTTTTTTTCGATAGTATGTAAAAGAAACAGCTTTTAGGGAATAAATTTTGGTTCCCTTAACTTTAGTACAATAATTTATACTAGCTGGACCCCGTGGAAATTCCACGGTGCTTTCTACATCAATCTGAATAATTTACGGTCAAAAATAATATTCCTTTTCAAATAATAAATGTCTGTCAGGGTCAATACTATTAAGGAAAACATGACGCTTTATTATTTCGCAAAAATAATTGCTATTGTCAGCTAGACATTCTATTAATTAATAAATTCATAAATAAACAAATAAATAGAATATATCTCTTCTTTAAAATTGTAGCGATTTAATTATTTTTAAAACAATAAATATTATTCTTACCATAAAAATAATTGTCAGTTAAATATTCTTCCAATCAATAAAACGAATATGTTTCTTTTTTATTTATTTATTTATTGAAAATTGTAGCAATTTAATTATTTTTAAAACAATAAATATTCTTCTTAGCGTAAAAATAATTGTCAGCTAAATATTCTTTAAATCAGTAAAAACGAACATCACTTTTTAAAATGTATTTATTTAAAATTGTAGTTTTAGTCGACGGGACGACATAATTTGATTTTGTAATAATTCATTTTAAGATGGGTAAAGTCGAAATTTTTACCTTAGCGACATCAGATTAGTAATCGATCACGATCACACGAACACATTTGTTAGATGTGCGCGTAAGATGACAATGTGAGTACGAACATGAACTGCATAAGTGCATTCCAATCGCAGAACTAAAGAATATTTTAGCATGTATTTTGTGTCAGCCAGAATCATTGTATGCTTATCACATGTTTGAATAAGTATTTTCAACCAAACTTTAATTGTAAAGAATATTTCTTTAGAATAATTGCACATCCAAAATCTATATGGGACACATACATAAGAGCAGTGTTGTCAATTTAGCGGTTTTTCCCGCCATTTCAGATAGCGTACAGCGAAAAAGGAGACGCTTCTGGCGTACACCAACACCAACAAGTATCTACCAGTAACACATACCAAACGCAAGAAAAGCTTGTTTGAGACTGAAAACGATCCTGGCGATTTCTCAGAATACCTGGATTTTTTAGAGTAAATATTAATTTATTAATGTTGTAACTGTATAACCAGTACAAGTCGGAACTGTATCGCTAACCCTAACCCTACCCCTAACCCCTAACCTCTAACCCTAACCCTATGCACATACTAAGTATCACATATTACCTTTGCTAATCATTTGCAAAAAAAAAAAAAATTAAAAATAATTGTTCATGGATTACTAGAAAACACGAATCAATCTTTGTAAATGAACACAAAAGTTTTGTTCTTGGATTTTTTACCTGTCCTGGGACGAGTATTTTTATGTTATTGATAATTTTCAATATTGGTGTTGTTTAATGTTATTCTTTTTTTCGAGGCTTAATGTAAGATAATAGAGAGTGACAAAAATGAATCGTGGACAAGTCCATTATGGGTGGGACGTCGAGAAAGAAAGAAATCGACTTGATAACTGTTGAAAAGGAGAAAGTTCCGCAGGTCAAGCGACACTTGAAAGGCGGCGGTTTCAGAAACGCGAAGAGCCGGAGCGCTTAGTGATCGGAGTATCGAAGTACCGGAAGAATGGGAGTTTACCGATGTTTATGGCACCGATGAAGCTTTATTGGCTATGGTACCCAAACCCGTCTTGCTGTTAGGCTTTCGTGTCCGCTGACTAAAATGCGACTGATAAGCAAGTTGGTACAATGTAGGAATCCCCTGACTTGTATTTTATCAAACAGACAATTGGAAGTGCTTGTGGAACAATTGCTTCAGTTTACGCTCGGATAGACAATGCGGAGCAAATTGCTTTCCAATCGGATGTATATATGACCGAGTTTCTAGCGGAAACCAAGTATGTGACCTCAGCAAGAAAAAGACTTTCATAAGACAAAAGTATGTCAAAATATTGTTCATATATATATATATATATATGTGTGCATTGCCGGCGTAAACCATCCGGTGATGGGAAATAAAGAAAACCAAAGGTTTTCCATATACGTTCTGTGTTTTGTCATTCTTGTTGGATCTTACCGGGTACCCCGAAAGAACGGGTAATGTAACATTAACACAGAAGAGCCGGTTGGATGCTTCTATAGTTGAAGCATTATATAAAATATTGCTGTAAAAAAAATAGCGCAAACAACTTATAATCTACTTATCTATGAGGGAAAGAAAATACAGGACATCAAAATTCACGGAAATTCATCCAGTAGTTTTGTTTTTAAAAAATAAAATCGACTTTTATCGGTAGACTGCTTCTCGTCGCCATTTTGGGCAGTATTTTGAAGGTCATCACTATTTAACTATCCTTTAAATTGCTCTTCATAAATAAAGAGTTAAATCTCCCTTAAACATCGTAGTAATGAAGACGATTTATCACTTACCGATAAAACTTGAATTTATTTATTTAAAACAAAAATACTGGATGAATTTCCGTTAATTCTGGTATACTGTATTTTTTACCCTAACAGGTAAGTACATCATAAAGTTTTGTTGCTATTTTTTTTTAACAGCCACATTTCATGCATTGGTTCAACTGGATAAGCACCGCCGGTTTTTTCACGACGATAAAGCGTATTTCGGAACGAGGCTATTTCGCAATTCAATGAAAACGCGCCGTCAATAGAAACTTCAAACGCCGCCGTCTTTACGAATTGAGATATAAAGAGATTTAATATTTCCAGTCGTTTTCGTAGAATATATTGATCCTCTGAACGCGGAAGAAGCGGGAAATAAAACGACAGAAAATAAAACGGGTAACCGCAAAAAAAATTAAATAAACGAAGAAAAATTCTGAAAAACTAGCAAAAATATTCTCAATCTCCCCCCTCCCCGGTGGCTTATTTTTGCTAGTATATATATATATATATATATATATATATATATATATATATATATATATATATATATAATGCAAGTATTGAGTTTACTAATGAACAGCCGATTATGACAATTTCTTGTTGACGTATGCTACCCCCTAAAAAGGAGTGGGTAATGCCTGGGTGAATGGTATCATGTCAACAGAACAGATACTACACTATACCCCCCCCCCAGATATTGCGATACCCAACAAAAGAGGTAATAACTAGGAGTATAGGAAATAACATTGAGAGGATACGTATATGCCATTGTTATTGCTGATTTAGAATTTTTAAACTGAGCTAGTCTTCAGGAGAGCTGGAGAAACATAGAGATTATAGGTTATTATAGATGTTTTACTAATAAACAAGTCCGAATTTCATAACTAAAATAGACGTATTCGTGACCCGTTGGGTCACAACCGCTATCACAATTTTTCTACTTCAATTTCATTGGAAAATTCATCAACTGTGACGTCATATCTGTTAAGACATTCTTCTTGCATCACTAAAAATAATAAGTCTCTTTATTTCAATGTTATCCTTATGGATAATATGGAATTAAGCGAACTATTATAGTTACGGTTTGTACGAACACACTATGTAAATAAACATAGCAATGAGAGAGTGTGTCTGGTTAATCGATATATTCACTTGAATATGCCCTCCAATGACGAGGCGCGCATTTACACCATGACTTGTCAAATTTTCATTTTATAACAAGATATACTCAATTAGCATGTATTTTTAAATTGCTACCATCTAAGCTTTTCTTGTGTGGTTTATAAATTATGAGCGTGCAGATGGAGCACATGTGTATACTGAGGCACCATGTATTTCGAGGGACGAGGAGGGAGAGTAAGTCTCATGTGGCTTCGACTACATGGACGAGAGGTTGGGGGTTAAAACTACCACTTTTCACGATTAAATTTTTTTTATGGAAATCGCTTCCGACAAATGTAAGGAGCTAAAAAGAAGGAAAGATGATTATCTCAAAGACAGGAGATGCTTATTGGTCTTAGTCTTGAAAAGACTAAGGAAGGTAGGAGAAAAAAGTCACCAGGAAGCCTGCAGAAAGAGGCTGCTGGAATAGGAAGCTGTATTACAATGAGATATAAAAACATCGAATTTATGGAGACCAGTAGACCAAGTGAAACGAGCTGAAAAAAGAAGCAGGGAATAGATAAGACAATTCTGAAGAACACATGCCATAATAATATTTATAGAAAACACTGAGACTAGCAACATCACGTCTATGAGAGAGAAGGTGCAGAAACGAAGCAATATTAGTGAGGGTGATTATTCTCCTCCCTACAGCTCCTTTCTCACAGAAGAGATATTGTTAGTCGCTCTCTATTCTACCGTCATTTCAATGGAAGACGCTCGACTGATCTCCAATATTTGGTCCCTCTTTATAAGACATTCACAGCAAGAACGTGTATTGCTATCTTAACGGAAAAAGACTTTCTTATTTCCCTCGTGTGCCTCGCGTCAAGTGGCATTTCTATTAACATAGCTTCTTTGTAAAGGCTTCTCACATGTGGAACACCTTACCGCAGAACTGCTTTCCTGCTGATTACAACTTGGTCATCTTCAAATCCAATGTCAACAAATGTTTGTCCTATACCACCCCCTAAGTAATCAAACGCAGTTTATACCACTGATCAATGTTAGAACTACCATAGTATTCTTCATCTTTCGGCTGATGATTATTTCGTCTATCTATAACCCTTATCCTCGAGTGGCCCTTGGCCTTGTATAAATGGTTACCTAATAGTAAAAAAAGACTTCAGCACAAGCAGACATCTCAAGTGCCCCTAACCGCCCACCCCCAGGTAAAGTTTATGCTCAGACACCCTGTAAATGTGAGGATGTATCGAACAAGCGATTGAGGCCTGTCGTCTTTTCCCTCTATGTACCTAAAACTAAACGAAGATTCCGTGAGCAGAGTTTCTTTTCTAGAACTACCCATCTGTGGAACACAATAGCGCAGGGCGGCTTCCCAACTGACTACAACATAGTTGTTTTCAAGTCCAATCTAAACAAATTCTTGTTTAACCGTCAACTTAAATAATCAAATTCTTCCTAATTTCAACCCTCGTTACCAATTATCACGGTGTGGTCTTACCGTCCACCTGACAAACTAATTAACCCTTATCCTCGATTTGCCTTTTGGCCTTGATAAGTGGTTACTCTTTAGTAAAAAAAATAATAATTTTGATTGTCATAAAGGTACATGTACACAAAAGAGGAACTATTAAGGCGGGGTATGTTTAATCGACGAAACACGCCCTTGAAAAACCTGCAAAGTAAACAAGGACGATATAAGTACACTGACGGCTTTTAGTGTCCCTGGGTGGGGGATTGAACTCGTTCTCTGTATGACTTTCCTTCTTTTTAATATGGCGTCACGTGACTTAAGCATAAACAAACTGAATTGATGAGATCGAAAGAAAGTTCAATCGACGTAGAAAGACGAAAAAAAATGAATATCGTAAATAAAATAATGCACGGATAATAAGTTTTTCCAGCCGAATCGCGAATAAAACAAGATATATAAATCGATATTTGTTTGGTCCAAATGAGATTATATCATTAGCCGAGATCAAATTAAACCAATATCGATATCAATAAACCCTAGTTGTAGTGATATTACGTTCCGAAAAAAAAACAATAAATCAATATAAAACTAATTCGATCTTTTCTTTTTTTCAGTATTTTTATTTTGCACTTTTGAATCATTTCAAATTCTTTAATCGTCGTAGCAATTTAAAAGACGGTGGATATATGCATGTATGTATTCATGTATTTATGTATTTATGTTATTATATATGTATTATACATGTGTGTATACATGTATGTATGGGTGTATGGATGGATGGATGCATGTATATATGTACGCATGTATGCATGCATCTATGTATGTATGTATGTATGTATGTATGTATGTATGTGTGAAAGTATTATCATGTATGCATACGTGTATGCATGCATGTATACATGTATGTATGCATGTATGTGTGTATGCATATATGTACGTATGTATGTATACATGTATGTATGCATGCATGTGTGTATGCATGTATGCATGTACATATGTATGTGTGTATGGCTATCACCCTGGTCAGGTTGTGCCAATTCCTGCAATTCCCACTATGCTTGAAAAATGCTGGAGTCTTATGGGATTTTCTCTCCACAAGCGGTACTTAGCAGAATGTATAATCGTCAACGCAATCAAGAGTTTTGCCGAACCGGGTTACAGTTCAGGAATATCCCTTCAATTGCAATGAAGCAAGTTGCATGGCAATCTCAACTTCTATTCTTCAACAGTAATAAAAAAATTTTAAAAAACTTCGACAAGAGCAGACTTCTCAAGAGTCTCTAATCTCACACTGTTGGATAATGGCCTGTGGGACCAGACGCATCTTGAAGTGGACGCATGTGTGAGGGATCGTTTGGTTTGGCTTGCGCGATTTAATGCGGGTGGACCCGTACGGTCGAGTGCAAAATAAACTGGTTCTCACAGTCGGAGCTCACAAGCGTTGACAGGGTCACCATGTTGACGAGACCTCAAGTCAAGGGTCAAGGTGCACCTGCGCATAGGGCTTCTGTGACGTCACGGGCTTTTGTGTGGGAAGCAGAGTTTTGTCAGTCTGGGTTTTGGAAGCGGGCCGAACGGACGATTTCTCTATGTAGTCTTCAAATGATTAGGGGAATTAAATCCCCTAAGAGAATACAGGCATGAGATTCCTTTTCCCCCCTTCCTCGAATGGCTAAAGACCTAAGCTAGGAATTAACTACGATAAAGTAGCAATTTGGTCTATCCCTCGACGTTAGTGAGGCATCTCCAGCGGCGACGATAACTGACGCCTGATAAAAAAGAATCAACAGTTTAAAAGATTGTTTGTCTCGTGAAAAGTGGCATGAAGGTTTTTGTTGCAGACACAGCAGACGACATCGAGACACACTCCTCCACGCGAGGAAGAAGAAAAGATACGAGAAACTAGACGACATCAAGACGACACTCCTCCACGCGACGAGGAAAGAGAGAAGGTACGAGAAATCAAAAGGTATGCAGCATATACATTTTTGATGTTAAAAATGACCAGTTGTTTAAGCGAGAACTGCCATAGTCCATTCCGGGACGGTACACAAAGCGAGAACTGCCACGGCCCATTCCAGGACGGCTATGCAACAACACCCCTGGGTAATGTTTATACTGAGACACTCTGTAAATGCGAGGATGTATATAATAAATGATTGAAGTCTGTTGTCGCTTTAGTTCATTCTTATTGTCATCAAGTCGGATGTGTAAGAACAGGCTAGTATGGTAAATTTCCACATAGGGTTAAAAATTAGGGAGAGTAGAAATTTCCATTTAAGATTAGAAGAAGACTACGTTTTCTGGCTGTGACGTCACTGGCACAGGAAGCGGGTGTATCAAATTAATAGAGAGAATCGTGTCTCTTTCGTCTAAATCACCAGAGAGGGTAGTTAGCATTTTTGATAGCTGCTTCCTTTCCCATGGGGATGGGTCTGGGGTTGTTTGAGGTGCGTACATGTATACTTGGAAAAGCAAATAAAATTCTCCAAATAATTTTTTTAAAGCCGTTCGCAAAAGTGGTTACTACTACTATTACTACTACTACTACTACTACTACTACTACTACTACTAATAATAATAATAATAATAATAATAATAATAAGAAGAAGAAGAAGAAGAAGAAGAAGAAGAAGAAGAAGAAGAAGAAGAAGAAGAAGAAGAAGAAGAAGAAGAAGGCAGTCACGGAGAGAAATGGGAGCTGCAAGCATTGACTGACACATCAGCACCGAAACCCGACCTCTAAATCCCGTCAACATGGGGATCGAGAAGAACACACCGTGGGGATTAATAGAAGCTCCTGGTAATGCTGCAACTTTAGATATAAGTAAAAGATTAATTTTAAACATGTGGTTTTCTTTGGTTGGTCTTTTTTTTTACACCAAATAAACTCAATTTCATATCATATCGATATTTAATAAGGCTGTTTGCAATGCGGTAGAGGCCGCAACGGCGAAAAAGGATATACAGAAAGACAAATACGTGGAGGCAATATATGCTATATTTTTCTGATAAGTTTTATTCAAGTAAAATATCGCATGTATTATCGTCCACTTATTTGTGTTTCTTTACCTTCTCATTCACCGTTCCGGCCTCAACCGCATTGCAATTAGCCTTATTAAATACATGTATAGTTATTTATTTATCAACATTCCTTCCAGCCAACTGCAATTCGCTTTTTAAATGTTGTATTATTTAATGCTGAAATGCAACATTTATCGGAAACGATTGCCTTGTTGCTTGCTTTACATCATCATCATCAGCAGCAGCAGCAGCAGCAGCAGCAGTAGCATCATCATCATAATCATCATCATCATCAGAAGCAGCAGCAGCATCATCATCATCATCAGCAGCAGCAGCAGCAGCAGCAGCATCATCATCATCATCATCACCATCATATTCGACTGAACCTCCGTTTTACATGTTGGCATGTGCTTGACGGTTTTTAAAAATTGACTTCCAAACTAACCTATCTCTGACCAGGTCTTTATCTATCCCTCTTTCTTTCAGGTCCATACTTATCACTTTCTTCCATGTTTTCTTTTGCCTTCTCCTGCCAATTGACCCTGCTACCTCAACTGTTCTACCTCTACTAACCGTATCACGCCATTCTTTCAATGTGACCAAAACTCAGGTTTTCTCTCTACCTCTTTCTCTCTCCATCTACTGAACTTTCTTCTCCGCCGCCTCCCGACCATCCCACATAAATATGATCAAAATGTTATGTTTGTTTCTTTGACAGTCCTATGAATAAAAGGGACGAAATACTATTCAGACAAAATGTTTTGAAATGTTTTGTCTTCTGTATTTGTGTTGTATAATTGGGACGATCGACTGTGGGGACTTTATTCGTCACGACGGCTACTACGACAATGTCGTATGAAGTGATGTCATAATCGGATAATGGTGAGATCGCATCCGCTTCCTGTCTCTCCCTGTTGATCCTGTCAGAAGCAAATATGGCTCGACGGTCGAAAGGAAGATCCCCTTCAAAACCCCATTGGATGAAACTTGAGATAATTTAACAACCATAGTTCACTTCATTCTGTTTACGGAAATATGAATAAAAATGTGAACCGTAAAAAGGTGTTGTTTTGTCTTTTTAATAAGATATTATTACAGTTTAATGCGTGCATCACAGGTCAGCGTCAAAATTTATGCAGTTAGTCAGACGCGACGGTGAGTTCATTACGACAAGACACAGATGAATGAAAACGACACGGAAGAATCAAGAATCGACAACTAGAGAGCGATCATCATCATCATCATCATCATCATCATCATCATCATCAGACGAAAGTCGAATCAAGGCAAGAAGCCAACTTGCTTGGCTATGCAACATTTGGCAGTTATCCATATTTCTATTTATTTCTCACCTTTAGAACTATTTCTTTATATAACATAAAATTATTTTGCTAGATTTTCAAAGTCAGACTCAAATAGCATTTTAGCTCACTAATCAAACCTTGATTTGTTATTGTTATGCCGTGTTATTGGCATAATAATAACGTTCTTAGCTACAATTTATTTTTCTAATTACTTAGTCCGACCCAAACGCTATGAAATATTTTAAAATAACCATATGTAAACAAAAATCAAAAAGGGGGATAATCCATTTTAATTGAATAATTGATTGTCAACTATAAGTTTAATAAATTAAAAACTGGTTAAATTAAAATTGGTTGTCAACTATAAGTTCAATAAATTAAAAACTGGTTAAATTAAAATTGGTTGTCAACTATAAGTTCAATAAATTAAAAACTGGTTAAATTAAAATTGGTTGTCAACTATAAGTTCAATAAATTAAAAACTGGTTAAATTAAAATTGGTTGTCAACTATAAGTTCAATAAATTAAAAACTGGTTAAATTAAAATTGGTTGTCAACTATAAGTTTAATAAATTAAAAACTGGTTAAATTAAAATTGGTTGTCAACTATACGTTCAATAAATTAAAAACTGGTTTAATTAAAATTGGTTGTCAACTATAAGTTCAATAAATTAAAAACTGGTTTAATTAAAATTGGTTGTCAACTATAAGTTCAATAAATTAAAAACTGGTTAAATTAAAATTGGTTGTCAACTATAAGTTTAATAAATTAAAAACTGCTTTAATTAAAATTGGTTGTCAACTATAAGTTCAATAAATTAAAAACTGGTTTAATTAAAATTGATTGTCAACTATAAGTTCAATAAATTAAAAACTGGTTAAATTAAAATTGGTTGTCAACTATAAGTTCAATGAATTAAAAACTGGTTAAATTAAAATTGGTTGTCAACTATAAGTTTAATAAATTAAAAACTGGTTAAATTAAAATTGGTTGTCAACTATAAGTTCAATGAATTAAAAACTGGTTAAATTAAAATTGGTTGTCAACTATAAGTTCAATGAATTAAAAACTGGTTAAATTAAAATTGGTTGTCAACTATAAGTTCAATAAATAAAAAACTGGTTAAATTAACATTGATTGTCAACTATAAGTTCAATAAATTAAAAACTAAAATTACTTCATTGCATCCCGGGTAACGTCAGGGTAGTTTTAACTAATATACAATATATTTTAGTTTTCGTTCCGATGACGTCACATCCATGGAACCAGAATTGCATTATATCGGCTCAGGCAGCTACTCCGACCTGAGATTCAGGTCGCCTTTTTGAATGCAAAGTGATTAACACATTGACATGACAAAACTTTTTTTTTTAATTAAAAAATTCGACTTCTTGTATTGAGTTGAGCTCTCCAGGCTCAGTCAATCAAAATAGTCCACATCGCCTGTTCCCCATCAAGGTGGTCGACTGATCTCCAATCGCCTTTGTAAATCATCAACAGCAAGAACTCACAACGAAAGATAACTTTCCTGTTTTCCTCCATATGTCTAGCGTCAGGTGAAGATTCCACAGACAGGGATTCTTCGCAAGGGACTGTCGTGCGTGGAACACATTGCATTGGGATTGCTTCTCGCTAACCAAGATTAGTTCATTAATCATCCTCAATCCTCTCACCGGGGTTTTCACCTTTCAACTAGCCATCATTCAATCTCATTAACCTTCTTCTTGAGTGGCCGTCGGCCTTGATAAATGGTCAATTTTCAGTAATATATATATATATATATATATATATATATATATATATATATATATATATATATATATATATATATGTGTGTGTGTGTGTGTGTGTGAATGCAGAGTTTTCTATGTTAGCCGGCTAAAATTCAGAAAGGGGACATTTTGTTTTCAGCACCGTCCTCTTCCGGAAGACATGTGTACGGGGAACTGTCTTGCCTCAACACCGCCTGCTTGCTCAGAAGCGGTCTTTTTCGACTCAGCCAGTATGGGATACGGACGTCCGATGAGCTTGCGTTAGACGTTGGTCATTCTGGGGCAAGTAGCTTGTGTAATAGAGTTTTACGGTGAGAAAAAAGGTGTTATATTCAGCGTTGGCCACGTGCGCGCATAATAAATACATTTGACTGTACTACTCGTCTTCCGAAATGTTTTGCCCCAGATTGCTTGCTGTTAATATATATATATATATATATATATATATATATATATATATATATATATATATATATATATATATATATATATATATATAATAAATATTTGTTATTGTGTATTATCTATGTACGTGTACGTTTCGTCCTTTTTTAATAATCGGGACTAATCAGCATAGAGATATGACTATTCACTACCGGTCATGCGATTCTAAACCCCGGATTACAAGTATTTTGCAACTCAAATCCGACGCCTTAACCACACGGCCAATTTTAAATAGCGAATAAACGGTGATAATTTTAACACTTTATCGGCGGCTTAACTTCTAGAGCGTTCTACAAGTCAGGTTCATTTTATATTACAATAACCATGTTTTTATTTTTTTTTATTTTTTTCACATTTCCAAAAAAAATAACATTTCTGTGAGATGTATTTTTTCTGTTGTTACTGATTGACAATCATCGAGCTGAATCTTTTAAAGAGACTGCTAATTAAAAGGCACTGATAGTATATCTAATACATATATTGTCATAATTAGTATATATATATATATATATATATAGTCTTGGAAGTTTCTCAACCATTAAAACTATGTAAAAAAAAAAAATTTTATTTAAGAAAACAAAAAAAACTTAAATCCCAAGTCGTTCAATGGAAAATCACTCATGTAAGTCAATTTAACTTTTACAGTTATATTAGTTTGCTTCTAACATCATTTAAGGGATCATCAGTTGTTTACCATGAAAAACTGTTTCGGGAATTTATATATATATATATATATATATATATATATATATATAATGGGGTTTCTAGTTATTTCATGTTTTTAATCGTGGTTACACCCCCCCCCTCTATTGAATTCTAAAAGCAAACTGATTTGCGTGCTATCGGATACCACTTAATAATTCCCCGCTCTAACAAAACTATTAACCAAGCTTCTTACTATACTGTAACCGTACCTAACCCAGATAACCCGAACGTTTAGATTCTAATTTAAACCCAGTCAAAATAAACGTCTTTCTCGTGTAGGAAGCCCCTTGTTCTCAGACGCCGTTATGGCTGACTGTTACTCTAGATCTAAAATGGAAGACGTATACCTAGTATGTTAATAAGATTGCTGGAAAAATGGTTTGATCATTCTACCACGCCAGAAAGTCCATGACCCCAGATGTAATATTCATCCTATATAACAGTAAGATGCGTCCAACTGATTTTCTCGGCCTTTTGGCCGGGATCAAAGCGTAGTATCTGTTCCGATGGATACTGCACCCCATAGACTGGTATTGTCTTAGCTTGATTTACGCCGGTCTATGGAGGTCCACCCTCCCAGGCTTTGCCTTCTCACCCTTTAAGAAGGGGTTAGTTTATTGCTAATCGCCTGAGGCGCCCCTACCGGGGAATGCCGACGGGACTACCCAGGCAATTTTTAATGACCAGAGTGCTCAAATTCTCGAGCGCTGGTTTTTCAAATCCCACTTTCCCGACCTTGTGTCACATCTTACCTTGTGGGAGGAAGATAAATAACTACGCCCGTCTATGGGTCCGTCCTGTGCAGTTCTAGGAGGTCCACCCTCCCAAGCTTTGCCTCCCCTGTTAGGGGAGAAGTAAGTTTATTGCTTACTGCCTGAGGCTCCCCTACCGGGGAATGCCGACGTGGCTCTTCCTCTAGAGTGTTGACTTATCAAAACCCCACCTTCCGACCTTGTGTCATATTTTACTCTGTGGGGAGTAGATGAATACCTACTGCTGCCACATCCGGGGAGGTGTCGTTCAGAGCACTCTTTCTTGACTTCGAAATCTAGTAGGGATTATTGTTTTTCTTCCCTACAGTTCCTTGCTCGAAGAAGAGTCGTTACTAGTCTGTCTCTACTTTGTCGCTATTTTAATGCTAAGTGCTTGACTCAGCTCCAATCTCTGATTTCTCCTTGTAAAACATTCACAACGAGCTACACCCACAGCAAGAACATTTGTGTGTACTTAAAACCAAACGAAACTTCTATGAACAATTCTTTTCTTAGAACTTTCCATCTCTGGAACACAATACGACGAGGCTGCTTCTCAACTGACTACAATGTGGTAATCTTCCACTCTAATGTTAACAAATACTTGTTAAGCCGTCCTCTTAAATAATCAACCTATCGTCCCCAATCCTCCTTGGGTGTTGTATCAGCATCCACCTGATAAACTCGTTAACCCTTATGCTCTAGTTGTCTCTAGGCCTTGATAAATGTTGACGCATTAGTAAAAAAAATTACGCTTGACCCTCTGAACACTGAATTTTTTTGTTGCAGAAAAATGATTTTTTACACCTATATTTAAAATGATTCTTTAAGCTAAACCTTTTATTGTATGCCCAAACATTGTGTATGACATTTACAAGATCTAAGTAGGACTATGAAAATAAATTGTAAAATTTGACTAATTTGCATCTTGTAATTGCGGCCATCTTTAAATTATAATGAAGTTGACCATCCACTCATGGAAAATAGTCAATTACTGAATTTATTGTGTATATTTGTGCGGTTGTGTCTTTATTTCAAATAAAACCAGTTTTGTATGTAGTATCGTCTGCTATTAGAGAAGATAGACTTGTCGCCATTTTGTGACATTCGCGCTAAGAGGGTTAAACTAAATGCAATCTATTTTAAATGATAATTCTGATATTTCATCTAATATCAAGATAAAAGTCAATAATAATTTAAAATCTCAAGTGATGGGAACGCGAGCAGCATCGCCCACTGTATTATAATAATCATTGTGTATTTATTTGTTTATAAATATATGTACTTCCATCTCAGCACGCGAATATTAGTGAGTAAAACAGATGCCTTTCTCTAGTCCCCAGACGGATAACATTGCAAGTGATGAGAGGAAGCAAGAAAGCAAATAACAAGTCAGAGAACCACCTCAGATTTACCCCTCCGCCTGAAATGAATTCAGAAAGAAATTATCCACTCTATAATAAACCGTCAACGGTGAGTATGTTTATCTTTAGGTCATCAGAAATGATAATAATAATTTATGTATGAAAAATTAAATTACTGACGCAATTCTATAATTTTATATGAATATTTTAGTAATAAATCTAGATAAATATTGAGTGCGAACACTGGCTAAGCATATTTTCATTATTTTTGATGAAGAGTGCACGCTAGTAGGTTAAATAATAGTCTTTTAAAACTATGCTAGGTCTTAATGTGGCCCATGGATATTTCCCGCCAAAATGAAATGAATCCATGTGCGACACACGGGTAGAATAAATGACGAAATGGAAATAAATCTGTAAAAATAAAAGATCCGAATAAAACAAAGTATACTAGGATATAACAAAAATATTAAAACTAAATTAAAAAAAATAATCTTTTATCAAGCTTCCTTCCAACGCACGATGGCTAAGTGGTTAACGACGCGGACTGAGGACCTGGGTGTGCCGGGTTCGAATCCAGTTTGTTTCACAGAAACATTTTAATCAAAACCCACACCTGACCATGTGACTAACTTCTTGGAGAGGAGGTAAATAAAATAATGCATATTTTGGAGGCTAGTGGGGCCGATTTTATCAAATTGGGCGTCGAACCTGAAGGGCCCCACGCCAACAGCGCGTCCTTTTTATTATACGAGGTACAAAATTGAAAACGAAAAATGAAAAATAAGATATTCTTTGAAAATCAGTCCGACAGTGGGGTTCTTGCTGTCGGACTGAGGTATGTTTCTGTTCAGTCTTAGGGAGGCAACCCTTCCAAAGAAAGAAGTTTGTTTATTGTCAATCGCCTGAGGCGCCTTTACTGAGGAATGCCGATAGGCTGAGGAAGTTTTTGTAGGTCAGAGTGCACTTATCCTAGTGCGCTGACTTTTTAACACCACATCTAATCTTCTTCAGAGAGGATAAATATACGCACAAAATTAATTTAGTGTGTACTAGCAAAAATGTAGCATACTTTCTTCCGGCTAGGTGCCGCAACTTAAACCAACAACTATTTTCTTTATGACAATCAATTATGTTATGTTGTTTTCTTCCGGCCAGGTGCCGCAACTTCAACCAACAACTATTTTCTTTATGACAATCAATTATGTTATGTTGTTTTCTTCCGGTCAGGTGGCCCGACATCAACTAACGATTATTTTCTTTATGACAATCAATTATGTTATGTTGTTTTCTTCCGGCCAGGTGGCCCGACATCAACCAACGATTATTTTCTTTATGACAATAAATTATGTTATGTTGTTTTCTTCCAGCCAGGTCGCCCGATATCAACCAACGATTATTTTCTTTATGACAATCCATTATGTTATGTTGTTTTCTTCAGGCCAGGTGGCCCGATATCAACCAACGATTATTTTCTTTATGACAATCAATTATGTTATGTTGTTTTCTTCCGGTCAGGTGGCCCGATATCAACTAACGATTATTTTCTTTATGACAATCAATTATGTTATGTTGTTTTCTTCCGGCCAGGTGGCCCGATATCAACCAACGATTATTTTCTTTATGACAATCAATTATGTTATGTTGTTTTCTTCCGGCCAGGTGGCCCGATATCAACCAACGATTATTTTCTTTATGGCAATCAATTATGTTATGTTGTTTTCTTCCGGTCAGGTGCGTGTCCCTGCCAAGTGCACCTACTCCTGTCAAATCACATTTTCAGTACATCCAGCCTGGATATTTAACACAATAATTTATTTCTGAATACAATATTGAAGCATTTATATGCCCTTAATAACGAATATGAAAAAAGAACAAAATGCGTATACTTTTCTAACAGTAGTAAAACTCGATCAAAATGCTTCCCAAATATCAACATAGAATATGGAGAAGGCTCCACAAGTGATCAGAGGGTACGAAGATGGGTTCAGAGATTACGTCCTCTGGCTTCTTAGTCTTCAAAATTCTAATAAGAATTTTGAACACTAAGAAGGTAGAGGACGGCCAAGCACTCTTTACAATGAATGTGTGAAAGCAATTGACAAACTGTCTGAAACGTCTAAGGCACTTGATATCAGTACTTCAACGATGTCCGTCCATTTGAAGTATATGGATAAAGGTTCTTATTTACTTGTCTCTCTACCAGGGTAGAGTTAGACATAAGGTCGGTTTTTAATGTGGGGGAAATCCAACCTATCCAAAAGTGGTAATGTAAATTGGGAGAAAAATAACAACTGCCTTAACTATCTCACCCTCACTGACGGAGGACAGGACAAATATTACACTTTGATCCTAGCCCGTAGGTCAGGGAATAGTAAATGTAATATTGGTAGTCTTGTATATACTTATTTAAGAGAAAATAAAATTATTTAAAAATCATAGTAGGCGGATGATGATGATGATGATGATGATGATGATGATGATGATGATGATGATGATGATGATGATGATGATGATGATGATGATGATGATGATGAAATAAAAAATAAAAAGGGGAATTGAAGAAGAAGAAGAAGAAGAAGAAGAAGAAGAAGAAGAAGAAGAAGAAGAAGAAGAAGAAGAAAAAGAAGAAGAAGAAGAACTGCCTTCTACCCCCCCCCCACTAACTCACATTCTACCCCGGGGCTATTGCCCGTGTTTTGTGTTATTGGATTAAAATGAATTTTCACGGCCTTAGATCGAGAACAAGATGAGACGAATTGTATATTGTCATGACGATGACGGGGGTTCAGAGCAGAAGGCGTCGGAATGAGGGGATGACAATGCGCAATTTGAGTCGCTTGCATTATGGGATAATTCAGTCTGTAATTGATTTACGGACGACAAAAAGGTCGCTGAAATTGAATTCTCTCAGAGTTAAACGGCATATCAACCCTTTTGGGGGCACATTCGGGACCGGCTTTTCTTTGTTTTGTAATTGTTCAGATGAGGATTAGAAATTTGGATTATTTGGATTATTAGTCAGGTCTAACTGACAGTCTTCTGGGGGGTAAAGGTTCAATCCTCAGTAAGGGTGATACTAAAGAATACAATTACGAATTATTTAAGACTTCAACCCGATCATGGCTGACGGAACGAGAACAAGCTACTCCCGTGGATTAAATAAAGGGTTTCGTTCGAAATTCGGTACAGATTCCCGAGTTCGACAAAAAGATTCCCGAGTTTGACAAGACGAGTCTGAAGAAGGTCGGAGGTTACATCGGCCGAAACGTTGTGAAAATAACAACCAAGATGAGAATAGTAATACGAATAATATAAACAGGTTGTTGGTTATAAAAAAAATTATCGACCATAGTCGAGGGCGACCCATAAGCTCCCTACTAATTAGGGGAGGGCGCTACATATTTCTCAGGATTACCCCACTAACTCTTTTATTATCACCTTATACTGTTGAATGTTTTAGCAAAAGGACATCAAGTTTCATTTTTATTTCTAAAGGAATGACTAGACCAAGTATTGAACCCTGGCCTTCCGGCCCATAATCGAACATTCTCACGATTATGCCAAATTTGATAATTCTGGGAAAGAAGTGGCGACCCCTCCCCTATACTTCGGTCTAATAACTATCGAAAATGGGACCCTTGTGTCACTATCTACTATGATCGACCACGTATTCGTTATAATAATATTTATATGCTTCAAAATATTTAAAAAAATGACATAATATTTTTAAGACGTAATATGACGTGATTTCGGTTACAGACCAAGCTAGTGGACCAAAAATAAACGATGACAAAATACGATCGCTGCTTTTTCGGAGAGACGGGAAGGAGGTTTCCGTTTGATCAGAAGTTGTCTAACACGATTAATAAAATGGCTTCTGTTATTTACTTATGTCCCGACATTCTTCAATTTCCGGTTATATCAGTGTCATAAGAGCGTAGGCAATTTTACATGACTATCGTCCGTCGCGTCTGTCCAATATCATTTTCATCTCGAACTCCTCTTGTATTCTTGCACGTGATTTCCGGCAGATGACACCACTCGTCGTTAACAAATTGACGAGGCGCAGAAAGACATCATTAGAAACTGAAAATCGGAAGTTATATAGAAATAATATATGTATATATATATATACATATATGTGTATATATAATATATAGAGAGATAGAAATAATATATGCATATATATATACATATATGTATATATACAATATATATATAGATAGAAATAATATATATATATGTGTGTGTGTATATATATATAAATAATATATATATAGAAATAATGTATATACATAAATACTGTATATATATATATATATATATATATATATATATATATATATATATAATATATATAATATATATATATATATTTATATATATAATATATATAGAGAGAGAAATAATGTATATATAGAAATAATGTATATACATAAATACTGTATATATATATATATATATATATATATAAGGTTTGTGGGAGAGAACTCCAGCGGTATGCTGGATTATAAAGAAAAATTAAAAATAAGAATATGATATTTATTAATAGTTGTATTACCGAAGATCAGAACAAAATCGGTACCTAACAACAGGGCAGTTCCGATAAAGAGGCCTTTTATAGGTCCCTTTTGTTATGACTTGAAACCGACGGTAGCGATCTTGTTCTGTAATATATATATATATATATATATATATATATATATATATATATATATATATATATATATATATAAGGAGATTTAGTGTATTAAAACAACAAGTCTATTATGGCGTACGGTCGTTTCCAAAACATTCTGGAAATACTTTATTTCATTCTTTAATTTAAAAAAAAAAAAAAAAACTACTCCAAAACGTCACTTCATCAGCGCCTTTAGCATCACATCTCACAGAAATCAAAGGAAAAAATAACAAGCTCGTCTTAGAGGAACATCCATTGGAGGGAGGGCGTACATAGACTAATATTGGAAAAAGAATAAGTTACAGATATAAAATAGGGATATAAAGATACAACTGATGATGATGATGATGATGATGATGATGATGATGATGATGATGATGATGATGATGATGATGATGATGATGATGATGATGATGATGATGATGATGATGATGATAATAGTAATAATAATAATAATAATAATAATAATAATTATAATAATAATAATAATAATAATAATAATAATAATAATAATAATAATAATAATAATAATAATAATAATAATAAAACCTTATAAACATTATAAAGATTATTAAGAAAAAAGGAACAAAATAAAAATAAGAAGAAAAATAAAGAGTAAAAATAAAATAAAATAAAATATAATATAAAAATAATAGAATATGTGAAGGAAAAATAAAATCAGGGGATAAGAAGAAAAATAAAAAATAAAATATCAAATAAAAAAATTAAAATTAAAATAAAAATAAAAGCAAAAATAAAAATAAACATAAAAATAAAAATAAAAACATAAAAAATATTAAGATATAAAAATATAAGAAAATATTAAGGAATTATAAAATTGAAAAATTAAAAATTAAAAAATTAAAAATATATAAAAAAATATATAAAAAATATATAAAAAAATATATAAAAATATATAAAAAAATATAGAAATACATAAAATAAAGAATGAAGTGTAATAGAGTAAAATAAATAAAATAAAAAATAAATAAAATATAAAATATAGAAGATAAAATCAAGTAAAATAAAAATGTAAGTGCGATAATCGAAATATAAAGGAATACGAATATATGAGCAATATAAAAATACATACACATGCAGACATATATACATACATATATATATCTATGTACAAACGCACATATATATACATACATAAAAATATATAAGAAAATAATAGGTTAATAAAATTATAAATAAGTAAATTTAACTTATAATATAGAATAAAGGTAAATTAAGAGACTTAGAACTATAAATGAAAATAGTATATAAGTTTAAATAAGTTCAGGGGATAAAGGTTGATTATTATCAAGGCTCCTTTACTAGAGGTTTTTTAAGAAAACATATATATATATATATATATATATATATATATATATATATATATATATATATATATGTATATATATATATATGTACATATATACATATATATGTATATATATATGTATATATATATGTATATATATATATATATATATATATATATATATATATATATATATATTACAGAAGATCATAAAAAGATAAGTACTGTCGGCTTCAAATCCAACAAAGGAGAACAGATCAAACTAATGGAAACAGCGCGTGACCTCCTTTATGGACTCTCTTCAACTTCTGCTATGATCGGTTGATTTGGAAAATGGCGACTCGCGCGCTGTGTAAGGTCGTAACGATATTTCGATCCTCTGTTCTATTTTTACTAGTTTCGGCTTTTTTTAGTATATATTACGGATATTTGCAGCATGAGTAGCTCGAAAAAAATTTGGATCTATGAATTTAAGTCTATGTTACAATGACCTACGACCACCTACTGTTTCGGTTCCGGCGCTAGAAAAAACAAAACAAGAACACAAAACATCGAAAGCACGAAAAAAAAACAGAATATCAAGGCTAGAACCAGAGTATCGGAAATCAATAGTGGGTGATAATAGCTTAAGCCTAAGATAAACCGTGGAATGAAAACGTTTATCTACGCCGTTGCATGTGAATAAAAAAGGCCCTTTATTGCTTAAAAATATTTCTAGGGGCGAGAAAGTTAACTCGTCCGCTTTGTCTATATTGAGTTTACAAACAATTTATTGGGCTTAAAAAGTTTTTTTTTAATTTTATAAATAAAATTAGAATTCCTCAAACAAGCCGTATAACATGTGAGTACACACACCTACTGGTATATATATACACATATATATATATATATATATATATATATATATATATATACATATATATATACATATTTATACATACATATATATACATATATATACATGTATATACATACATATATATACATATATATACATATATATATACATATATACATATATATATACATATATATATATATACATATATATACATATATATACATATATACATATATATACATATATATATACATATATACATATATATATATATACATATATACATATATGCATATATATATATACATATGATACCAGAAACCCGATGAATCGCTCGCCGAGTCGAGAAACTGACCAGAAAGATCATAAAGAGGGAGAACTCCGTGGTCTTCAACGACACGTGTCTAATAAGCGACTTGCTGCCGAAATATATATATATATATATATATATATATATATATATATAATATATATATATATATATATATATATATATATATATATATATATATATATATATATATATATATATATATATATATATATATATATATATATATATATAGTCTTGGAAGTTTCTCAACCATTTAAACTATATTTAAAAAAAAAAACAAAAAAAACTTAAGCCCCAAGTCGTTCAGTGGAAAATCACTCATGTAAGTCAATTTAACTTTTACAGTTATTATATTAGTTTGCTTCTAACATTATTTAAGGGATTATCTATATATATATATATATATATATATATATATATATATATATATATATATATATATAGATAGATAGATAGATATATATATATAGTATGAAAAAATATATACAAATAGTATGAAAATATATTTATGGCAAGTAAACTTTACAGAAACGTTCATGTTTCATTCTCGCATGAAATCATCAGGCTAAATGCGTGGATGTATTGTTTGCAAGTGTTTTTATATCTAAGTAGAGTTTGCTCTAACCGACTAACCAAGTGGATTCGTTGATATCATTACTTTCTCTCGGGCTACTTTTTCATTGGCTAATAGCTAAACTCCCCCCAAATAAAGGTTTGTCAGCCCTTTGTTTGAGAGGCGATTTTGGCGTTTTTGGCGCTTTCCACTTTCAAGGGGGTCAAATAAACAGGTGGATTTACTCTAGCACGTGTTGACTAAATGTAAACGCAATCGCAAACAATACATCGATGCATTTAGCCTGATCATTTCCTTCGAGAATGAAACATTAACGTTTCTGTGTAGCTTACTTGCCATAGATATATTTTCATGCTACTACTAAGCTTTACTCGTGTATTTAGCATTGTTTAAGTAAATACTGAAACTTGAATATATTCTTTATTGTTGATGATACCTTAATGGAATGTTAACATAATATGACGAAGACAATGGAAATTGGTTTGCAAAAAAGAACAAAAATGAAAAAGTTGGTAATGTCAACTGGCCTTCGCGTTCCCCAGACTTGACTAGCCCTGACTTTTTCTCGTGGGGTTATCTCAAAGAAAATGTTTGCATCAAACAAACCTGAAAGTCTACAGGAATTGAAGAAGAACATCAGGAATTGATGTCTAGGAATTAAATCGTAATCGACTGATCCTGCAATCCAGCATGAATAATGTTTTAGAAAGGGCACGAATTTGTGAAGTTAAAAATTGAAAACGATCTAAAAGATGTTATTTTTCATAAATAGACTTTTTACATTTTTTTTTTGCAAACCAATTTCCATCGTCTTCATCATATTATGTTAAAATTCCATTAAGATACCATCAATTAAAAAAAATCTATTTAAGTTAAAAATCCGTCAGTGATCCTTCAGTGACTTCTTGGTCACTCTGTATATATGCACAGTATATTATATTACCTTATAATAATATATTTTTATGTACATGAAATAGTAATAAATTATATATATATATATAAATATATATATATATATATATATATATATATATATATATATATATATATATATATATATATATATATATATATATATATATATAAAAATTTCTTTGAGAAACCAGATAACAGACGCGTGATTTCATATCAATAAATGAAAATTTATTTAATCATTTTTTTTATAATTCCAAATTTTCGGTTTTAACAAACCATAATCATGTTAAACAGACATTGTATTTTTCTTCTTTTTATGGTAAAGATCTGCCGGCATCGCCGAAGATTTACGATCTCCTCCGATGTTATTGGGAGTTGTTTTGTTTGTTTGTTTGTTTGTCTGGTGGATGTAGTTAAAGCCCTGGTTGGCTTGAGGTTAATAATATAAGTGTTACTACAGTTTTAAAATCGTCGTTAGTAGATATATATATATATATATATATATATATATATATATATATATATATATATATATATATATATATATATGTGTGTGTGTGTGTGTGTGTGTGTGTGTGTGTGTGTGTGTGTGTGTGTGTGTACTGCTATCACCACCCCGCCCCACCCCACAATGTATTTATAAATATTACATTCTGTTCCTTATCATGTATCTTGATAAACTCTAGATCTGGGCGAAATGTCTATTCCAATCGTGACTGTGTTTATTAGTTTTTGTTCCAAATTGTCTTTTGATGTATTCCTTATTTAAATTTCTAGAACCTTTACATTCTGAATATATCTCACTAACTCACACGCACAAACGTCTGAATCATCCCCTACTATATAATAAAGACCGGTGTGTATTTATCTGCATATAAATAAATATATATACTTCTATCCCATCACGCAAAAATTAACGAGTAAAACACGTGCCTTAAGTTGTAAGAGGACGCTTGAAAGCAAATAGCAAGTTAGACAACCACCACAGACTTAACCCGCCGCCTGAAATGAATTCAGAAAGAAATCCCCCATTCTATAATAAAAAGTTACGGTTGGGTGTTTTTCTTTAGGTCATCAGAAATGATAATAATATGAAAAATGAAATTATTGACGTAATTTTATGATTTTATATGAATATTTTGGTAATATTTCTAGATTTTAGTAATATTTTCAGATTTTTGTAATATTTCTAGATTTTTGCAATATTTCTAGATTTTAGTAATATTTCTAGATTTTTGTAATATTTTTAGATTTTAGTGATATTTCTAGATTTTAGTAATATTTCTAGATAAATATCGAGTGCGAAAACATAAAGGCATGTAAATTATAAGTTTTATTAAAAGATGCATTTTTATAAAAATTAAATGAATTTTATAAATAGTAGGATAGACTGGACCTTCAAGTCTTTGTTTTCAGCTAGTCTAGGTAGAGAAAAACAACAAAATAACCCCAGTCTTTCTTTGCTTTTCCCGGCATTCCAGTCTTCCTATACATTTCTTTCAAACTGGACGCATACAATTCCGGTTCAGGAAAGGTACGGTATGGATTGCTCAACCCTTTCTTCACTATAAACTGCTCGCTCGGACACCCTTACAAGAGGTATTAATTCTCTCTTGAGACTGAAAGGATGCTAACCCTATACGTAAATCTTTTTGATCGACTGTGGGCAAACGCGGCACCCACTTTGAACACAGCTTTCTCATTGACAAATGTGCATGCAAAATGGCGAATACACTGCATTCTGTTATCACGCAACTTTAATTAACGATCGGCAGAAATGAATTGGTGGACATTTTGAATTTTCCCGGGACAACTGCCGAATTTTGGCGATACTTAGCGTTTAGCTTCATTTGTGTCTGTACTGCCAGCTTTAAATTCAACATACGACCGCTTAACCGTTGTTTACGACCGAGCAGAGTCCGACTAACACTTATAAAAACATTGATTTGCTTGAACATTATTTTCCCCTATCAGAAAGCAATGATTTCGCAACACACGAAATTCAGATTTTTCCATTGTTTTGAAAATGTGCAACAGTAGCTTCACTTAAATAACTGTAATTTGTAAACTAATAATCCGATTGGGCTCATATTTTGACACGTGCCATTTGAAGGTTAGTATTTCATAAAAATGATATGGATTTTTTAAAGTTAATTGTTCCATGTCAGGCCAGGGGCTTATTGAGTAATGTGTTATGTATATGAAGAACCATTTTCTGGGTTATGAACAATCGTCCTGGAAGGTAAATGCCAACATTTCCATTGCAGTTTGTTACAAATCCCTTTGCAGGTCGTGTGGTGGGCTGCAAGTTATTTCACTAATGCACCTGACTTGGTTTTAACTTCGGTTGATATGCTTCTTGATACACTGAGCGTGCGCGTGTGTCTCTGCTTGTCAAGAACCCATGACCTTACGGTCAGGGTTAATTTGGTTTGCTCACAATGAGTGGGCGTTTTATGACTGACAAAGGTTCGTGTAGCAAATTCAGTTTCTTTTTTGGGGGGCGCTTGGGTTCTCGCTTATGTAGCCAACACTCAATAGGTGATCGGCTCCCAGAGCAACTGTTTCTGATTGACTGAAGTCGAATCTCACTAACAATCACTATTAAGTATTTAATCAATCAAAATCGAGTATTTTACAGAAATCGTTTTTTCTGTTTTTGTTGTTGTTTGTTTGTTTGTTTGTTTGTTTTGTTGTTTTTGTTGTTTGTTGTTGTTTGTTTTGTTGTTTGTTTTGTTGTTTGTTGTTGTTTGTTTTGTTGTTTGTTTTGTTGTTTTTGTTGTTGTTTGTTTTGTTGTTGTTGTTTTGTTGTTTGTTTTGTTGTTGTCGTTGTTTGTTTTCTTGTTTTTGTTTTTGTTGTTTGTTGTTGTTTTTTGTTTTGTTGTTGTCGTTGTTTGTTTTGTTGTTTTCTTGTTTTTGTTTTTGTTGTTTGTTGTTGTTTTTTTTGTTTTTTTTTTGTTTTGTTTTGTTGTTTGCTTTGTCGTTTTGGTTTTTGTTGTTTGTTGTTTTTTTGTTTTTTGTTTTGTTGTTGTCGTTGTTTGTTTTGTTTTTTGTTTTGTTGTTGTCGTTGTTTGTTTTGTTGTTTGTTTTCTTGTTTTTGTTTTTGTTGTTTGTTGTTGTTTTTTGTTTTGTTGTTGTTTGTTTTGTTGTTGGTGTTTGTTTTATTGTTGTTGTTTGTTTTATTGTTGTTGTTTTGTTGTTTGTTGTTGTTGTGTGTTGTTGTTGTTTGTTTTGTTGTTCTGTTGTTTTTCTGAGTTTTTTTATTCGATTGGAATAGGGTTCTACCAGTACAACATTATCTATTAGTTAACAATTTAATAACTCGGAATGGGATCTTGCCAATGATCGTGTAACAGTTTTAAGCCGTTAGTTTAATGGAAGAATGATTAACGGATGTGGGGGGGG
>OY744518.1:78953636-78966136 GCA_963556195.1 Sepiola atlantica
GTAGTAGTAGTAGTAGTAGTAGTAGTAGTAGTAGTAGTAAAAGGAAAGAAGAGGGAAGAGGACTGGTAAGTATAGAAGACTGTGTGAAAGACACAGAAAAAAGAATTGGAAATATACATAACCTAGAAAACGAAAGATGAGAAAAGAAAAGTGAGAAGAGAAATAGCGACATGGACGATTTATAACAATAGCAAGAGAAGAAACGCACGAAAACACCTCGACATGGCTACGAAAAGGGCACTTGAACAGAGAAATGACAGCCGTACAGAATAACGCGATTAGAACTAACTAAATCTAAAATAAGTAAATCCCACGAAAATAGTAAATGCAGAGTCTGTGGACAAAGAGACGAAACGGTAAAGCACATAATAAGTGAATGCAGCAGACTAGCCAGAAAAGGAATATAAAAACAGGCACGACTGCGTTGGAAACGCCGTACACTGGGAACTATGCAAATGGGTGCCATTTGAGTACGAAGACAAATGGTACAGACACAAACCGGAGAAAATACTAAAAAAATGCAAATCACTAAATCCTCTGTGGTTTGAATGTCAAAATAGTTAACAAGAAGGAAAGACGCTGCCAAATTGTAGATTTTGCCGTCCAAACATACCACAGGGTAAAGACTAAGGAGATTGAAAAAACAAGAAAATATACGGAAATTGCCAGAGAATTCAAAATAATATGGAACATGAAGAAAGCCAATATAATACCAATAATCGTTGGAGCATTCGGAACAGTTCTGAAAAAAAAACTCGAAAAAAAATAGGAGAAATTGGAATCAAAGGGAAAACCGAAACTATACAACAGACAACAATGATAAAAATAGCTGAACTCTAAAGGAAAATCATCGAATGCGGAAACCAACCAATATAAACTACAAAAACTAACAAGCCAGACGGAACAACGCTTGAAACCGATGGAACTGAAACTGCAATTGAAATATAAACTTCCTCCACCGACTGACCCCTAAAATGATGGCACTAGTTTCGGCTTATACCACACCAAGTAGTCGTGAAGGGTCAAAGAGGATAGAAAAACCGAGGAGGGAGAGAACTAGCGAGATCTCCACTGGAAGGGTGCGGAGAGTATTGGGACATTGGGGAGGCTTATTGCCACCCAAATCCCAGAGAAGATCAATTGTCCTTACCATCGAGAAATAAATGGTAACCGGCTGTTGTGATGACACAAAATCATTTGCAATCGCTGTCGAAAAGGTATTGGAAATCTAGGGAAACTTGTCACTCAGACTCCAGGGAAATCATCATTGATGATGACCTGTGTTAGAACTCCTAGGGAGTAAATAATAATAATAATAATAATAATAATAATAATAATAATAATAATAATAATAATAATAATAATAATAAACAAGAAACAGCACTTCATAATCTCCCCCCCCCCCAATAAATTACACCGGCCTCAGCTATCACTACACAAAAATGAACCAAGAAACAGAAATTACAAGAAACACTATAAGCTCCTACCTCTCCCCCACCCACCCCAAAAAATTAAAAAGAATTAAAAAGGTTCTTTTTTTTAATAAGGGAAGAGAAAAGGAAAAAAAGAAAAGAAAGAAAAGGAATTGAAAGGAAAAAATAAATAAATTTAAAAAAATTATTATTATTTTTTTTTTTAATTAATTAATTTAAAGAAATATTATTTTATTTATTTATTTATTTTTTTAACTGGTGCCGGCCTAGGCTGACACCAGACAACATATTTGTAGAGGGTCGAGGAGGATGAGAAGACCGAGGAGGGACAGCACAAACCAGACCTCCACTGGAAAAGTGCAGAGAGTGCTGAGACATGGGGGGGGGGGCTTGTTGCCACCCAAATCCCAGAGAAGACCAATTGTCCTTACCGGCGAGAAATCAATGGTAAGAGACTGTTGCGATACCGCATCGTTATCGAAAAGAGGTGAAGAACACTGGAAGTCTGGGGAGACTTGTTGTCACTCAGACTCCAGAAAATACCCCTGGTTGTTGTCGGTGACGATGATCTGTGTGAGAACTCCTAGTGAGTACAAATAATAATGATATAAAATTAATTTAAAAAACAATTTTTTTAATGGTGCCAGCCTAGACTGACACCAGACGAAATATTTGTAGAGAGTCGAGGAGGATGAGAAGACCGAGGAGGAACAGCACAAACCAGACCTCCACTGAAAAAGTGCGGAGAATGCTGGGACCTTGGGGAGGCTTATTGCCACTCAAATCCCAGAGAAGATCAATTGTCCTTATCACCGAGAAATCAATGGTAAGCGGCTGTTGCGACACCGCATCGTTATTGAAACGAGGTGAAGAATAGTGGAAGTCTGGGGAGGCTTGTTGTCACTCAGACTCCAGAAATACCACTGGTTGTTGTCGGTGAGCAATCACTGACGATGATCTGTGTGAGAACTCCTAATGAGTACTATTAATACTACTACTACTACTAATAATAATAATAATAATAATAATAATAATAATAATAATAATAACAATAATAATAATAATAATAAGAAGAAGAAGAAGAAGAAGAAGAAGAAGAAGAAGAAGAAGAAGAAGAAGTAGCCTTTTATTCGTGTAATACCGAGTGTCCCATTTATCGTGGGCGGGTTTCAAATAGTAGTAACTCAGCCACTTCTGAATCAATTTTAATGAAATGTTTACACGATGTAGGTACATATTACAAGTTGTTATGACAAAAGTTTCATAATTTTCGATGATTTTATTCAATCTTTCTCGATATCACAGAACAACTTTCTGTCGCATTTCGACCCAAATTTCTCCAAAGGCTTCCCGAATTCTTTCCTTAAATTCTCGAATATTGATTGGCTTTGTTGCGTACACTTTGAATTTCCTGAATCCCCAATAAGAAAAATCGCAAGGTATAAGGTCAGGGAGCGAGGCGGCTAGAGCATATTCGGCGATCCGCGGCCTATCTATCGCTCGGGTAGTGTGTCATCGAGCCAGTGGCGCACTTACAGGCCCCAATGGGGTGGGGCACTGTTCTGCATGCATAGCAGCTCATTGTCCATTCCACTTTGCACCACATCAGGCCAAAACTCGCTTCGCAGCATTGCTAAATATCGTTCACTGGTCACAGTCTCGTCGAAAAAATAAGGCCCAAAAATCCCTCCCTGCCAAATCGCCGTGGCCCTTGGGGAGTGAAGAGATTGTTCAGCGACCTAGTTGCCCTTGGATATCGAGAAAGATTGAGCAAAATCATTGAAAATTATGGAAATCACGTTGAAGGGCATAACTAATTTTACGTGAGCTGTATTTCTCTGAAACTTTTCTCATAAAAAACTTGTAATGTGTACCTATATCGTGTGAAAATGTCATTAGAATCGGATCAGAAGTGGCTGAGTTATTACTATTTGAAACCCGCCTACGATAAATGGGGCACCCGGTATTACTTCTATAATAGAAATAGAATAAAAATATAGAACTAACATTACACAAATCCAATGGAATTGAAACTGTCAATGTAAAAAAAACACCCTCATGATCTGCCATAAGTAATGGCAGCAGCGATGATTAGTACCATACAAAATTGTCGTGAAGGTTCAATGAGGATTGAAACAGCTAAAATATTAAGAAAAAATCCTCGAACGTGGAAGCCAATGAACATAAACATATGACACTGATCAGTGATCAACCAGCGGCAAGTTGAAATCGACTAACGCCGCGTAAACGTTTTCTTCTTTTTTTATTCGTTTAACGTCATTGTTCCTTTGTTCAGGAGTAAAACGTTTTCTGATATTTGACAAGCTCACTCTCCAGTTATCACGGTTAAACGGGTCAGCTGTTTCTAAATTCAACTCTAGTCGGTCTTGTCCAATCATTTGCTTCCAAGTCATTCTTGCCCGGCCAACTTTCCTGCGATTTAGAAATTCCATGCTTCTGTAACGATTTATCCAGGAAGATGGACGTTCCACGTGACCATGCCAGCCTAATCGATTCATCCTTAGGATAACCTCCATGCTGGCCAAATGTAGTGCTTTCAGCCAATCCTTTGACCTGGGGTATTGGGTTTTGTCAGATTGTACATTACAGATCCATCTGATCATGGATCTGTCATTGCGCTTCACTCGGGCGAGAGAAGGTAAACTGCGAAGCGCTAGCGAACCTACAAAGCCAACTAGTATTCCCATGCAAATGCTTCAGTATTTGTTGTAGTGTGATACAACCACCCCTCGCGAACTGAATGAACTCGTCTTAAAGACTATAAATATATGTACATATTGTATTATAGTGCCTTCTACATAGAGTTACCAGTCGAAGATACGTCATCGACGATCAGTCCGGCAGAGGGTGAGCCTTTCTAGCATCTTCTGGCCCTGCTCTGTCGGGCTGGGGTATTTGTTCTGGGTAGTCTTAGAAGGTTAACTCTCTCAGGATTATCTTTCTTTATTTGAGCAGGGGTTAGTTTATGATCAATCACCTGAGGCACTCATACAGGCGAATGCCGACGGAGCTTCCAGACATTCTTGCAGGGTTAGAGTGCGCTACCACTTGTGTGCTGGCCTACCATCACCATCTTCCGGCATTGTGCCACATCTTCCTGTGGTTGGAGGGAAGTAAATATCTTAGATGTCGCGAATTCTTTACATAGAGTTACCAGTCGATGATACGTCTTCGACGATCAGTCCGTGTGTGGTTTAGGTATTTATTGTGGGTTGTCGTAGGAGATCCACCTTCCTATGCTTTACCTTCTCTCTTCATATTTTCTGGGGTCAGAGTGCTCAACCTCTTGTGCGCTGGCCTAATATCCTCATTTTTACGGCCCGTAAATGCCAAATCTTCCCGTGGTGGGAAGCGTGATATAAATACATTCTATGTGGAGAATAAAATATATAGTTGATTGCTAATATTGTCTTCATCGTATATACATTCTTTCTACTTCGACTACGAATAATGATATAACAGATTGGCGACGAAGAAATTTTGTATTTCTTCGGGGAGGGTAGATTCTTGGATCTTATCAGCTAGAATCTCATTGAATGTTTTGCTCCACTTTTCAAACTTCGAGTAGTGGTAGCAAAACAATAGGACCTTCTTTTGTGCAACGGTATATGGTTGGGCCTTTAAGCCTCTTATGTTTTGTTTTTTTTGCTATATTTGATGGAGATAGGGGGCCAGCACATTTGGTCTCAAAGCCTGATGGCTTACCCTGGTTGGCCTCTGTATTGGCTGGAGCACCATTTCCAGAGGCAGGAAGGTTTACACCATTGCTTAAATCTTTCCGCCTGGTATATGAACGGGTTGATGGGCCCTTTTTTATCCTGGGTGCCGGCCTGCCAGTATTTATTTTTTGTTTTTATTCATATTTTTTATTATTCATTTCCTCATTGTCAATGGCTTCTAATTCTTTATTCGAAGCTGCCCTCTATTAATAGAGGGGGTTCCCCTGTCCACAATTCAGGAGACGTGCTGGATGGCTTGAGGAGACAGCACACCATTTTTTATTTTGATTATTTGTTCAGGGTTTAGTTCAAGTAAAAAGTATCCTCATGTCAGGGTCTCTGACAAACCTCTGTACAGAGAGACCGAAGACAGCCGAGAGTGGTGTCTAGTAGGCATTCAAGTCTTCCCCTTTATTTATATATCCGGTATTAAATAACATTACAAACGAAAACAAATGAATTGAGTATATTTTCAAAAAGGGGTGATATTTTGGAGTACTACAGACACCCCTCATGAACTGAATGAACTAGTCTTAAAGACTATAAATTATAAATCAAAGGAGGCGCGAGAGCACTCTATCCATTAATAGACTTCACGAATGGCCTATGCTGGAAATCTCATTTCTTTGATCAATCATAACTCAAAAACCAATAAACCAAATTAGTTAAAACTTTGCACAAAATTTTTATTTGATAGGTTCTATAAGTGTGTACAATTTCAGCAACCCAGAGATCCAGAAAGTTCAATCATGAAATCATGTTATCCGTGTGTACGTACTTACGTACGTATGTGCCACCCTGTATCTCATCAACTATTTGATGGATTAAGCTGATTTTGGGCAGAGATAGAGGTTCTAGGGTCTAGTTGATGGCATTTTAATGTCAGTTTACCATATACCTTGATTAGTCAAACTACCAACTATATCAGTTATGAGAAGGTATAGCCTTTACAAAAGTAGTGACATTCCATGAAAAATGCCAGTATACTGAAATCATATGTCCTTAATAGGGTTAAGATGAAAATTCATATACACTAAATGTACAAAAGCAAGGAAATTCCCAAATTTGTACACTTTTATCGTCATTAAGGGTATGCGAGCACAACAGGGCTATGTATTTTACTGGTAGGAATTTTTCTTCAGCGCACCTCACACACTTCATCCACTCACGCATAGAGATTTATACTGTAGTGATGTGATAATGAAATGGTTTGTCTGATATGTAGTCATACCCTTAATTAATGCCAATAAAAGTGTAAAAATTTGGGAATTTCCTTGCTTTTGTACATTTAGTGTATATGAATTTTCATCTTAACCCTATTAAGGACATATGATTTCAGTATACTGGCATTTTTCATGGAATGTATCTACATTTTGTACTATAGAGCTATGTAGAAAATAAAATATAGAGTTGACTGATAATACACGGTGGTCGCTAGAAAAGCGGGAAATTTGAGGTTATAAATGTTATTGTTTAAATTTTATTTTGTTTAAATTTGATTGCGTCTGACTTATTCGCTTCTTCGATTTGCACGGACGACATTTTGAGTATCTGCGAGTGTATTATAATATTAGTCTTATAAAAACTTTATACAAGTTATTCTTCATAAAATTAAATTACCGTTTGACATATTTCCCGCTATTCTAGCGACCACCCTGTGTTATCTTCAGCGTATATTCATTCTTTTACGAATAAAGTATGTTAGTATTCCTTTAGAAACTTTGAGTGAGATTTTAGCCATTTTCATGTGGTTCTCCCCATCGCAGCATCGTAACTGACCGTAAAAAAGACAAAGTCATCGTCAGCAATTTTGCATGCAGTGCCCACACAAATACGCAATCCTCTCTATAAGTGTAACAAGATTAGAGATGGGTATGTAAAATTAGGATTACTATGATAATTCTCAATATAAAGTTTAAAAATAAGGTAGTGGAATTCTCTAATTAGAATTCGACTAACACTACGTGTCCCGGCAGTGACGCGTAACAGATTAGAAATCCGTCAGTCTTACGTGGCGAATAAGCATAGGGGATATTTCCCTTTCGACAGAACCAGCACACACAGAGCGTAGTGGGTTTGGAAAGATGCTGTCTCCTCCCATGAGGAGGGGGTTGGATGTTTTATGCGTATAAATGTATGATATGAGGAAATAATAAAATAACAAATAGATTGTTAAACCCGATTTCATTTGTCTATGTGTCGGTATTAATAACGTTTCTGTTATTGAGAAGAAGACAACAACAACGGAGAGAAAAGAAGATGGGAACCTTACAACCGCGAATACAGAAATACGACCTGTAGATTCTGCCGACGAAGTGGGCGCACCGTGGAGGTCGAGAAGGGCACGCCATAAAGATTGAAGAACACGCCGGTTATGCTACAAAGGCAGCTGGATGGTTTTCAAAAATTCTCCTTCATCCGGAACTACATAACAAATTATTTCACCAATCAGATACCTAAGTCTATCAAACAAGGGATTTTATTCACAAAACGAAGTATTTTGAGTTTTTTTTTCTTTCCACGTGATCCTTCACGCTTTTTCTAATTCGATATATTCATAGCATTTTAAACTTTATTATCTATATACTTATCAGTTTATCGATATATAGAAAAACTAGGAGAATATCCGCCCCCAAAAAGATACAATTGATTCCTAGAACAGAAAATCCGATGTAATGGGAAATGAAAAAGGAAAAACCAAGAGATATTTTTTATATATTCATCAACGTTTCGTCTTTATTGTAAAAAATTATAATCCTGAGGAAGTCTTACAATAAAGACGAAACGTTGATGAATATATAAAAAATATCTCTTGTGTTTTCTTTTTTCATTTACCATATATATATATATATATATATATATATATATATATATATATATATATATAGTGTGTGTGTTGGTTATTGGAATACAATTAATTAATCAATATACATATATATATATATATATATATATATATATATATATATATATATATATATATATATATTGATTGGTTGAATTCCAATGACCAAAGTAAGACGTCAGCCTACAATCATATATTGTTGTTTTTTATTGTGAGTTTTTCATGTGTTATCCTTGTGGTTATTCATATTTCTACTTTTTTAATTTGGACCAGTATGTTTATTTTAATAATCAAATCAAGGTCTCTGATGAGCAGCGTGTGACACTAAATACTTTATTTGTGTTTACACGTTTCGAAACGTTCATAAGACGATTAAAATATAGGCACTCACAAAATTAAAATAAATTAAAAAAATATGATTGTAGACTGACGTTTGATCTTAGTCATTGGAATTCAGCCAATCAATATATATGCTCTGAAGACGGAAACATAACTTTATTGAGTTTATTAATTTAAAACATTTTTATCTCGCATTACGAAGATTAACATCAATATCAATTTGATCAAATTAGAATAAGGTTTCTAGAATAATGTTCAGTAGCATTATAATGCTACTGAACATTATTCTAGAAACCTTATTCTAATTTGATCAAAATTCATTAATTATTTTGATTCCAGAAAATGTCTACAATTTCAGGCTTATGCTTAAGGAATCTTAAGAGGAAATTGAAATATTGCTTAATTTATATCTACTATTCAATGCAAATCTGATACATTTTAATTTTCAAATTGTGCCCATAGTAAGTCTTTAACATATTCCAAAGAAAATCAAATCTATTAATTGATGTTTCCGATTGTTAAAACTTTACAAAAATCGGAGGTATTTGTATTTTCACGAAGAACTTCACCAACCCTTTTTCATTCTTTTTTCAAAAAACTAAATGTAACCCATGTTTGGACTGCTTACGCCCATCAGCTGTGTTCCAAAATCTATAATGATCGGTTAATTACTTTAGTGTGTTCATACACATATATAAACATATAGACATACCTAACTTTATATTGCATAGTTAGAGATAAAATCTAGTTAATTAATTCTTAAAAATTAAAAAGAATTAAATTTATAAAAAGTTGAATCTTGCTGACGTTTTTCAATTTGAATGCAAAAATGTTCAGAGTTTTTAGTTTCCATTTTTCTCTTTTTTTTTAATTAATTCTTTCATTTCTTTTTCCCATGATCAATTTTCCCCTGTTAATTTCTCTTTATTTTGTTTCTTTTTTATTAAATCATTTTTTAAATCCCCCCTCGCGTTTTATTCAAAACTTATTCTTTAACTTTTTCATCTCACACAGTGTCATTTTGTCCTATTTCTCTCCAGTTTGAAATTAAAAATCCAAACTTTAAATTAAAAAGACTCAACTTCAAATTAAAACGGCTAAATTTGAAATTGACAAAAGCTGAATTAGAAATTCAAAATTATTAATTTCTAATATATAAAAATTGAATTAGAAATGTATAAAAGATGAATTAGAAATTGACAAAATATTCATTTGAAATAAAAAAATGTATAAAAGATGAATTAGAAATTCACAAAATATTCATTTGAAATAAAACTTTTATAAAATATGAATTAGAAATTGACAAAATATTCATTTGAAATAAAAAAAATATATAAAAGTATGAAAGAGAGATTGACCAACTTTGTATTTGAAACGGACAAAAGATGTATTCGCAATTTACAAAGTCAAAATGCGAAATTAACAAAGAAGTTGAATTATAAAAAAGCTGAACTTAACAAAAGGCAAATTAGAAATTGACAACAGCTGAATTCAAAACTAACAACAGCTGAATTCGAAATTGACAAAAGCTGAATTCAAAATTGACAACAGCTGAATTCAAAATTGACAACAGCTAAATTCAAAATTGAAAAAAGCTGAATTCAAAACTGACAATAGCTGAATTCAAAATTAACAACAGTTGAATTCAAAACTGACAACAGCTGAATTCAAAATTGACAAAAGCTGAATTCAAAATTGACAACAGCTTAATTCAAAACTGACAAAAGCTGAATTCAAAATTGACAAAAGCTGAATTCGAAATTTACATTAGTTGAATAAGAAATTGAAAATATGCTGAATCCTAAATTGACAAAAGCTAAATTAAAAATTGAAAAAAATGCTTAATTAGAAATTGAAAATATGCTGAATCCGAAATTGACAAAATCTAAATTCGAAATTGAAAGAAATACTTGATTATAAATTGACAAAAGACTGAATTTCCTATTTAGCTTTGTTCGCTTTTATTCATGCACAATTCATTCTTTTCCTATTTCTTTCTTATTCATACTTTTCTTCTGTACCAAACAATTTCTCCATAACTTTGGCCCTACTTTTGGTTCAAAAGACATCCTTTCAATTTGATATTTTATTTTATTCAAGGCAATTTTTGTGCGACCAACCAATGTTCCCCATCCAATGTTATCTTTCCCGCCAAGTTGTCGGCCATTATTTTGTACACAATTTCATTTTGACTCCATTTATTTGGTTTTCGCTGTTTTGTTTCTTTTATTTCTGCGTCTCTGTCTTTGTCTTTGTCTTTCTCTCTCTCTCTCTCTCTCTCTCTCTCTCTCTCTCTCTCTCTCTCTCTCTTCCTTCGTTTCTGTCTGTCTTTGTATCCCTCTCTTTCAATTGCTCTATCTCTCACTCTCACCCTTTCTTTGATTAAATACAAAGTTTCACATCGCATCATCACTAGAATTAATGCCAAAATATTTTTTCCTGAATATTTTCCATTTTCCCCCCTAACCCAAACCCGTCACGTCCTGGCGTCTGCAGACGACCGCAAGACAAGAGGCGCTCTTTGTAATAAAATTCATAACGGTGTTATCGATTTTTCTTACTCAACGAAATAACCCCTTTTAAAATCAGTCGCCATTCCAACTTCGACGCCTATCCTACATAAATGTTATCTTCCTCTTGATTTATTTATTCTTTCTTTCTGTCTTTCTTTCTCTCTAGCGTGATTACAAGAACACAAATAAAAGACATATTCCTGATACGCTCGTGTCGTTGTGTTTCTTCCAGTTGATGAAATATCACGCACGGTTTTGTCATTTCTATGTTATTTTGACCGTGTTGGGCCACCGTAACTTCCGAGAAATATCGATACATATTTTATTTTCGTATTTCGTTTTATTGTTTCAAACAAATTCGCTTTAATAGATCTTGCTTACTCTTTAACCCGTTCTATAAGTCCATGCTTTTTAGAATCACGCATAAAAGCCATACTTCGTGCCGATCATCTAACCATTTCGTGTTTATATATATATATATATATATATATATATATATATATATATATTTAAAAATTTATTTGAGAAATTAGTTAACAGACACGTGAATTCATATCAATAAATGAAATTTTTTATCTTTTTTTTCTTTTTTTTCTTTTTTTATGATTCCAAATTTTCGGTTTAAACAAACCATAATTTGGAATTATAAAAAAAATTTTTTTAAATAAATTTTCATTTATTGATATGAATTCACGCGTCTGTTAACTGGTTTCTCAAATACATTTTCCAATATATCTACTAACGACGCTTATAAAACTGTAGTAACACTTATATTATTCATTTCAGGCCAACCAGGGCAATAACTACATCACCGGACATATATAAAAAAAAACCTTCCAATAACATCGGAGGAGATCGCAAATCTTCGGCCATACCGTCAGATTTTTACCATGAAAAGAAAAAAAAGAAATTACAATGTCTGTTTACCATAATTATGGTTTGTTAAAACCGAAAATTTGGAATTATAAAAAAATAAAAAAATAAAAATTTTCATTTATTGATATGAATTCACGCGTCTGTTATCTGGTTTCTCAAAGAAATTTTCAAATATATCTACTAACGACGCTTATAAAACTGTAGTAACACTTATGTTATATATATATATATATATATATATATATATATATATATATATATATATATATATATATATATATATATATATATAAATGCAGATTAGTAGTCCGAGGCTGTAGCAATGCGATGTAGTTGCCGGAAGATGGAAAAAGTGAACAGAAATAAAACGAAACTCAAAACGATTTATTAATAATTTCACGAAAAACTGATTAAATACCAGAATAGTAAATACTGTCTGGTAAATAAAAAGTTCGGCAAAAGGTAATCTTAAATTTTCGAAAGAAAAACTTTCATTTTCAAAAGACAACAATAGAAGACCGAGAGGGTCGAAAAAACGGGAAAACCCGGTGTCAAACCATTGAAACACCGCAGCGGTGTTTAAATGGTTTGATATTGTGTGTGTGTGTGTGTGCTTATTGGAATTTAACCAATTTATCAATATATATATATACATATATATATATATTAATTGGTTGAATTCTAATGACCAAGATAAGACGTCAGTCTACACTCATATATTGTTTTTTTTTCATTGTGAGTTTTGCATGTCTTA
>OY744518.1:78971136-79008636 GCA_963556195.1 Sepiola atlantica
GTTATGAGGAACCCACACATCAAGTTTTGAAACATAACCGAGTTTATGCAATTCGTTTTCCCCGCTCGATTTCGAAATCTTGAGAATGTCTACGATTGTTTCTGGTGGTCAAAAGGGCAATCTGGTTCAACTACGGCTTTCACTTGGACACTATCGATCATCTTTGGCTGGCGAGAGCGACGAGCATCTCTAACTAAAACATTTCCGTGTTCGAATCGAGCAACCCATTACTAGAACACTCGTTCTCTAACAGCATTTTCCCCTATACACACGGCATATCTTTATGCAGGTTTTTGTGGCTTATTTTTCCTTTTCTGAAGTAAAAAAGCATCAGATGTCGATAGTGATCTGCTTGATCTTCCATCACAAGGCCTGAAATACAAGCAAAAATGTAAGAACATCTCTACTCAGAGGCTTATTACACATTGACGTCTCGCTACACCAAATACAGGATTTGAAGAATAAGAATATAAAACGATCTTTAGTAGGCCGAAAAGATGACATTCAAAAAACGAACGAACTTTTTCGCCAGCCCAATATTTTTCTGCGTTTTCTTTATTCTGTTGAAAGGGGAAGGGCACAGACTCCTGATAAGTGTTAAGATCTTTCGAAATGTACCAAGAGGCTAAAAACAACAACAACAGCAAAATAAAAGAATAGAAACTCACGAAAATCAATATGATGAATGGTTTCCAGCAATCATTCATGAAACATTGCTGAAGTGTGAACCGTGCAAGAAAATCGATAATGGTAACATTTCCCAGGTTTCTGCAATATCAGAATCATTCGAAAAGCTTCTTTTTTTTTAATCGATCAGCAACGTTATGCCGATCTGGCACGGACTAATAAAGCTCGTATTGAAGAAATCTCCCAAAACAAAATAGTCTTCGATTCTACTTCGTTCATCCGTTACAATCGTTTCAAGTATGAGCAACATTTCTAGGGTTGCTGGAAAAATGGTTGGATCATTCCACCGCTCCAGAAAGTACCTCGGTCATGACGCAACGCTCTACTTGTATAGGAGTCAAATACGACCTAAGATGGAGTACTGTGGCCAAATCTAGAGAGGTGCCGTCCAAGGCACTATTTCCTTCTTTGAAGAGTACAAAATGGACTTCGAAATCTAGTGGGGGATGTCCTCTTCGCTCCCCTACAGCCTCTTTCTCACAAAAGAGACGTTGCTAGTCTTTCTCTACTCTATCGTTATTTTTATGGTAGGTGCTCGACTGAGCTCCAACATATTGCTTCTCCCTGCACAACATTCACAGCAAAATCCCTTCTAGCTAAAACCACTGTGAATATTTTTCTGTCTTTCTCTGTGTACCTGGAACTAACCGGACTTTCATGCGTTTTCTTTCCAATAACTAGTTTCTTTCCAATAACTAATCGTCGATGGAACACAATACTACGGGGCTGCTTCCTAGCTGACTATAACATGGTCGTTTTCAAATCCAATGTTAAAAAGATTCTTGTCGAGCCGTCATTTTAAATAATTAAATTCTGCCATCGTTAGCAATCCTCACGGTGCTGTTTCACCGCCCACTTGACAAACTCATTAACTCTTTCCTCGAGTGGCCGTTGAGACTTTATAAGCAGTGACTTGTTAGTTAGATTTATAGGCGTCAACCTGAATGGGGAGTTGGGCAGAAAGATTTTTGTTCACACTACATTTCAATTTCTGCATGTTGGTATGGTCGGGAAAACAGAGAGCAGGGAGGGGAATCCGAAGTCAAGCGGTCCGAGGAAATAAGCTATTAGAAAAGAAAATTTTCAACCATAAAAGGACGTCCACAAGTGAAGCGGTGTGATTTTGCTTCGAGGGTCGGGGATATTTACGTTGCGGAGTTACAAGTGCAGTAAGTTACTTGGACCACATTCCGTTGAAGTACTTGTAAAACAAGCACAACGATGCAACACTGCGGCGATGCGACAGGGGTTGATGCTTTGTAGACAGTGTGGGACCTATTATGTTAGAAAATTTGTTTTGCACCTTGTCCAAGACGGAGAGGCTAGTGGATTGGTGCACCAGCCCGAATGTGGCAACAACACTCCATGCACGGGCGAATAGTGGCTTTATAGAGATATAGGTGTGAGAAGATTTCTAGCCCGGTAGAGGAAGCCTACCTTCTTTGCGGTAGACTTACGGTAGAGTTTACATTACTTAGATAATTTGAACTACTATTCTTATCTTTGTTGTTATCTTCACAGCGTTTCGGCCGATTAAACCTCCAACCTTCTTCAGATGTGTCTTTTAAGAACTTGAGAACCTTCTAATTGAAATTAGGAATCGTTATGTAGAACTCTGGAACCTGTATGGAATATCGATCTGAACACTTTCTTCAATCCACAGAGGTAGATAATTTATGCTATCCTTAGTTAGTATCGCCTGTAGTAAGGATTGAACCTTCAACCTCCACTTAGAATTAATTGTTACCTAACGAAGTTAACAAGTATGGCATGTGCCCCTATGCCTAAGTGACAGTCTTCTGTGATTGAATAAAACGGGTACTTATCTACGGGGTTAAGAACATAAAAAATTCACAAAGAGAAAAACAAGACCCGTACAGGATTCGAACCTGTTCCTACAAAGAATTTAGTTGACATCAGTTTTACCGTTTGCCCAACGGACATATGGTGAATCGAAATTCGAATGTTTACAGATAATTTAGACTCTTACATTTAAAAACTAAACAAAAGATCATCCTTGTTTTTTAGAAATCTTTAATTTAAAAAATCTGCCGAAGGAAAGGAATTTCGGTTACACGGACCCGATGTAAGAATTCCTTGTGATACTTTCTTAATTATTTTGACTTGGTTTTCCATGACGTTTGATGAGCTTGTTCTGGTGAGACATTATGATATGCATCCGAGATTTTTTTCTGAGCATTTGACTTTTGAATTTTTGGAGAATCCAAGTTTAGCATATATCACTTCCGTTTCGCTATCGACGTTCTTGGTTCGTTTCTGGACATTTTCTGAATGTTTCGTTCAGCTTCATATTGCATGGTTTTCATCTGGCAACTGACTCTGAAGAAAGGATATTCATGTGGCAGCTTGCATTTGTTCATGTATGCTTAGAAATTTTCCAGAAACGCAAATTTCGTTTGCTCCAAAATTTACATTAATTTCTAACGCCTATCTTTCCTTTAAAATAAGAACTTAAACATTATTTTCGCGTCACAAACGCACCACGTATTTTCAAATATTGGCTTCTATGATTTTCTTCAAATCAGTCATCTTGAGAAAGTCTTGAAATAAAGACAAAACGTTGATAAATATATAAACAATTTTCGGTTTTTCTTATTTTGATTTTCCATGTATATATATATATATATATATATATATATATATATATATATATATATATATATATATATATAAACGATACAGGTATTCACAGTTCCAAAATTGTATTAGAATCCGTCCAATGTTTCTGCTATTACGCAGATATCTGATATATGGAAACTAGTGTAATCGCGATCAGGTGCAACCACTCCCTCATGAATGAGGAACAGAATATGATGACAACGATAATTCTGATATCTACCGATGACTTTTGAGGTAGATCTTGAGGTTAATGATGTGCTGGCATACTGTCGCCAAGTGTCCAACTTGGCTCAGCTCCATCGGAAATAAATAATGGCATTTCCAAACATGGTGGACATTATTTTAAATATTTCGCCTCGATCTGGAAAGTTATTGTTAATGCAGATTTAAAATTAACTAATTGAACATTTTTCTTTTCTTTTTTTGCTAATGGAGCAATATTTTTTTTTGGGGGGGGGGAACAGGTTTGCCAGATCAGATTAAGAAGAGCAATTGCATGGAACGTTGTAAGATGGAATTAGATGGATTCCGAAAAGAATGGTAAAAAAGGAATAAAGAGGGTTTTTAAATATATTTTATTCACCCCATACAAAGCAATATTGATACTGGAGCATAAGGGGCTACTGTAATCATCATCATCATCATCATCATCATCATGGTTTTTCATAATTCATGAAGGATGGAATCCCTCGCTGATTCCTTCCACCTTGTTTTGTCCCTGGCTAGGCGTGGCCACGTAGGGCCTAGTTGGTTATCGAGGTCGTCTCTCCACAGGGTTTTTGGCTTTGAGGTCCATTCTATCGCTGTAGATGTCAGCCTGTTTGTAGTTCTCGAAAGGGCTACCTGCCCAACTATATTTAGCCGTTCGTATAGTTTTGATGATGACGTTTACTCTAGTTTGATATCTGATCCAGGTGTTTCTTTTTCTTTCACGTAGACTACTGTCAAGCAAATGCGTTCGAGTTAGCGTTGTGCTACTCTTAGATTTTCTATTGCTGAATTATTGAGTGCCCATGTTTTACTATCATATGTCATAACAGGCATAACTATATTCGTTGAACACTTTCCGTTTTATGTTCATAGTGGATTTTCTATTGGAGTAAGGACCAGATTTATAAGGGGGTTACCTTGTTGGGCAGTTGGGAAGTATAATAGTTGTTCACATTACATTTAAATTTCTGCATGTTGGTACTGTAAGGGAAACGGGGAGCAAAAAAGGAATTCCAAAGGCAAGCGATCGGATTAAAGAAGTAATCAGATTAGAAAACCTGCTCTCATTTATAATGACGAGGTAGGATTGAGCAACTAGTCGGTGGGTCAGGAGTATTTTCGTTTAGGGGTACAAGTGAAATAAGATTGTCAAAGCACATTGCATTAAAGTATTTATAAAACAAGCACGGATATGCAACTCTAGTGGTGCAACAGGGGAGGGAGTTTGGCAGACGTGCAGGACCTATTAGGTTAGAAATTATGTTTTTCTCCTGTTCAAGATGGATATGCTAGTAGTTGGTGCAGCAGCCCAGATGTGGCAATAATACTACATGCACAGGTGAATGGTGGCTTTTTAGAGATATAGGATACTAGCATGGTTGGGAAGGGTGTGTTGGGACAAACGTTATTTCCCTTGGGGGAAAGTGCTTAGATCCCCAAATCTCGTGCTCACAGCCGAGAAATAGGATTAGATTTAGCCGTCCTTTGCTCGTCAGACGCGCTACAGACATGGTCGTATTCAAGGCTCATATATCCTAACAGAAAAAAACACGACGTAAAAATGATTTTACATGCATAATGTCTTCTATTGCATGGGGACAATGTATTCTGTATGTAATATTCTATCTTACTTGTCTCGTTAATTTTCTTAAAAATATCATTTTTTGCTGCGGATTCCAAATATTCACCCGATATTTTTAGAGAGTCTAACCAAGAGATTGTTTTAGGATCAAAACCGTCCCTCTAAGTGCAACTGTTTGAATTTCTATTGCACTTGGTTAACCGGGTATATTCGTCAGGTAGTTTTTTCAAAATCTTTTTCATAAGCCCAGTAGCTCCTATGATTACTGGAATGATGAAGATCTTCCTAAGATTCCAGTTTCTTTTTATGTCGTACATAACACCTTGTTATTTAGTTATCTTCTCCCTCTCAGCTCTGTTTGAGCCAGCATCATTAGAGACACTGACTTCAACTAGAGTTGCTACTTCCTTCTTTTTGTCCCATATCAGTATATCACGTTTCACAGCACTGTTTATCTATGTATGTAGCTGTAGGAATTGCATCGTCATAGTGGATGGTGCATTACTCATTTCTACCACTTCTTTCTTGTATGTTCCCAGTACTTGCTGCTGCATTTGATTTTCAATTTCTTACAGATAGTCTAGAAGAGATATTTACAGACTCCATTTTGTCGCATTGTATAGTAGCCGTCCATCAGCAGAACCTTACAACTTTATGTCAGGTGGCTAACACTCATTACATCTGTGTGACAGTATCTGCACTTGTCGTTACTGGGACCACTCATCTTCTAAAAATCATCGGTCATGAAGCCTCGATCTCTATAGTTTGTCGTATGCAATCTATTAATACATGAATTGTCTTTGTCAATCACAGCCTTTAAAATCGCTGTTTACTTTTCAAAACGTATGGCATTGTCAACATATACACGGAAATACTTCGCAGCCCTACGTGTGTCGAGAATAAATATAATTTCTTTACAAACACGTTGTAAACTTGCTGAAATATAATTTAAAATACTTCAGAAGCATTTTGGGATCTATCGTATGATATATTTAACAAAAATTGATCTCATAGTGTGAAAAGAAGACAATACAACAAATAACTAACTTTATTTCCTTCGCGATCGCAGGAGACAAACGTTAACATATTGTAAAAGGATAACAATACCACAAATACCGACCTCTACTCCCTTCAGCGTCTTAAACTTATCTCGATAATAGGATACACACGTTGACATTTTGTGAAAGAAAGACAATACAACAAATAACTAACTCTATTTACTTCGGCGTCTTAAACTTATCTCAGTCACAGTATACAGACCCTTTGCATATTGTGAAAAGAAAGACAATACAACAAATAACATATTCTATTCCCATCGGCGTCTTAAACTTATCGCAATTACAGGATACACAGCTTAAAATATTGTGAAAAGAAAGACAATACAACAAATAACAGACTCTATTCCCGTCTTAAACTTATCGCGATCACAGGATACAGAGCTTAAAATATTGTGACAAAAACAGAATACCACAAATACCTAACTCCATTCTCTTCGGCGTCTTAAATTTATCGCAATCACAGGATAAAAACCCTAACATATTGTGAAAGAAAGACAATAAAACAAATAACAAACTCTACATACTTCTGCGTCGTAAACTTATCGCGATCATAGGATACACTGCATAAAATATTGTAACAGGAAGGTAATACAACAAATAACTTACATTATTTCTCTTCAGCGTCTTAAACCTATCTCGATCACAGGATACAGACCCTTTCATATTGTGAAAAGAAAGACAACCCAACAAATTACTAATTCTATTCTCTTCGGCGTCTTGAACTAATCTTGATCACAGGATTAAAACTTTTACACATCGTTAAAAAAACCAATACAACGGCTTCTTAAATTCATCGATATTAGATGGTGCACATCTTTACATATTGTGAAAAGCAGACAATAATACTAATAGCGTTCTTTTTTCCTTTCAGTGTCTTAACCGTATCGCGATCACCGGATACACATATTAACATATTGCGCAACGCAGACAATACAACAAATGATTACCTCTATTCCCTACGGCGTCTTAAAATTATCGCAATCACACGATACACACCATAACATATTGTGAAAGGAAGACAATAGAACACAATTTATATTATTTCCTTCAGCGTCTTAAACTTATCTTGAACACAGGATACAGACCATAACATATTGTGAAAAGAAAACAATACAACAAAAAAATAACTCTATTCTTTTCGGCGTCTTAAACTAATCTCTATCACAGGATACATATATGTACATATTGTGAAAATAAGACTTTAAGATACAGACTTTAGCATATTGTGAAAGGAATACAATAAAACAAATAGCTAGCTCTATTCCTTTAGGCGTCTTAAACTTATCGCGATCACAGGATACAGACTTTAGCATATTGTGAAAGGAATACAATACAACAAATAGCTAGCTCTACTTCTTTAGGCGTCTTAAACTTATCGCGATCACAGGATACAGACTTTAGCATATTGTGAAAGGAATACAATACAACAAATAGCTAGCTCTACTTCTTTAGGCGTCTTAAACTTATCGCGATCAAAGGATACAGACTTTAGCATATTGTGAAAGGAATACAATACAACAAATAGCTAGCTCTATTTCTTTAGGCGTCTTAAACTTATCGCGATCACAGGATACAGACTTTAGCATATTGTGAAAAGAATACAATACAACAAATAGCTAGCTCTATTCCTTTAGGCGTCTTAAACTTATCGCGATCACAGGATACAGACTTTAGCATATTGTGAAAAGAATACAATACAACAAATAGCTAGCTCTATTCCTTTAGGCGTCTTAAACTTATCGCGATCAAAGGATACAGACTTTAGCATATTGTGAAAGGAATACAATACAACAAATTTCTAGCTCAGTTCTTTTAGGCGTCTTAAACTTATCTCGATCAAAGGATACAGACCCTTTTATATTGTGAAAAAAAGACAATACAACAAAAAACAAACTTTATTCAGTCTTCCGTCTAAAACCTATCGCGATAACAGGATACACACCGTAACATATTGTGAAATGGACAATATACAACAAAAAACTAACTCAAATCCCTTCGGCGTTATAAACTAATTTCGATCACAGGATACAAAACTTTACATATTGTGAACGGAAGACAATAAAACTAATAACTAACTCTATTCCTTTAGGCGTCTTAGACTTATTGCGATCACAATATACACACTTAAACATATTGTGAACGGAAGAAAATAAAACAAATAACTAAATGTATTCCCTTCAGCATCTTAAACTAATCGCGCTTACAGGATACAACCCTTAACATATTATGAAAGGTGCACAATTCAACAAATAACTAACTCTATTTCTTTTGGCGTCTTAAACTAATCGCGATAACAAGATACACACCTTAACATATTGCGAAAGGAAAATAATACAACAAATAACTAACTCTATTCTCTTTGGCGTCTTAAACGTATTGCGATCACAGAATACACATCTAAACATATTGTGAAAAGAAGGCAACACAACAAATAATTACAGGATACACACCTTAACATATTGTGAAATAAAGACCATACAACAAATAATTACCTCTATTTCCTTCGGCGTCTTATATCTTTCGCGATAACAATATACACACCTTAACTTATACAAGACCATACAACAAATGCCTAACTCTATTCCCTTCAGCGTCTTAAACTTCTCGCAATCGCAGTATACACACTTGAACATATGAAAGTAAGACAATAACTAACTCTATTCTCTTTTGGCGTCTTTAATATCTCGTGATTACAGGATACACACCTTTACATATTGTGAACGGAAGGCAATACAACAAATAAGTAACTTTATTCCCTTCGGCGTCTTAATCTTATCGCTATCACAGGATACAGACCTTAATATATTTTGAAAGGAAAACAATACAACAAATACTATCTTTATTCTCTTCGGCGTTATAAACTTATCGCGATCACAGGATACCGACCTTAAAGTATTTTGAAAGGAAGACAATACAACAAATAAGTAACTCTATTCCCTTCGATGTCTTAAAGTTATCGCGATCACAGGATACCGACCTTAAAGTATTTTGAAAGGAAGACAATACAACAAATAAGTAACTCTATTCCCTTCGATGTCTTAAAGTTATCGCGATCACAGGATACCGACCTTAAAGTATTTTGAAAGGAAGACAATACAACAAATAAGTAACTCTATTCCCTTCGATGTCTTAAAGTTATCGCTATCACAGGATACCGACCTTAAAGTATTTTGAAAGGAAGACAATACAACAAATAAGTAACTCTATTCCCTTCGATGTCTTAAAGTTATCGCGATCACAGGATACCGACCTTAAAGTATTTTGAAAGGAAGACAATACAACAAATAAGTAACTCTATTCCCTTCGATGTCTTAAAGTTATCGCGATCACAGGATACCGACCTTAAAGTATTTTGAAAGGAAGACAATACAACAAATAAGTAACTCTATTCCCTTCGATGTCTTAAAGTTATCGCGATCACAGGATACCGACCTTAAAGTATTTTGAAAGGAAGACAATACAACAAATAAGTAACTCTATTCCCTTCGATGTCTTAAAGTTATCGCGATCACAGGATACCGACCTTAAAGTATTTTGAAAGGAAGACAATACAACAAATAAGTAACTCTATTCCCTTCGATGTCTTAAAGTTATCGCTATCACAGGATACCGACCTTAAAGTATTTTGAAAGGAAGACAATACAACAAATAAGTAACTCTATTCCCTTCGATGTCTTAAAGTTATCGCGATCACAGGATACCGACCTTAAAGTATTTTGAAAGGAAGACAATACAACAAATAAGTAACTCTATTCCCTTCGATGTCTTAAAGTTATCGCGATCACAGGATACAGCTATTAAAGTATTGTGAAAAGAAAGAGTATACGCACTTGACTCCTTTCTATATCTCTCAGGCTTCAATATTTTCAACGAAGTCAGGTAAGTAGATGTACTCCACTACCTTTACCTTGTGTGGAATTTTAAAAAAAAACGGAAACAGTTGAGCGGGCATAAAGCCTGCATCCAATTAGATTGGCAACAACAAGCAATGAATTGATATAAAGCAAACTCTACAATGTTATCGCTTGCGTGACGATGACGTTTACATATTTTGGGGCGAAAAAAAATGCATTTTTAATTCGATTTTATTCCAGCATATATTGGATTAAAGCTGGATAATATTAAAAGTTCGGTGCTTGCATATGATTCATTTCGAAATCGCTCAGCGATGATTTAATGGATGCCAGTACAGACTATGGAATCGATTAAATTGTCTTGAATGTCCCTCGAGGGAGAAGTTGAGCGGAGACTTTGAATGTTTGACTACGCCCTTTGTCGTCCGCCAACCGACCCGATTCACAAGAAAGTAGCACAGAGATGACGCAAAAGGAGGGAGGTCAACGAAGGCTTGGCTCACGACCCACAAAGTTTACTTGGAAGCTGTAGCCGACCCGACCGACTTTGTCGTTCGACGATGGGACAATGAATTGTTTGGAGCAAAGATTAGTAGTTGTTCTGATACTACACTTCCTCTATTGCTTTTTTTCGGTCAGTGAAGGTTTTGTTTGGTTTGGTTGTTTTGTTTTACGGCATATCAACCCATTTCGGTTTATCTAATACTGAATCAGGTCATTTAGTTAACAGTTTTTATGCTTCAGGTTCTTTAAATGTTTAAGTATTTACGGTCATTTAAGTAAAAGTCAGTTAATCGTTCGAAGCTGAAGCAACTTTTATTTTTGTCCTAATCCAGGGTGCACATTTTAGGAGAGCTAGATTTTACCCACATTAAATAAAGGAACAAATTTGTACAATCATATTTAATTTGTACAATAGTATTTAATACTAAAAATAATCAAGCATTAACAAGATAAGAAAAACCTGACAAGAAAATAAAATATCAGTTAATCTGCATAGATTCCCTAGACGCAGTGCTCTAAATGATAGCGTCCGACGGGGCCTAGACATCGCTTGCTTCCCGTAGATCCTCGAACCTGTTGGTCTCGACAGACGCGATGGCAAACGACCTGATGGCCTGACGGCGTGTCCCTTCGTAAACGGCATGTCACTTATATAGGATGCGACTTGTGTCGACAGTTTTGTGCCCCCGTCAGTGACAGAATCGGCAAAAGACTCTGGACATGCAGTGGCGTCAGCAAAGGACCGCAATCAATCAAAATATCCCGGTTTCCTCGACAGATTTGTGTTCCAACCGATCGCCGTGGAGGCAAGTAGAGCTATGGGTCCTGCTATGCGCGACTTTCTCAACAAATATGGTCTCTTAATGACGCGCCACACCGGGGACCATTGTGAGTTGACTTGGCTTTACGAGTGCCTCTCCATCGCCACTATTTGTGGAAACGCCTCGAGCCTGCTCTCGGCCGGCCAAGCGAGTAGATCATCCGATAAAACTTCCTGATAATTGTATATCGGTTTCGAAGGGGAGACATTTTATTGGTTGACTATTATTTGTTCTTACATTCCTGCAATGTTATTGATATTAGACATTTTTCCCTTTCATCTTAATATTTTTCATTTGTATTTAATTGATATAATTAACAATTTTTGCGTAAACGTAAGTTTATTCATTTAAAATCTAAAATGTTCATCTTTACTTTAAAAAAATAATAAATTGCTATTTATCATTGTTTAAGAAATCTGCATAGAAATGTCAATTATCTTTTCACTAAGCAAATAATTTGAAAAACTTTCTTCAAAAGAATGACCCAAATAATATCTTAAACAACCTGAAAAAAGCAAAAATGTATACCAAGATCTAAAAATCAAACAAAATCACTCACACATTATGAATAGTCAAATTCCACATTCTCAAAACAACTTTGTAAAAATTGACTGATTCTGCAGAGAAAAAAACTGTTTGACCTGAGATGACTTTTATAAAGGTTAATAGGTCGTTTAACGCTAACAAATGACCAAAACAAATAAACATTAACAACCGACCTTGTATCTAAGTCTTCCCTTGTAGGGAGGCAAATAAATAGGGGCAAACGTCGATGGGTTGCGTTGACTCGCAACGCTGCAAATTCATTTTGAATCGCTTCAACTCCCCGAGTGAATCCCATCAGAAGAAAAAGAGAAGGGTAATTCCTCTCGAATCTCATACGTCCATGTCCGTACGAATACAGTTTTGAAAAGCATGAATTTATTATTTCCCCTCTATCAAGTGCGAAATAACAACGTATCTTCAATCAATCGTATACATAAAATTGTGTACAGTGTCTGTCGCGTCATAGGCATTACATAACCCGAAAAAGGGTTGATATGCCGTAAAACAAGCAAACAAAACACCATGGTTGATATATAACAGATATACCCAGCAATTGGTGAAACGCTGAAAATAAGTATTGAGTTTTCAGCATTAAAGCGTTTTTCTTGTTTTACGGCATATCAACTCTTTTCGCATTATTTAAGGCTGAATTCAGTCATTTGAGTAACAGTTTTGAATCTCCAAGTTTTTAATATCTTCAAATATTTTATTCGTGGTGTTTGGTTTGATTGTTTTGTTTTACGGCACATCAACCTTTTTCGGGTTTTTTTAAAAGTCAAACCCACTCATTTTTGTAAACGTTTGTTGTTGTTGTTTTGTTTTATGGCGTACCGACCTATTTCATTTTATTTAATACCTAATCCGGTCATTTTGATAAAAAAAGGTTTTTAAGTACATAATATATTAAAATATTTATTCATGGTGGTTGATTTGGTCGTTTTGCTTTACGGCATATCAACCCTTTCGGATTATTTAATGCCGATTTCAACTATTATCATAAAAGTTTTTATGCTTCAATTTTTTGATGTTGACGAATATTTATTCGTGGTGTTTAGATTGATAGCTTTGTTACGACGTATCTACCTTTTTGTTGTTATTTAATGCGGAATCCAGTCATTTGCATAAAAAGGTTTTTAAGTACATAATATATTAAAATATTTATTCATGGTGTTTGATTTGGTTGGGTTTTATTTACGATATATAAACCTTTTTCGTACTATGTAATGCCGAATTCAGTCACTTCGTTAAAAAAATTTTGAAGTCCGGTTTTGAATATATTAAAATATTTATAAATTAATTTGATTTGGAGGCAAAAACTTTGTAAATAATTTTTAAACGATAGATTCTTTCCGTCCAACATGTGCCAGCATGTAAAACGGACATTAAACAGATGAAGATGGGCGGATGGACGGATGAATGGATAGATAGATGGATGGATGGTGGGTGTAGTAGTGATGATGATGATGATGATGATGATGATGATGATGATGATGATGATGATGATGATGATGATCATCATCATCATCATCATCATCATCATCATCATCATCATCATCATCATCATCATCATCATCATCATCATCAACAACACAGGGATGGGACCTACCACTCTAGGTCAAAGTTGACCTGGGAATAATCATAACAAAGTGCTGACTCTACACTTCCCAAAGCTTCCAAATCAGGGCCACATCACCGAGTTATTTTTTTATTATTATATATATTAATAGATCACTACATACCAAGGCCAAAAACCACTCAAGGATAAGAGATTTTCAGTTGGATGATGGAACAGTAAGGATGGAGAACAATGATTCATTCACGAGTTGACTCGACATATATTTGTTGACATTGGACTTTTTTGTAACTAAAAGCTCAGCACTTATGAAGGCCTGGGGACACTCGAGGATTAGTGTTAAAGAGATCGTCAGGTACGATCGCCTCCACAAGAGAATTGGAAACATTAGGTGGGATGGGTAGGCCATTATTTTAATTGATTGTCCATGGGGAAGACTCAAGTGTTTGTTCACATTGGACTTGAAAACGACATTCCTGTACTCGGTTGGGAAGCAGACTCGTCATATCTTGTCGCAGAAAGGGGGGTGTTCTATGAAATAAACTCTGGTCATGGAAGTTTCGTCTTGTTTTTTTGGTAAGAAGAGAAAGAAGCATTCCTTGCTGTGGCTGTAGCTAGACGAGTTTATACTGAGCATAATTTGATGGGGCTGGTACCAGGTGTTGGAGCTCAGCCGAGCACCTACCATGAACATAGCGACACAGAAGAAAGAGGCTAGTAACATCTCGTCTGTGCGAAAGCGGCTGAAGGAACGAGAAAAGAACTTTTCCCACTAGATTGCGAAGTCGGTTTTGGACTCCGTAAAGACAGGAAAGCGTGCTCCGAGCGGCACATTCCAAGATATGACAGCAGTACCTCCCCATCTTAAGTTGTATCTGGCGCTACTTTCTAAAGCGGTGAAATTTAGTCAACCATCAATCTTAGCTACAGATTTCTCTTCGAATCTAACGTCAATAAACACTTATCATAAACCGTCTTTGTAAGCAATTGATCTGTATCCTCGAGAGGCTTCTAACATTGATAAGCGGTTACTCATCTGTAAAAAAAAAAGACGGTACAATTGTAAAATATTAGTTAGAATAATATGCGTTTAATACTAGTGAACACCCGCCGTCAAAAAGGACATCAAATATTATGCTTTGTCAGTGTTCTAACTTGCTATTTATCAAGATACATTATTAAAAAATTCATATAAAATCATAGAATTGCGTTATTAATTTAATTTTTCATATATTATGTATTATCATCATTTCTGATGACACAAAGAAAAAAAACACCCACCGTTGACTTTTTATAATAGATTGTAAGATTTATTTCAAAATTCATTTCATGCGGCGGGTAATTCTGGGGTAGTAGTCCGACTTGCAATCTGTGTTCTCGTTTTACCTCACCACTGTTTTCCCAACAGTACCAACTTGTGGAAATTTAAATGTAATATGAAGAAATATCATGCTGCCCAACTCCCCACCAAGGTTGCTCTCTCGAAATCTGGCCCATACAACAGTAGCCCCTCACGCTTTACTTGCAATATGCCTTGTTATAGGGAAATAAAAGTTTTTAAAATATTTCGCATGATTGGATAGAATTACATATATATATATATATATATATATATATATATATATATATATATAATAGAATTAACGATAAGTGAAGTATCGTAAAGTGATCTATCGTGATAAAGTAAAGCTCAATACGTTGAGTAGAGCACTCAATTTTAAAGAAGGAAAGATGAAGATAAAAAATTGCATAAAATTACATAAAATTACATAAAATTGATACAAATTTTATTACATCGAAAGTTCAAGTGCAAGGAGTTACACTAATCCTTAAACCATGGTTTTTCAAAGATAAAAATTTGTATCAATTTTATGTAATTTTATGCAATTTTTTTTTTCATCTTTCCTTCTTATATATATATATATACAGTATCTACAATAAGTGAGTACACCCAACAAATTTTTTACTTTTTACTTCATAGAACTTTAACTTTTCGTAGGATTTAAATGAAACTCGATGTGAACATAGCCATGTAGTCGTTTAATAGCTGTATAAACTATGAAGGAACAAATATCTTTTCAATGCAAAAAAATTGAACAAAAACATTTGGAACAAGTAACAAAAAGTGAGTACATATGAGCATTTTAAACAAATAATCTTATTTTTAATACTTTGTATGGCCTCCATTGTTATCAATAACAGCAGACAACCTCCTAGCCATCGATTCGACTAATTTATGACATGTGTCCGCCGGAATTGCATTCCATTCACACTTGATGACCTCCTTCAGTTCGTTATTATTTCTCGGATTTTTCCCTTCAATTTTCCGTTTCAGATGCTCCCACAAATGCTCTATTGGGTTCAAATCAGGTGACATACTCGGCCATAGGTAAGGTATTCACCCGTTTACTGTCTAAGAAAGCCTTCGTAGCCCGAGACTTGTGCTTAGGGTCGTTATCTTGCTGGAAAAGTCCACTTTCTGCCAACACTTGTTAGACTTGGTAACATTTTTTCCTCCAATATCTGGCAATAGAGTTTGGAATCCGTTTTTCCTTCGATGAAAGCAAGTTTTCTAATCGAACTAAGAGACACATCAAACAACTAATAGAGAGAAACAGCCGTCAGAGTGATGCTAGCATCGCAGAAGAAATTTCGCACAGTTTAAACTTAACTATGAGTGCTCAGACAGTGCGCAACATTCTCCATGAAGACGGGTTTAAAGGCTGCATGCCCTGGAGGAAGACTCTGCTTAAAACTTCTCACAAAAAGAAGCGATATGAATTTGCTAATGAACATAAAGACAAAGACATGCAGTTTTGGGACAAAATCCTTTGGTCTGATGAGACAAAAATAAATTTATTCGGATCAGATGGCGTTAAACGTGTGTGGCGACGAAAAGGGGAAGCTTACAAGAATAAGTGTGTCGTGCAAACTGTAAAGCATGGAGGTGGGAGATTAATGATTTGGGGGTGTATGAGTGCCAAAGGAGTTGGACGACTTGCTTTCATCGAAGGAAAAATGGATTCCAAACTCTATTGCCAGATATTGGAGGAAAAAATGTTACCAAGTCTAACAAGTGTTGGCAGATGTGGAGTTTTCCAGCAAGATAACGACCCTAAGCACACGTCCCGGGCTACGAAGGCTTTCTTAGACAGTAAACGGGTGAATACCTTATCATGGCCGAGTATGTAACCTGATTTGAACCCAATAGAGAATTTGTGGGAGCATCTGAAACGGAAAATTGAAGGGAAAAATCCGAGAAATAATAACAAACTGAAGAAGGTCATCAAGTGTGAATGGAACGCAATTCTGGCGGACACATGTCATAAACTAGTCTAATCAATGCCTAGGAGGTTGTCTGCTGTTATTGATAACAATGGAGGCCATACAAAGTATTAAAAATAAGATTATTTGTTTAAAATGCTCATATGTACTCACTTTTTGTTACTTGTTCCAAATGTTTTTGTTCAATTTTTTTGCATTGAAAAGATATTTGTTCCTTCATAGTTTATAAAGCTATTAAACGACTACATGGCTATGTTCACATCGAGTTTCATTTAAATCCTACGAAAAATTAAAGTTCTATGAAGTAAAAAGTAAAAAAATGAGTTGGGTGTACTCACTTATTGTAGATACTGTATATATATATATATATATATATATATATATATATATATATGTGTGTGTGTGTGTGTGTGTGTGTGTGTGTGTTTGTTACAGAAGATCAGATCAAATCAATATGATATCATAGGTTTAAAGCCTGGAGCGGGCTCAAATCGAAAACAAATGTTTCGTTGAGTTTATTTATTATAACAAGTCGTTTCTTTTTTTTCAAAATTCTTCCAAAATCAGGAATGAAAGAAAGACAAAATGGTGAGTCAGAATTAAGTATCGCTGTGTCAAATTCGATGCCATTTAGGCCTAAATTCCATCATCCGGTAAGATAAATTTATATGTTAGATATATTTGTTATGAGATTATGAAAACTTTTGACAATATTCTGAATATGAAATTGCATTTTTAGTTCGATTCTTTGGGGGATTATATTCGATTATGGATGGGCGGAATTGAATATTTATCGGATTATTTCGCATGTTTGAACATTTTAATTTGTTGATGTGTGATTTCGTAGCGGAATGGATCGATGATATTTATTTATTTTAGTCAACGGCGTATGACAGCGTGAAAAGATTCTCAAATGAATAAAAAGCAATGTTTTTACACGCAGAGAAAAAAAGAGTTATATACATATATATATATACATATATACATATATACATATATATATAATTATATAAATATACATATATACATATATATACATATACATGCATATATATATACATATACATACATATATATGCATATATATATACATATATACATATATAGTAGTGCGAAAATAAATGTTTTAGCATATATCTTCTATTCTTTATGTATACAAACCTCTTCCAATTGAAAGCTCGATGATTGTCAACTTGTAACACTTCCATTGTCTTCCCGGGTAAATATTAAATAAGAATACACTTTTAGATTTTATGTAGATTCTCTAACCTTTCTTCTAATAGGGAACATACAAATATCATCCAAATACACACATACACACGGACACTGACTTTAGAGATAAAGAGACAGAAAGAGAGAGAAACAGAGAAAGAGAGATGAATTGTATATATTTAGGCAGCATTCTTTCATTTATGCTAGGATTAATGTTCAATTCTTTTAGTTTCAAAATCAAAAAGATTAGTAGATGTTCGAGATGTATCACAGGTACTTTCAATTATCCGTCTAATCAGCTTCACGTGACAAAAACAATGAATATTGTGTGGATTTAGGCAGCATTTATTCATTTAAGCAAACATTGCTAAAAATAACAGAAATATCATGCTTTATTATACCCTTTTTATTTTTTCGATTTTCCTAATAAACTTTTTTGTGTCAAAATAAAAAGTAAATTGATTAATGTTCCATGAGTATCACTAGCACTTTCGATTCTTCGTCAAATCATCTTCAGTTGACCAAAAACAAATGAACAAAAAGCTGGAGAAAAGAAAACCATTGTTAAAAAAAACAACCGAGAACGCCGTATGTAAAGTTGTTAGACGTCAAAACAAGAAACAGGTGTAGTTCCAGAAGTACGTTTACAATTTAAATTCCGGGACCCCAGAATTAGCGTCACGTGATAAATTGTATTTATGTTAAACATTTTTAAATATTGCTATTTGTTTCATACGTAATGCTATTTATTAGTAGGTTGCTAGATTTTAATAAAGATAGCTTCAAGTATTTTAAAGTTTTTTTTATTTATTAGTTTTAGAATGTGAACATTTTTTTAATCTGAAATCAACAAAATTATTAGGTAACTCGAAAAAATAAAAAAAAAGTATAATCAAGCGAAATACTTCAGTTGAGTTTAACAATATTTGCTTAAATGAAACAATGCTGCCTACACACAATATATATATATATATATATATATATATATATATATATAATATATATATATAATACATATAATATATATATAAAGTACATATATATACTACATATATAATATATATATAATATATATATATATTATATATATAATATATATATATACATATATATATATATAATACATATATATACAATATATATATATATATATATATATATATATATATATATATATATATATATATACAATACATATATATATATATATATATATATATATATATATATATATATATAGAATTATAAAAAGAAAAACTATACACACATTAAGGTTGTACACATAATAACTTATTTCGACCCCTTTAATTAGGTCTCCTCAGATGTATGGACAACCACTTTTTTTGACGTGGTTGTCCATACATCTGAGGAGACCTAATTAAAGGGGTCGAAATAAGTTATTATGTGTACAACCTTAATGTGTGTATAGTTTTTCTTTTTATAATTCTGTTTTGCTCTGTTTGAATTACATTGAGCTCTGTTATTCAGATTCTCTACACAAAATTGAAATCCACACACTATATATATATATATATATAAATATTGTTGGCTCCATCGATCTCGGGAGATCATGGGGGATGCGCGTCGTGGTCTTGGTCAGAATTGTACCCAGGGCTGCAACAGGCTGTGTAGTCTTTTTTTTGTCTTTTTTTCTCATATTTCTGTTTTTTTTTTAACAGTGAGCATGTGATGGGGCGACTCTTGTCTTTTGTGCCCTGCGTGATCGCTTCTCCCTCCATCGGGTGTTATTATATATATATATATATATATATATATATATATATATATATATATATATATATATATATATATATATAATACATATATATATATATATATTATATATATATATATAATATATATATAATACATATATATGTAATATATATACACACTGGCTTTGTCGGCTCGCTATCGCTTCGCAAAGTTCACTACTTGAAACCAAAATGTTTAATAATGAACATTTCATTCATAAGTTTCTTGTACACACGAAACAAAAATTTCGCATTTATTAATATACATTTATGGATTTCAACGTTTTGGTAATTTTTATACAAATGTAATTATTATTTAAATAAGACTCTAAAGAAATAAAAAGAAAAAAGAAACAATTCGCCTGAGCGATAGGGTGTGTTGGTTTTTTTTTGTTGTAAAAACAATAAAGAAGGAAATTGTGTGTTGCTAGAGAGAGAAAAAAGAGAGGGAGAGAGAGTAGGCGAATGAGAGAGAGTGAGAGAGAGGTGGGAAGAAGAGAGAGTAGTCACCTCCTCCCCCTCTGTCTATGAACTATTAAGCCTTTTTGATACAAATGTATTTACTTGTTAAGACTATAAGAAAGGTTTTCGCATTTTTTTTATTAATCTATTTTAATAAATGACTGTTAACATCGACGAAACTATTGCATATATATAGAAAAATAGGACAATAAAAATTACAAAGGAATAACACTAAACATTAATTTATTATGAACTGCTAAAAAACAGTTATGCTTTAAAATGTCTGTTTGGGTCTTTCGTCTCTACTATATATAGAGTATTTCAAAGTTTTATGTTGTATTATTGGTTTTAATAACAATAACCTGTTTGGAGTGTAATATAGAGATAAGAGAGATAAATTAAAACACGTTCGCATTTCTTCATTTAGATTAACAAACTAATGATATTTAATTAGTTTTTACGTAAATAAATAATTATTGGAGAATGTTTTTTCCTTTACGGCAAATTAATCCCTTTTCGCTTATTGTAATCAATTCATTCAACCGCGTGCTACACACGGCGGCATATCAACATTGATCGTCGATAACATCAAGACGAATTTCAACTTGACTGCGATAAATATGTCTCAATCAAGGAGGACGAGCAAAACAAGAAGAGAAAAAAATATGCTTATACATTTGACAAGGGTGTATATCACCGAAAGTACTCAAGTTTTTAAAGTAAAAAAATAGTCTATTTTAAAAAACATAAATAAATTGCGTTGTCCAGGTTTTCAAAATATTGTTTTTAAATATTCTCCTTATTAATTCATTCGATAGTTTTAATTGAACATGCGTTGTTAGTTTACCAGATATCTTAGGGTGAATTATTCGTACCTGTCTCAACACTATGAGTGCCTAACTAGCCGAAGTATAAGTGATTTCATAACTTAGACAGTGTCGACATCCATTGTTAAAATCTATATCTATTATCTGATATCTATATCTGATTATCTTGCTTGTTTGTTTTCACATTGAATCTTTTAGATGGTGGTCAGGAGGACGAATGAGAAAAGGTGGTGATGAGAAGGGAATAGAGAGAAGGATAGTGACGTAAATAACGGGTGAATCAATTGTGGACAAAAGGAAGTACTTAAATAACTAAATGACCTAAATAAAGAAGAAATCTATTTTGGAAAGGGTTTTAATTGGAAGTATCGTCAGAACTTCATCTGGCGGAGACTTTGTGTATTGATTCTGTTACAGTTGCTTACAACATTGATACTGATAAGCCTGCCCAACCATTTACTTTCCTTCCTGTTTTTTACATATCTGTCTATTTATCTAATCTAATATCTAAAGTAAAGTTAGTCTCTTTCTCGATTTTTGTCATAGATAGCTTTCTTCTTACAAATCCAATATCTGATTCTGGTTCGTCATTTCTTTTGGTGGATCGTAGCAGCATATTGTTGATTTTATTTTTTTCAGTGAATACTTTTACCGGGTTGGAATATTAAAAAGAGTCATAACTCTGTATTGAAACAAAAAAACATTTTTTTAAAAACGGTATAGGTTAAAAACGCAAGTAAAAACACTATCGGTACACTCCAGGTGGGTACAGCTAGTGCCTATAATATTACCGACCCACCCACCCGAGTAGCAGCAAAATTCCACCCCTTCACTGTAAAGATTTTCTTTCTTCGGACCGCTTGCCTTTGTAATTCCCTTCTTGCTTTTTCCCCGACCGTATCAACATGTGGAAATTTAAATGTAATGTGAACAAACGTCTTGCTGTACAACTCCCCATCCATGTTGCTCCCTATCAATATAGACCAAATCACAATAGCCCCTTAAGTCTCAGTGGCAGTATTTGTTGTTTCGAGGTGATCAAAAAAAATTTTAAATAATAATAAATAACATTGTCCCGAATGGGTCATGTGTCGTCTCAGAATCACTAAATTACACGTGATTTTTTATCTAAAAAACATAGAGGTAACCTGTCTTTTTGGCCGCTATGATGGTAGTTTTTGCTACGTACAATACCCAATGTGAGTTTGTCTATCCCGATCGACTTTGTCTTGCGGGTATCGCTATCTAAACGAAACTAATTCAACCAATATTCCAAAATAAGGCGTAGTTGTATAGTTTCATGTTTCGACTGCCATTGAAAAGCATCACGAGTCGCCACTCACGACCAACAGATGGTCTCCTTGAGGCTGGGGAGTCTTAACCTGCTACAGAAATAACGAAACCGTCGCAACAAAATATAAGAGTTAAAAAGTGTGTATAACATCTTTCTTTTAACTGTCTTCTAGCTCCCTCTCCTCTCTCTCTCTCTCTCTCTCGTTCTGTCTCTCTCTCCTCAGCCTTTCACATGTATATACATTAAAATGTGTATTACATGTTAAAATTCAGAATAAAAAGTACCATTTCACATGAAAAAATGTCGACACACCTCCGACGCGATGGTGTATTTTCTGGTGCAAGATTAATTGGCTAATTGAATCACATTAATTATGGAATACTTAATTGAAAGAAATTGGAGCAAACATACTCTTGAGGCGACGAATTACGCCAAAATCTTATTAAAGAAACGATTTAATTCCAAAGGTCTAATTCTTAGTATTTGAGTGAAAACCAAAAGCATCGGATTTAATTATTAAATAATGAAAGTTGAAAAGAAGCGTAATTTTTAGAGGTCGTATTTTCTATGTCTAAGATGACAACTGGAAAAATATATTCAAACTGAATTGAGTTTACAATTTGAAAGGATATATGTTTCAATAGAGAATGGGGGAACTATTTGTTTTGACTTAATAGAATTATCAAGAAATAATTTACAGAAATAAAATTTCTGTTGGCAAATCAAATCGGTCACAGGGTGCACCTGACATATCTGATAAATATACTTATCTGTTAATAAATATTAAACCGTGCTATTCTTAAAATAATAACTTATTCTACGTATTGTGGCTTGGATTTAAGTTCCCGTTTTTTTGTGAAACAAATGCTCTTGTCGCCCGACCAATCGTAAGAGAGCAGAAAATTCGACACGATTTGTGACGCTTGGAGTGTTCGGCAGAAAACAGTCGATCAATCCCAGAGATAGGCAGACGGACTTGAAGACAGACCTGAGTTGTTAGTAGTGTTGGGACGATTAATCAGAATCAGAATCGGGAATAAAAAATATCGGATTTTTGAGGGGTATCGGAATCGATATCGGAATTGGAAGAATTTGTGCCTATTTTCCGATGCTAAAAACGATTCTTTTAATTGTTTTTTTTTTTGTTGTTTTTTTTCGTTTAAAACTTAATTTTGCATTGCTGGTACTGATGATAAAATGGTTAATATTTATTGATTTCAAACTAACATCTATAAATCAATCCCACTAGTGTATGTTTATGTTTGCGAAAATATATGCACATATTACATGGGTTTTACTGTAATCCGAAAAATTAAAAACACTATAACTAAATATTTAGAGATTTTAAAAGAATCGAAATCAGGAATCGGTAATTGTATCGGAATCGGGAATTTAGAACAGAATCGGTAATAATATTGGAATCGTCCAATCACTAGTCGGTAGCCAATAGAAAAAAATTCAAAAAATAAAAAAAAATTATTTCCAAATGTGATCTATTATAATAGACATAGCACGAAGTAAATTTCAACGTCTCCCAACCAAGACTTAGCACCGGTCAAATTCTTAAACTTGTATTTCGTTCCAAACAAAAGCAACACCACTATTTATTTTTATTATTGTTCCAAAAAATACTTACTATTTACAGCGATTTTTCTTGTTTTTGCGTTTCCGACAGAACCGACCACTTAGCCAGGTTCTCGACTAAGTTGCGCCAACGGCCAAATTAATGTCGACCTGTTTTGGCGTTAAACGATGGACAGTTCAGCAGGTCTGAACACATGCAGTCCATCAAACCACAATAAGAAGAATCGCTATATATCTCTATATAATATCTTATAATTTGAATTTGTTTTACAAAATCGCTCCAGACAAGGCATGAAGCCTCTTGATGTAAGAAGCTAACAAGAACAAATATGATTATCGCAAAGACATGAGATGCCTCTTGGCCTTAGTCTTGAAAAAAAACAAGGCTATATGTAAGAGAAAAACAGTCAGCAGGAATAGAGTTCCACAAGCCTGCAGTTCTTGGAAAAAAAGCTACTGGAATAGGAAGCTGTATTACAATGATGTATCAAAACAGCGAATTGATGGATATCACTTGACCAACGAGTCAAACGAGCTGGAAGACATGCCATAATAGTACTTATAGAAAAGACTGAGACTAGCAACATCCCGTCTTTGAAAGAGACGGTGTAGATTAGAAGGGTAGGGTTCATCAAATTACAAATACGCTTCTGCACCTTATGAAAAGCTCTCAAATGGGACAAGGATTCTCCCGCCCAAATATGACAACAGTACTCGATACATGGTCTGATCGTAGATTTGTAGAGATAAAGAATTGCCTCAGGTGTGAGAAGTGTCTTGGAGCGATAGAGAGAATCGACTTTACGAGAAGCAGAAAGAGCAATGGATCTAATGTATGAACTCCAAGAAAGATTTGATCAGAGTTAAAGACCAAGAAGTTTCAGAGTCGATTTCTCCTCAAGAGCAAAGACATGCATGAGAATCTCAGGAAAAAGGGACACGCCTACGATTCAAAGACACGAGCTGAGTCTCAACAAAATTAACAACACAAGCTATTCCGTACTCCAATCCACAACATAACCCAGGTCAACTTCTAGATTAGCTGCATATTTCAACTGATCCGAGGGAGATGGGCGAGAAACAGCACAAGAATAAAGAGTGGTATCATCAGCATAGATGTTCATTTTCTGAATAATATTATCTGGAAGATCATTGATATAGAGAAGAAACGGTGTTGGGCCTAGAATAGAGGCTTGATGGAACACCAGCATTGATAGGAAAAAGAATGAAGAGACACCGTCTAAAGTTACTCGCAAGCTTCGGTCCGAAAAAAAGACCTAATAATGTCAAGAACCTCACCACCAATACCGTAACCCTGAAGTTTGTGTAGAAGACCAGAATGCCACACTCTGTCGAACGCCTTCGAAATGTCAAACGCAATGGATCTTCCTTCTCCTGAATTATCCATAAACCGACAGATCCGCTCAGATAATTTGGATTATCCGAACTACTGTTCTTATCTTAGATCTTATTCTCACAACGTTTCGGCCGATGTAACCTCCGACCTTCTTCAGGTGCCTCTTGTTGAACTCGAGAATCTTTATATCGAACTTGGAAATTTCGAACGGAACCCTTTATTTAATCACCGGTGTAGCTTGCTCTCCTTCTGTCAGCCATGATCGGGTAAAAGTTTTGAGTAATTCGTAATTGTATTCCTAGTACCGCCCGCACATAGGATTGAACCTTCAACCTCCAGAAGACTGACACTTAAAACTGATTATAACTTAGCACTTATATCCGTTACGCCACACGTCCTTGACTGACGGGAAGAGAGAAAACTACCCCCGTGGATTAAATAAAGTGTACCATTCAAAATTCTGTACAGATTCCTAAGTTCGACAGAAAGATTCCCGAATTCGTCAAAATACACCTAAAGAAGGTCGGAGATTGTATCGGCTGAAAGGTTGTGGTCCGAATGATACAAATAATACAAGATCTATACTATGCGTATTTTTTAATGCTTGGTTTATATTTTCGAATACTGTGTTACTAAAGTATTACAATAATACATGAAAAAAAACGGTCAAAGCAACATAATTCAGGCCCACCCAGCGTTACTGACTTGTACTTTAACCAGTTTTCGCCGGAAGTGGGCTTAACCGGCATGCTCTCCGTTATCTCCGACCCGCGGAAGCATCGGTGATTAGAGTCTTGCCCAACGTTTCGAACCGTAGATGCGACGGCCAGACATAGTTTCAGTAACAGAATTGATCGTCGCAAGCCATATTTTCAACTGACTGCCCCTACACCTTCGTCATCTCGGCATGAGTTCGGGAACTACAGCTTGTCGTATGAGATCATTTTCTTCACATCTGAGAGACTGGCCGAGCCAACGAAGGCGTCCAGTTGCAAGCAACTGAGAGACAGGATGTGCGCGGCAACGACGCCGGACTTCGACCAGTGTTGCTAAGTAATGAATGACGACCCCACGCATACTCCTGTTCCTATCCCTGAACCGTATATTACGCTTTTTAAAATATTCTCTAATTTTCAACCTTTATTTTGCGTCTATTATTTATTTACGTCGTCCTGTCCCACTCTAGCTCTCACGTTGCTCCTACTACTACTACTCCCCTTTCTTCTTCATTTAAGTCATTTATTTATTTACGTCACTACTTCCTTGCCTGTTTTCTACGTCACTATCTTGAACACGTTCGCTAAATTTCTAACCTTAATTTCTAAGCGGTTATAATGATCTAATTTCGAGTTTGAAATTACCTTTCCTCGTAACTGACACTTTCCCACATACGATATTACTCTCATCCGCCTTCCGCCACCATTTAAAACATTCCATGTTCAACCAAGCAAGCGCTATTATCAGATGTGATGATGTATGTATATGAAACCTGGCCAGTCAGCGTTGACGACATGTGTTTCATGGATAGAAATTATATGAGACTGATACGATGAGTGTGTAATGTAAGCCTTAGATCTGATGTCCCCAGAAGAAGATTAAATCTGAACAGTTTAACGAGATGTGTGCAGAACAGAAGACTCAAGGTCCACTTTCTCCTATCTTATTGTATTGTGAATTTTATTAACAATTCCATGAGTGAGGTCAGCCTGTAGCATTTGTGTAAGTATGTAACACTTTTAAAGTTTTAAATAGCATTGTTGGTACTTATATCGATCTTGACCCAGTGTTCGCGAGTTTCTTGTCAGGAGCGTTCGGCTATCCTACGCAAACGCCCGAGAGATGACGAGTCGATTTGTACCAGACGACAATTTTGATACGGTGCTGCGTCCTATGATTTAAGTTATATTTTCAAGAAATTTTCTAAAAGAAACAAAAAAACAAAAAAAACAAGCAAAACATAGCGAAGTTACTGTTATCAAATAAATATTTTGTATTATTTTGATACGTTGCTGCGTCCTATAATTTTTAGTTATAGTTGCAAGAAAATTTTTAAACCACAAAACAAATAAAACAAGCAAAACAGCGGAGTTACTGTTATCAAATAAATATTTTTAACCCTAACCCTGAACCCTAAACCTTAACCCTAACCCTGAACCCTGAACCCTAACCCTAACCCTAACCCTTAACCCTAACCCTAACTCTGAACCCTGAACCCTGAACCCTAACCCTAACCCTAACAAAAAAAAACAAACAAGCAAAACATTAAAATCATAGGACGCAGCACCGTATCAAAATTGTCGTCTGGTACAAATCGGGCGTTTGCGTAGGATAGCCGAACGCTTCCGACAAGAAATTCTCGAAAACTGGGTCAAGATCGATATAATTACCGCATTTTTTTGTTGCTCTGTTTAATGTTTGGGATAGTATTTGTATCACTCAACATGCGGAATAAATGCAGAAAAACTTGTTTTTTGTTATCTTACCTGGAGGGGTGCAGATGTATGCTGACATAGTGGTGGTAAAGTTGTCCAGGAGCGTTGACGTCCGAAGAATAGACGCAGTGCTTGCCATTAGAGGTCCCAGCGTGGCGTTGGTGACGGACGCAGCAACTACAGCCGCGGCCTGGGCCGCAGCCGCTGCAGCTGTCGTCACTGTGGTCGCGGCCACTGTCGTTGTTGTGCTAGCAACTGTCGTACTGGCGGTCAGGGCCGTGTGCGCACCTGCTGCCGCAATCGCGGCCGCTCCTGCCGTCTCCCCCAAAGCAACCCCGGCGAGGGGAACCGATGCCGTCACCGTGTGGTTTGACAGATTCAGTAGCTGCCGGAGAGTTACACTGGCTGCCATGTTTGTTTGTTTTTAATGTCGTTTCGAATTCGATTTTAAAAGTATGTCTTCACGAAATGTTTTGCTGTGTTTTTGTTTTATGGTTCAATTTTCTTTTGTTGTTGGTCGTTTCTTGTTTTCTGAATCCATTCAAGGGTATTTCCGCGGGATAGTTTTTGGGGTGGGGTTGGGGGAGTGGCTCAATCTTCTCTTCTGTAAAAAAAAGAAAAGAAAATAGATTGTTAATATACATATATACAATAATAATATGTGATACACATATATACGATATCAATCGATATAATAACAGTTAACGTACGTGTGTCCGGTCCGATTCGCGGTATGAAGAAAAGGTAGGAAAAAAATAACGAATAAGAAGGTGAAAATGGGTAGTAGGCAGAGTAAGGGTAGCTAAGGCTAATTTTTAAACTTGATACGGGTTAGCAATTTAGAATTCGTTTTTAACCCTTAAATGTTTTTTATTTCAAATATGACACATTCCAACAAAATGCCTATTTAATATAATATACAAATAAAATGTGTCAAACTGCAACTTGTTTCACATCTGCAACGAGCCTGTTGGCGAGTGTGAGTAGGTATTAGTATGATGTTGCATCAGCACATCCGCTAAATATGCTATCAGTATATTTCATGTCACGGGCGAGTGTCATCGCTGTGTCATCTGCCTAATTCAAGAGCCTAAACTTTGAAATCTGGTCATTATAATGGTAAGTAAAAATTATTTTATGATTCTCTAGTGTATTATGTTTATTTAGATGCATATATTGTAGTGTTTTATATGTCAAATTTTATGCCATTTGTTTCACATTTGCAACATCATTTATTTTTGTTCATATTTTTTCACAAAAATCATTTATATTACTCTATATTACCGTTTCTTGATACAATTTTTTTCAAACCAATACAAAAATAAAGCATTTAAGGGTTAAGATGTCGGCATCTGCTGCTCCTGCTGCTGCTGCTGCTGCTGCTGCTGCGTTTGCTTCAAAAACTTCAACCATTTTTTGCAATGCTCAAAAAATGTAACATTTCTTTAGCAGTGTGGGTTTGTGTATATGTGAGTCGATGAGAGTGGGAGAAAGCTTAAGTTTGAGGTAGCAATCGCAAAAGTGTTGTCTTCTTTTTCCAAGCGATAAGTTTCGTTTCATTGATTTCAAGTAGTGAATAGAAATTAAATTGCAAAGCGATAGCGAACACGCGAAGCCAACTAGTATATTACTAGAACTCACTGGGTCTTGTTTGTTTGTTATTTTGTTTTTATCATGTGTGTTTGTTCCCACTTTTTGCCAAGATCAAACTGTAGTATCTGTTCCGATGGATGCTGCACCCCATAGACTGGTATTGTCTTGGCCTTCGGGGCTTGATTTACGCCGGTCTGTGGGTCTGTCCTGTGCACCCTCCCAGGCTTTGCCTCCCCTCTTTAGGGAGGAGTAAGTTTATTGCTTACTGCCTGGGGCGCCTCTACCAGGGAATGCCGACGGGGCTGCCCAGGCATTTTTGTAGGCCAGAGTGCTTACCTTCTCGGGCGCTAACTTTTCAAATCCCACTTTCCCGACCTTGTGTCACATCTTACCGCTGTGGGAGGTAGATAAATAACTGTTCCCATGCACATATTATGACGTCATAAAGGGATGACGTGTCCGCCATAAGTCACTATATAACTCGATTTCAACATAATAAATGTAACATGCAAGACATATGCAACTGCAATATAGAAACTAACAAAAGGGAAAAACACTTAAGTTTTATTATGTATAAATTAATAATCCGATTAGGCTCAAATTTTGACACATACCATTTGAAAGTTAGTACTCTTTAAAAATTATACGGATTTTTATTAGTGGCGCCATCTATATGTCAGTTCCGGAACTTATTGAGTCATGTGTTACAATAATTATCTATTATGCAATAATTTATTTAGAAACCAAGAATTCTTCAAAATTAAGTCGATCATTGGCCGCGATTTTCTGCCAACGACCGGCAAGCTTTCGAATTTGGTCAAAACGCTAATCCTTCGACGTTTAATCGAACAATTATAAACAGGTTTCTTCAACTTCATCGAAAGACTCGAATGTACAAAGGCGTATACTATTAGAAAGATTGAAGACTTGAACGGTGTGAAAGATCTGCTGCCTTCCAGCCTTCTAGAACGGCGAAGTCTACGATTTTGCAAAACTTTTCCTTCTTGTCGATTATTATAACATCCGGTCTCCTTGCTTATATGCGTTTGTCTGTTTGTACATCCATATCCTAGAGGATTTTGTGGTTTTCGTTTTCAAGTACTGTTTCTGGTTTATTTGTGTACCATTTGTTTGAGTATTCGAAATTCAATCGTTTGCACGGTTCCCAGTGTACTGCTTCCCCCCATGCAGTCATGTCTGTTCTTGTATTCTTGTTGGGCTAGTTTTCTGCATTCACTTATATGATTTACTGTTTCGTCTCTTTGTCCACACAGCCTGCATTTACTGTTTTCCTGCGATTAGGAAAAACTACATTAAAGCTAAAATAGCTTTAATGTAGTTTGTCCTAATCGCATTGTTCTGTGCAGCCATAAGTAAGGATTCCGTTTCTCTGTTCAAATGTCCTTTTCTTAGCCATGCCCAGTTATTTTCGTTGGTTTCTTCTCTTGTCAGTCTTCTGAAGCGTCCATGTAGTTGTTTTCTCACACTTTTTTTTCTTGTCTTTTTATTTCTGGTTTCAGTGCTTCCAGAGTTGCTCGTTAGAACGGTGTCTCTTGTTGTGGTGATTAGCTTTTCCGTGTTCTGAGTTATGTATTTCTCCAGCTCTTTTTTTTTTTAGTCTTCCACACAATCTTACCAGTCCTCTTCCCCTTCGGTTCTTTTCATGTAGAGTTTGTCGGTATCGTCTTTTTGGTGTAGTGCGTTGTGCATGATCATTAATGTTCTGGTCCTCTAGTCAAGGTGCCTGAGTTCTTCTTTAGTCCAGCCTATTAATGGTCCAGAGTATCTTATTAGTGATACTGTCCAAGTGTTTACCGCTTAATAACCGCTTTTATGTACGTTATTAAATAAAAGAGGCATCAGCTTTTTATTCGTTCTTTAAAGCAAACATATACTCGCATAAAACCACCCTATCTCCTCTCCGGGGGGGGGGGAGAAGTCAGCTATCTAAAATCCCGACCGCACTCTCTAGTGGTTCAGGTGAAAGAGAGCGATTCTCTCTACCAATTTTACACATCCGCTTACACACTTCCTGTGCCAGTGATGTCACTAATCCTATTCTTACACACACGTCTCTAATATTGCTGCAGCCTTTTGTGACGTCATCTATTATGCACAGCGACATGATAAAGAACAAGATCCACAAAGTTTTATAGAACATAGCTAAAACAACATTGATTTGTATTCTGCTTTCAGAAGGCATAAAGAAAAATAAAGAGGACGTAATTTTTGCGTTCATTGTTATAAATGTCGAACCACGACGTAGGCGAGAAATTCGGCTAGTGTTGAGTTAAATAAGACACAAAGATGGATGCGTATAAATTAATCATCAAATGGAATAAAGATTGAAATAAGTAAATCAAATCAAAGGGATATATAAAGAAAATCAAGGAAAATACAACGGGAATAAACTAACCTTGAACTTAAAGAAAAAGAGATTAAAAAAACATTAATCCAAGATGGCGGACTAAACAAACCAAGAAACATTTAAATCCAGGAAAGAAAAACATGACACAAATAAACAGATACACCAAGTAACATTTAAAAGATAAAATAAACAGGGGGAAAGGGAGGGGGGAAGAAAGAGAGGGGAGGGAGAAAGAGAGGGGGAGAAAAAGGGAGAGAGAGAATATTTATATTTGCATGAACTATTTGTTCTTATCTAGAATAACAACACGGGTTTATCGTGAATCTCCGGCGAATGCCATCGACTGTTTCCGGAAATTCACGAAAGCACGATTTGAAGAAAAACTTCTTTTTTTTTAAAAACAGAGTTGTTTATGTTACACATCTTTAACCTATTTATTTATCTACTAGTGTACAACTTCCGTAAAAAAAAGGCGGATAAATTATGCTTCGCCAGTGTTCGCACTCGCGGTGTTTATCTTTCTGCCACCGCAGGAAGTTGTGGCACAAGGCGTGAAGGCTGGACCAGCGACGAGATATTGCACTCTGTCCCCTTAAAAATTGCCTAAGCATCCCGGCAAGAGCGTTTCATGTAGTGAGCTATAAACTAACTGCCTCCCTAACCGAGAAGATAACGCTTGGGAAGATGAACCTCCTAGAGCTGACCAAAACAAATATCACAGACGGACAGACAAAAAGTCATCGCGATAACAATGGCCTAGTCTCTGTCGGACTGATTGTCGAAGACATACCCTTGACTGGAATGATTGGCCTAAGAAACGAAGTGTCTTTTTGCTATTTATCTGGATATATTACTAAAATATTCATATAAAATCATGGAATTACGTCAGTAATTTAATTTTTCATATATAAATTATTATTACCATTTCTGATGACCTAAAAAAATAAGCACCCATCATTGAATTTTTATTATTAAGTAGAGGATTTCTTTCCAAATTTATTTCAAGTGGTAGGGTAAGTCTATGGTGGTTGTTTGACTTGCTATTTGCTTTCTCGCTTCCCCTCACCACTTGAAATGGTTAGCCTGGTCAGTACCAGATGGGTGACCATTTGGGAATACCAGGCGCTGTGTGTAGGATGACGTCGACACCTCCCTGCAAGAACTGCAAAAACGTAATGTCATCATCTTCCTTAACCATGGAAATACATGCGACTGTGGACCGCTTGCGAATTTGATATTCCCTAGAAACTTCCTCTTTCGAAAGCAGCCGGTTCAACCTGCCTAGGGTGAATGCCGCTTCGTTTGTTTTGTCTGAAGGCCTAGAAAAAAAGCATGTGTTTAACTCACTAAATTTTGCGTGACGGGATGGAAGTATATATTTTTATTATATACAAATAAGTACACACAGTTCTTTATAGAGGTGATGGTGATTAAGTGTATAACGACGCGGACTGACGACCTGGGTGTGCCAAGTTCGAATCCAGTCGGTTCCATGGAATCATTTTTCACTTAGGGATGTTGGCAACCTTCACGTGGTCCCTCCTGCAAAAATGCCGACAACAGAATCAAACCGGTCAATGAGTGTTGATTCATACGAATTTACTTTATACGTCTTTATTAAAGAGTGGTAGCTTCATGATGCCTCGTTAAGCATCGCTTATTTTAAGGAATTATGTCATTTCAATTTTTAAAATCTCACGGAATGTATACAATACCAGCAGGAAAACTGGGCGTTGCCCGGCATTTAATAAGAGACCGTGTGTCCCCCGTCGTCCTGCAAACGCGCGAAAACATATGACCTTTTTAATTATTTTAATTTTTTTCTTTTGCATTTTTTAATGTTCACGATAGTTACGTGGATAACGACACACATAGACGGGAGACCTGGGCGGTCCAAGTTCGAATCCAGTCAGTTCCAGTACTTAGGGATGTTGGTTACCTTCACGTGGTCCCTCCTGCAAGAATGCCAACAACAGTATCAAGCCGGTTAAAAAACTTGTACCATGTTGATTCATACGAATTTATTTTATATTATCCGGCATCATCATCATCATCATCATCATCATCATAATAATAATAATACTAATCAACATATTTACTAATTGACTGTTTGCCGACAACGGAGACCCTTTCAAACAACAACAACAACAACAACAACACCAAAAAAAGAACGAGTGTTTTTTTTTAAATGACTAAAAAAATTCCTTGGGTAAAATATAAATGAGAAAAGTTCTATTGTTTACCTTCGTTTGAAATAAATGTTTCTTTATGAAGAAAAATAAATTCAGGTGAGTGTTTTTTTATTTTTTTACGACGGCTCGGTTGTACTCGGCTTTTCCCGGCTCTTTACGTAAATCTCATTCGGCAAACGTCAGTTTACTTTGGTTCAAATTCTGTAGAAGCAGCGTAAAGTACGACAGTACGAAAAATGAAAGAATTATAATCAACGACCGAAGCTTCACGGATGGTCTTCTAGTATAATCCGCAAACTCTGTGGATCTTGATTGCTTATCTGATTGCTTGACACGTGCACAATGACGTCACACAAGTAATGACGTCACAAAGAGATGCTGTTATCTACTAAAACAGGTGGAAGACACTGAGAAGATCTTTAATGACGTCACAAGGGGATGACGCTATCCACTAAACATGTCGATCCTCTATGACGTCATAAACGAAGAAGCAACAAAATGATGACGCCATAGACGACCCGTGACTCGTCATCTATTAAATCGGGGATGGAAGATATTCTTTTTGACTTTAGAAATGATGAAGTAACAAAAAGATAGCGTCATCTATTAAAACAGAGAACATAGACGACCCGTGAACCTTCGAACCCTCGAGACCCAGAGGATCTGGTATACTACTTAAACTCTGTGGATTTTGTTATCGTCTCCGTGCACAATGGGTGATGTCATCGTTTTTGTGACGTCATCCATCAACAAGAGGATAATCGTGAACCGTGGACGACGTTTCATTAAAGCAGAGAGATGAGATGACCGTGCTCAGTGGATCACCACACAAATTGATGACGTCATCCATCGAACAAGAGAGAGGGAAGAGATCCGTTAGAACGTTTAATCGAGAAGAACTGTGACGCTTCGGTCAGAGGTCGTTTACTAAACGACCTGTGACCCTTCGGTCAGAGGTCGTTTACGAAACGAACCGTCTAGAACCATGGGGATCTAGTCTATTTTTTTGCCACCAAAACTCTGTGGATCTTGCTTGCTTGTTTGTTTGTCCCCGTATATGACCTCGTCGCTCTGTGACGTCATACATTAAAACAGAAATGGGGATACCGACGCACAGTGGATGACGTCACAAAATGATAACGTCATCCATCAAACTAAAAAGAGAGAGTGCTCGGCCTTTTGGCCAAGAGCAAAGTGTAATATCTGTTCCGATGGATACTGCATCCCATAGACCGGTATCGTCTTGGCCTTCGGGGCTTAATTTACGCCAGTCTATGGGTTTGTCCTGTGCAGTTCTAGGAGGTCCACCCTCTCAGGCTTTGTCTCCCCTCTTTGGGGAGGAGTAAGTTTATTGCTTACTGCCTGAGGCGCTCCTACCGGGGAATGCCGACGGGGCTGCCCTGGCATTTTTTGTAGGCCAGAGTGCTCAAATTCTCGAGCGCTGGCTTTTCAAATCCCACTTTCCCGACCTTGTGTCACATCTTACCGCTGTCGGGGTAAATAAATAATATGAAGTGGAAGATATTCTTAAGGACGTTTTATCTATTATCAATAGACAACCCGTGATTATATACGGCATAATCACGTTGACACAACGATTCTCATTAGTTAAGCGACGTTGGGCCTGGTCAGTACCAGATGGGTGACCATTTGGGAACAACAGGCGCTGTATGTGGGAGGTTGGCAACAACTCTCTGCAAAACACTACTAAAAGAACTAACGTCGCCATCTTCCCCTACCTGGATATACATGCGTCTGGTGACCACTTGTGAATTTGATATTTTCTGGAAACTCTTTCCTTCGGAGGAAGCCGGGTCAATCCGCTCAGGGCTGAACCTGTACCGGGGAGCCGTGACTATCCGTCCGTGTTTACTTAAGATGCAAAGTTTGTTAGGTGTTTGTTTGGTCATGTTCTTGTTTTATTTTTGATAGAGGCTTACTCTCCCTATTTACTTGCCTCCCCACGAAATTAGAGTTAGCAAAAATGTCGTTTTTAAGATGGGAAAAATCCAGCTGCCCTGAATTGGGAAAAAAATTTAAATTGCCTCAGTATAGAAGGATTTCTCCTTCACTGACCGAGGACAGAACATATAAAGTATACAAGCAGAACAGATACTACACTTTGCAATAATTATTTGATATAAAGTAAAAAGATATAGTATAACAAATTAGGCACAAGGCATGTGAAATGTGAGGGATTGAGGTGGGGTCGGTGGTCCTTTGCTATCTATCCTATTCTTAACCCGTAAATGATTTTTGTTTCAAATATGACACAAAATGTCTATTTAATATAATATTCAAGGAAAATGTGTCAAACTGCAACTTGTTTCACATCTGAAACGAGCCTGTTGGCAAGTGTGAGTAGGTATTAGTATGATGTTGCATCAACACAACTGCGAAATAGGTAATCAGTATCTTCAATGTCAAACCAATATAAAAAATAAAGCATTTAAGGGTTAATATGACATTTAAATTCAGGGAATCTTGTTTAGTTGATGTCTAATGACTTTGAATCAAATTCAATGTAAATCTGAAATATTTGAATTTTTGATTCTAACACAATGCCTATTTAATATAATATTTAACGAAAATGCACCCAACTGCAACTTGTTTCACATCTGAAACGAGACTGTTGGCAAGTGTGAGTAGGTAATAGTATGATGTTGCATCAGCACACCCGCTAAGTAGGTCATCAGTATCTTGGATGTCACGGGCAAGTGTCATCGGTGGATCATTTGCCTAATTCAAAAGCCTTAACTTTTAAATCTGGTCACTATAATGGTAAGTAAAAATTATTTTATGATTCTCTAGTGTATTATGATTATTTAAATGCATATATTGTAGTGTTTTGTGATACATGTAAAATGTTATGCCGTTTGTTGCACATTTGCAACCACATTTATTTTTGTTCACTAAAATGCTTTTTTTTTCAAAAATAATTTATACTACTTTATGAAACGTTTTTCACGTGATAACATTTTTTCAAACCAATATAAAAAATAAAGCATTTAAGGGTTAGGGTTAAGGCTAGGGTTATGGTTATGGTTAGGGTTAGGGTTAGGGTTAAGGTTACCTCGATCCATTTTAACCCATCTGTCTTAGTACTGTTCCTTTTTTCCTTTCACCATTTGTCCATCACTTTTACCCCAGCTGTCACCAAAATACAACATTTACTCTATTGACTACCTTACTTAAAATATTCCCAATTGTTTTAAATTATTTTAATTACATATAGTTTCGCTCTTAGCCAAATGGCCTGCTGTTGCCTGTAAACAAATTTCCGGAAATAGCCGATGGTACTCGCCGAAGATTACCGATGACAGCGTTGTAGCTTAATCAAGATAAGTACCGAACTATCTCATAGGCTTTTTTCTCCTTTCGTCTCCTTTCCTCACTTTTGTTATGGCTTCAATTTACTTTTCGTTTTTTTTTTCCTTTTCGGCTTACCATTATCGTCTCCATTAATCAGCGCCTTCTAAAGACGCGCGGCTGAGCGGTAAAACATCTTTATGTTTTTATAGATTGCACAAATGACGTCACAGTAATGGCTGACGCTTTGTCTAGACGACGCATGCGTACGAAGCTCAATTAATCAATGCAAGTATTTTTGTTGTTCGCTTATATACATCTCATCTATATTTATAAAGTTAGGTATATATATATAT
>OY744518.1:79011136-79048636 GCA_963556195.1 Sepiola atlantica
CAGTATTTATGTGTATCTAAACTAAAGTTATAATTATTGAACTTAATCTTTCATTTAATATATATATATACATATATATATGAAGAGTTCGAATTCAAAACGCGATAAATCCAATTACTTTAAATTGAACTTCAATAAAATGACGAATATATCAAATCTTAACTTAGACTAAAAGCTTCATTTTAATGTAAAGCAAATAAAATATGATGCCGCTATCGCAAATAAAATAAAATTAAATTGTATTTAATAAAAAATAGTGTTTCTAGAAGTTGATGGATAATTTTGTTTTAAGGTTGTGTAGTCATTTTGCAATTCTAAAGTAATTTCTAAAACATATATTTTAGGTGATGTTGATTTTTGGATCAGGAATACATAATATTGATTATGTCATAAACTTTCTATTCTTCTGACAGGAATACACCATCGCTAAATAATCGCCTTAGCGGAGTTGTTTCATTGACAGCGAAGGCGAAATCCCAGAATGACGTTTAGAGGTGGATACGTGGATGTCCCAAATAATTATATAAATTAACCCAAATTGAAGTCGAGAATCGATTTAGGATTAGGCTGTCAATTCCTGATTGTTCTCAACATTTCTCACTCACCCCACTCGTTCACCGCCACAGACAATAAAGATATATCATCATATGTTTATACATTAGTGTTTGTCGTCGTTTTTAAGCATAGAAGAATTACATGAATATTTTAGGTGTACCTGGCTATGAATATGTTTTATGTAACACGAAAATGGATGGTTACATTTTATGCTACTAAGACAACGTCTCTTTTCCTTTAACAATTATAAGAAACGTTTTCAACCACCGATTATTATGGCTAATAGCACCATACCGGAGAGTCCATGGTTCAAGCTACTCAGCCTAACATTCACATGTAACATAAATTATAAAAATACGTAGAATATACTGTCAAGTCTGCTGCAAATAGGGTGGGCTCCCTTTACCGTGCTAGAAAATTTCTCTCACCTGCTAGTATCCGATATCTCTACAAAAACCACCATTTGCCCATGCATGGAGTATTGTTGCCACATCTGAATTGTGCACTAACCACTTGTCTCTCCCTCTAAGTCAGGGCCTAAAAAAGAGTCTCTAATCTAACAACTCCCACACTGTCTACAAAGCTCTACCCCTGTTCCATTGCTACAATGTTGCACCCCTGTGCTTGTTGTACAAGTACTCCAATAGAATGTGTCCCAACGAACTTGTTACTCTTGTGCCCCATTAATGTAAACACACCCGGCTAACCCAACAATCAGCAAAGTCTCACCCCTTTCTAGAGATCCCTGATGCCGAAAATATTTCTACTCTAACAGCTTCCTACCTCGAACTGCTTGTCTTTGGAATTTTCTCTCCAGTCCCTGTTTTCCCGACTGTACAGATATGAAGAAATTTGAATGTAATGTAAACAAACATCTCGCTGCACAACGCTCAACTTAGGATGCCCATATAAATATGGCTCCTAATTAACAGTAGCCCCTTATGTCTCAGTTACAATGTGCCCCTTTTTAGGGGTGAATAAAATTTTAAAAATAAATTTTTAAAAAAACATCTACACTTGTTTTTCCATGTTATTACGCGTATTTGCTTTGTATGTAATCGTATTTGTACAAGCACTTGTTTCAGCTGCGGCTTCCAGGCGTTTTTATGGTGTCTTTTGCGGACTGGACCTCGTAATTGGCGTATCACTAGTTGCCTACACACCTTGTGCTTGGTTAGATCGGTGATATGTATTCCCTTTCCACTGCAGGAAGATGTTGGGAAAAGCCACCAGGAGATGTAATCTAGCTCCGTAAAAAATAACCTGAGCAGCCCTATCGGCCTTCCCCGCTATTTTTTTTCTTGAACATAGTTCACCCCAAACAAGGCATCCCGCCACTGTAGACGTAAGGGGCTACTGAGAAAAAAAGGGAGAAGTTTTGGGGGGAGGGGTCAATCTAAATTGGGATCTGCACAGCGAGATGTTTGTTTACATTAGTTTTAAATTTCTGCATGTCTGTACCGTCGGGGAAACAGGGTACTGGGAGGGAGTACCAGAGGCCAGCAGCACGAGGAAAGAAGCTATTGGAGTAGAAAGCTCCCCGTCATCTGGGGACCTCCACAGTGAATGGATGCGATTTAGTTGATTGTCGAGTTGGTCTAGTGAATTCACACCGAGGGGGCACCAGAGTAGCCAATAAATCAATCCCTTCTTAAAGAAGAAGGTAAATCCTGGGAAGGTACACCTACTAAGACTCAACCGGACAATACCTAACTCCTACAAAAGAAGGTCTGCTCACCGGCGATCCAGTTCCTCTTTGCCAAAATGATGCAAGAACGTATCATCAGCTGGTATGAAGCAAGCCGGGGAAGCAGACAAATTTTTAAGAATGGTGAAAAATCGGCTGGAACTACAGAATTACAAGGAATCTATTGCCTTCTACTATAGTTACCAGACCTCGGATTGGAGTTAAGGTCGCGAAAACAGGCACTGTTTTCGTAAGATCGTACCAACCCGACTTCAGATGACAGAAAGAGAGAAAGAGAGAAGGAGAGAGAGAGGAGGGGTAGCAGTGGTCGATACCTTTGCCATAACCCGCCATCTTATCTTCTCCCTGTTTGAATTCGTAAATATAAGAAGATATTGAAGGAGGAGGATTTTATAACCTTTAACTGTAATAAACAGAGAGAGAGAGAGAGAGAGAGAGAGGGAGAGAGAGAGAGAGAGAGACGGAAGCGAGAATGATAGAAACTGTATAAAATAAGAGGGAGGTGGTCAAATAATATAACGTGAGAGAGGGTGAAAGTAATAGACAGAACTTTAGTAAGAGACGGGCGACTTGAAGAGCTAATTGCAAATTACATTCAGTTAAAACAATTAAAATTGATTTTTTCCAAGGAATCTCTATTCCACGAGCTGTGTAGTCGAAGGAGAACAAACGCAGAAGTCTAATTGAAGCCAAAGAAGACAAGAATAAAAGAGATAGATTAAGAAGTAATATGAAAACACTCCTTGGCCTTTTGAGGCTAGAAGCAAAGTGTAGTATCTGTTTTAATACTACACTTCAGCTTTTCTGTTCTCGGTCAGTAACGGAGAAATCCTTCTAGACTAAGGCAATTTTTATCTTTGTTCTAATCCAGAGTGTTCCTTTTGAAGAGCTGGATATTCCCCACATTAAAAACCGACCTTGTGTCTAACTCTGCCCTCGTGGGGAGGCAAGTGAATAGGAACATGAACACATAAATGGTTCGATGTATTTGCTCTACATTCAGCTTCGATTTGCTGAAGATATTTTGATAAAGACCTTTTTAGCAAGACTTAACTCAGATATTAAAAGCTGTTTTTAGTTCAGTGTTGAGTTGAAATGACCTGTTCTGGTGTCTTGTGGTATTTTAGCTACCTATTGAGTATTTTAGTCTTTTTCTATGTAGAAGGTGGATTAATATTATTTTAGCTTCAAGGGAGGTAACTCTCTTAGCCTTTTCTTGGCAGTATCTCGATTTTAGATTTTGAATGAAAGTGCAGTGAAGGTGAGAAATGATGTAAAAATAGAGAAAGAAACAATGTGAGAGGAAAGAAATGGTGGTTAGGGTTAGGGTTAGGGTTAGGGTTAGGGTTAGATAGAAAGATAATGAGAGAAAGAAAGGGCGAACGACAAAAAGGAAGACGAGCAGTAAAAATGAAGATATCAAGAGAAAACGAAAGCTAAAAAGTAAAGAGGCATGAAAAAGAAAGAAAACAAGAAAGTACAATGAACAAGGAAGAAAGAAAAAAGAAACAATGAAACGGAAAAAAAGAAAGAACATTGAAAAAAGAATGGAAAAAGAAAGAACAATGAAAAAGCAAGAAAGGAATGAAAAAAGAGATAACAATAAAGAAACAATAAAAAAGAAAGTAAACAAAGAATTTTGAAAAAGGAATAAAGGAATGAAAAAGAGATAACAATAAAGAAACAATAAAAAAGAAAGTAAACAAAGAATTTTGAAAAAGGAATAAAGGAATGAAAAAGAGATAACAATAAAGAAACAATAAAAAAGAAAGAAAGTAAACAAAGAATAATGAAAGAATGATAAAAAGAAAAAGACAAAGACAGCAACAAAACAATTAAAGGTGGAACGAAAAAAGTAGGAACAATAAAAGAGGGATAAAGAAAAGAAAGAAAGAAACAAGAAAGAAAGAAAGAAAAAGGCAACAAAAAAAGAAAGAATACTGAAAAACGATTAAAAAGAAAGAAAAATAGAAGAAATGAAAAAAGATCGAATAATGAGTAAAGGGCGAAGAAGAAATAATTTTTTTAAAAATGGATGAGAAAAGAAAGAAGGAAATATTAAATGAACATTAAAAAAAGTAAAATAAAAAAGAATGAACGACAAAGAAAAAGCGAAAAGGAAAAAAATAGAAGGTAATAAAAAGGAGAGATAATGAAGCGAGAGAAAAATGAATAAAAAGAAGGAAAAATTTATTAAATTTAGTTGTTTTAAATAAATAATTTGTTATATAACTCACTAAAACAATCTTATTTATAAAGTGAGTCACCGCTTACCAAGAGCCGCCGACTACAACATGGTCATCTTCAAGTAAACAAATACTTGTTGAGCCGTCCTCTTGGATGATCAATTCCTACTAAGAAATCTTCTGCCCATTCTACCCATTGATATCCCAACTAACTACTTCCCAACCGACTACAACATGGTCATCTTCAAGTCTAATGTAAACAAATACTTGTTGAGCCGTCCTCTTGGATGATCAATTCCTACTAAGAAATCTTCTGCCCATTCCACCCATTGATATCCCAACTAACTGCTTCCCAACCGACTACAATATGGTCATATTCAAGTCTAATGTAAACAAATACTTGTTGAGACGTCCTCTTGGATGACCAATTCCTACTAAGAAACCTTCTGCCCATTACACACGTTGTTTGTTAATCCTCGTACGGTAGCGTCTATCGGCATAGAGAAATGTGAAATTAGTAAATTAGCTGACATACTGGCATAGATCCAAGATGGTAGTCGATAAAACTAGTCTATATAAAAATGGGAACGGAGAAGAGTTCAGACGAAAAGAAGTAAAATAATTTATTTAAAACTAAAAAATTATTTTGTGAAACAGTTTTTTTAATAATTTTTTTTACTTATTCTAAATAAATAATTTGTTATATAACTCACTAAAATATTTTTATTTGCTAAGTGAGTCACCGCTTATCAAGACCTGCAAGCTACTCGAGGATAATGGTTAAAGAAATCGTCAGTTGGACGATGGACGCCAGCACGCAAAGATTGAAAACAATGGGTGAATCGGCATTTCTTAAGATGCATTGCTTATTTAAGAAGACGGCTCAAAAAGTATTTGTTTACATTAGACTTGAAGACAACTATGTTGTCGTCGGCTGGGAAGCAGCCTCGTTGTATTGTGTTCCACAGATGGGACGCTCTAGGAAACAAACTTTTGCAGTGCACAATAAATCTATTTTTTTTTTTTGATAAAACTTAGAAAAAGAAAGAAGAAAGGAAATGAATGACGGAGACAAATGAGAAAAGAAAGAAATGTAAGAGAGTAAGAAAAGAAGATAAATGAAAAAAGCGAGAGAGAAGAAAAACAAGAGGAAACGAAAGAAAACGAAAGAAAAATAAATTAAAATACTTTAGTCGATGAGAAAAGAAAGAACAAACAATAGAAATAAGGACAAACGAAAGAAAATCGATAAAAAAGAGAGAAAAAGAATGAACAAATAAATGATAGAAATAAAAATAAAGTAAAACATAAATAAATAAATAAATAAATGGAAGAAAGAAATGAGTAAGACAGAAAGGAAGTCAAGGAGAAGAAAAGAAGAAACAGAGAATAAAAACTAAACAAAAATGAAGGATTTTTTTAAGGAAAAGAAAATGAAAAGAAAAAAAGAAGTTAAAGGAAAGAAAAAGAAATGTAAAAATGACATAAAAAAGAAAGATATAAATAAATGAAAGAAGGAATAAAAAAGAGTAAGACAGAAAAGGAAAGAAAACCAAATACAAAAGAAATAGAATAAAAGAAAAACAAATAAAGAAAAAGAATGAAACAAAAACAAAGGAAGAAAAAGAATGAAAGAAAAACACAGAAAGAAAAAATGAAAGAAAAGCAAAGAATAAAAAAGAAATGCAAACGCAACTTTAGTCGATAAGAAAAGAAGTATAAAAAGTAGAAAGAAAGAGAAATTGACTGAAAAAATAAAATGAAGAATGAATGAATAAAATAAAAACGTAAATGAAAGAAAGCAGAAAGAAATGAAAGAAAGTAAAGCAGAAGGAAGTGAAAAAATACGAATAAAAAATAAGAGAGAATGAGCTAAAGAAAAAGAAGGAAAATTGAAAAGAAAAAGACGGAAAAGAAAGAAAACAAAGTTTCATTTAAATATGGGTCAGCTGACACTAAATTAGAATATAATTAATATATATATATATATATATATATATATATAAACTTAAGACTTCTACCCGGTCATGGCTGATGGAACGAGAACAATCTACACCCATACATTGAAAAAAAAGTTCATTTCGAAATTCTGTATAGATTCCCGAGTTCGAAAATACGCACTTGAAGAAGGTCAGAGGTTACATTAGCTGAAACGTTGCGAAAATAACACCCAAGGTGAGAACCGTACTGCGAATAATACGACTAATACAAATTATCAATCGTCATCTAAAAATTTCGGGATGAGAAAAGAAAGAAGAAAAGAAGACAAAAGAAGAAAGAATAAAGAAAAAAGAGAAAAAGAAAGAAAGAAAGAAAAGAAAGAAAGAACGAGTTCACGAATCATTGATTGATCAGCTCTCTTTGACGGGAAATTCAAAATATATCGATTCACGCATACCGGAAGCAGATGTCACAATCAGTTCGGGGGTTGTTTCCGGTACAGACTCGCTCGATGTCAAACTGAGGAGGGAGGGGCAGATGAAAACGTTTCTAGCTCAGAAAATAATAGGCTATTTTTTTAAGCTCCTCGGACCGATTTTTACTCCAGACCTGAAATGGAAAACTTACATCAAATCTGTTGCTAAGGTTGCCGGGAAAATGGTTGGATCAATCTATCACTCCAGAAAGTACCTCACTCCTGACGCAATCCGCTACCTGTATAATAGCTAGATTCGTCCTATGATAGGAGTATTTCTGTCATATCGAAGGAGATTTCGCCCGGAGTACTCTTTTTTTGCCTTGACATCGTACAAAATCGATATCGCCATCTAGTTAGGTATGATTGTCGAGTTGGTAAGGGGTATTTACGTCGAGGGGTCATCACTGCTGCAAGTTTGTTGGAGCACATTCCATTTAAGTACTTGTAAAATAGGCACAGGAATGCAACATTGCTACTATGGGGCAAGGGTTGGAGTTTGATTGACAGATTTAGACCTATTTGATTAGCGACTCTCTTTTTGGAAGAGACTAGTAGTTAATGCTCCAGCCCAGATGTGACAACAATACTCCATGTATGGGCGAATGGTGGCTTTGTAGAGATATATGATACTGGCAAGTGTGGGACATTTTCTAGCACGGTAGAGGGATGCTGGATGCATTATAGCCGCTGATCTTTGGGTAATTACCTCTGACTTAAGCAGCTGAAGATGCGTGGGGACGCGTCTCTGGCGTATAATATCAGTCAGAATTTAAATATACCTTAAGGGGTGGGACGTCACCCCAGCACGAATGCATGGTCTCCACGGATACCAGCACCATAGTCGCTTTCATAAAGATTCTAGATTTCAACATAAATATTTAAAAAGATGCATCCGACGAAGGTCAGAGGTTACATCGGCCGAAACGTTGTGAGAATAACATCGAAGATGAGAACAGTAGTCTGAATAATTCCAGCAATACAAACCTTTTCACAGAGTTGGCCTGCAGCGATTTTCTGTGGGTTTTTTTTTCTTCAATCATTGTAAACTAACATTATCATAAAATTATCCTCATTAAAATGCAGCCCTGTGGTTTTCGCGTTTTGATTTTATGAACCGTTCGTCTACGTTTTAGTTTTTTGTTATTTTTTTCCTGTGTTTCTTTTTCGAAATATTTTTTTTTTTTACATTTTTTTTTATTTCATATATATATTTTTTAATTATTATTATTTAAAAATTTGAACGCCGGTTGGAAATGAAATCATATCCATCAATGTTTCCTTTTGTTTCAAGATCATGGCTTAGAGCTAATTCGGAGTTCACACGCACAGAACTACGCATATGCACTCATAGGCTCATACGCACACGAATACACGCGCTAAGGCACGTGTATACGTACAGTCATGTGCTATGGTAACGTTACACTCTCTTCCGAAGGACATATTTTTACACATTTGATCTAATAACACAGGTTTGCAGAATACAAATTTTTCATCTCAGGCAACGATTTTATTTTTACTAATTCTGATGTGGTGAATTAAAATTTTTAATCAGTATTGTACTATCACGTTGATAACAAACCCAACATACAAAGGAGCTAATGTTAGATAGTGGGGAGTGCCAGAGAGAGAGAGAGAGCGCCCCAAAGGGTGGGAGGACGCCCTGAAAGGTGGGGGGTGAAAGCGTGTCGTGAAGTAGTTCAACAGTAAAAAGAAGTCAAGTCGAGGTTGGGTTAAGATAACAAGTGTATTAACATAAAAGGTACAAAGGTAAGGAAACTGACTGGCACTCGGCTAGACAGTTACCATACTGTCCTTTTCTCCCTGGTGATTGTTTACTCGCACTATTTATAGTGAGAACCGGTGTAGTTTCTCTTCTGTTAGAACGGCCGGTGTAACAAAGTGGAAATCTCGAATAGACGTCAGGTCCGTTCGTTTTTTTTTTTCTGTCTCTTATTCCTGACTCATAACAAAGTAAGACGTGAAAAGCGCCGGTCCGCTGTCAGTAGGCGGGAGCCGGAGAACGGAGCGGCGCAGTAGCCCAAAATGGTCTGACGATATATCTATCTAGTTCCTTCACTCTCTCTCTCTCTCTCTCTCTCTCTCTCTCTCCCGTACAAACCATTCAATCTCTGTCTCTTGTTTCATGTTTAAATACAACTTCTCAAAACAAGACCGGCGTCTTTTATGCGTTATCGTTCAACGGTGAGTTTAACAACAGCGACGAAGCGGCCGAGTTACACCAGACAACGGCGTAGACAAAACGCGGTTACCCCACAGTTGAGGTGAGCAGCAATGAACAACTAATATTTTTACTTCAGTAAGGTCTCAGAAATCTTTTTACTTTATAGCAAATAAATAGTACAAAGTGTAACATTTGTTCTGATACTACACTTAATCTTTTCTGTCTTCGGTCATTGAACAAGAAATCCTTTTAGACTGAGGCAATTTTAATTTTTGCCCCTATCCCTTTTGAGAGAGCTGGATTTTTTCCTCACATTAAAAATCGATCTTGAGTCTTACTCTGCCTTCGTGAGGCGCAAGTAAATAGGGATTTTCGGAGATTATAAGTGCTTATGGTTTCTTACTTACTAGGAGTTTATCACACAAGTCATTCGCTCACTGGCATAAAATGGTGGTGTTCTCTGGAGTCTGAGTGACAACAAGTCTCCCCAGATTTCTAGCACCCTTCTTTCAATCACTGTTGCAAATCACTACGTTAATGCAACAGCCGTTTACCATTAAGTTTTCGCTGATTGTCCGGGAATCATTCTTATTTTCATTTTAGTTTCGCTTGTCTAAAACTATGCGATTGGTTTTCTATTACAAAGTTTAATTATTACGATATCGTTTCGTCAGTATCTTAGATAATGAAGGGAGCGCCGGAGGGAGAGGGCTCTAAAAGATGGGGGGGGGGGGGGCTAAAAGCGTAAGTCGAAAAAATCACGCCACTTCCATTTCGCTGCTGACCATAGAGATGCACAGACGCGAGAACTGATCGTCTCGTCAGTCCCGACAGGGAGGTGGGGGGAGACAGTGGCGCACAGAGAGCTGAAGTCGGCCAGTCTTCATATATTATGGGTATCTCACTCTCCAATTAATTCATTCTTTCTAGACCCCCTTTCTCTCTCTCACTCTCTCTCTTTCTCTCTCTCTCTCTCTCTCTCTCTCTCTCTCGTACACAAGCATTTGATCTCTGTCTCATTGTTCTATGTTCAATAAAACTCTTTTAAAAACTAAATCCGGCGTCCATGTGGTTATCAATCAATGGCCGAGGGACAGAAGCCAGCAGCGACGAAACTTGGGTGCAGCAGAAGATGAACGGGTGTATAAAGATGTATACACCCGCAAAGGTAAGCAGTATCTAGTAAGTAAATTGTTAATTAAACCAAATTGTTATAAAACTATAACCAATTATTATTAAGGTAATTTAGTATTTATAACATTATTGAATATAAATCGCTTTCCAAAACAGTAAATCTTTTTTATTTACTAATAAGTAACCACTATCAAGGCGAAAAGCCACTCGTGTATACGGGTTAATGAGAATGGCTATCAATTGAAAGATGAAGAACATTATAAGAGGATTTGGAATTTTGAATGGACATGACTAGGTTTGATTACTTATGCAGACAGTTTAGGACAAAACTGTTGACATTGGATTTGACGGCGATCATGTTGTAATCTGCAGGCAATCAGTCCTTTTGTAATGTGTTCCACGTACATGAAGCGTTTGTGAAGAAATCTCCGTTCGTTAAAATTCCGCTTGACGCTAAGCGTACAGAGTAAGAGAGAAAAGTTGTTGGTTTTGTTTTTGTTGTTTTGTTTTTTTGTAGTTGCAAACGAGTTCTTGCTGTGAATGTTTTACAAGGAAGAAGCAGAGATTGGAGCTCAGTCGAGCACCTTCCATAGATATAATATTTAATGCATGGACATTTGCTAAGAATGTTAAAGTCAGTTCAAATGACTCAATATTTATAGTTTATATGCTTCCAAATTCCTTTCAAATTTCGAAGAGTCACGAAGTAATTCATTCTATTTTTCCCGATTAAAGTGCATGATTTATATGTGAAAACCCGAAATGCATCCTGATAGATTTAATTTTGTAATTAATAAAGACAATATTAGTACGTTTTGGGAGAGAGTAAAAAAATACTTATTTCATTCTTACTGGTAAATGTTCGGAAAAGAGCACTGGAACTAGGTTAAACAGTTGGTTGCTGTTGATTTTTTCGTTTATTTGTTTGTTTAGAGCAGTTTACAAAAGTTTGCGCAGGACATAAAGAGAAGGGCTGTCAGAAGGAGTAGCTAGTTCAAAAAGTAACGTGACTGAGAGATAGAGAAAGAGAGAAAATAAATAGAAAGAGAGAGAAAAAGAGAGAGAAAAAGAAAGAAAGAAAGAAAGAGATAGAGAAAAAGAAAGAGAAGGAAAAATAGAGAGAAAAAGAAAGAGAGAAAGACAGAGATAGAGAGAGAGAAAGAAAGAGAGAGAAAATATTGTAGCTGTATATGTTATACACACTTTTTAAAACTCTTCTATTTTGTTATAAACATCTCATATATATATATATATATATATATATATATATATATATATATAGTCTCGGAAGTTTCTCAACCATTAAAACTATATATAAAAAAATAATCTTTTTGAACATTTTAGTCCCATTGTTCGGTGGAAAATCACTTTTTTGTAAGTCAATTTACTTTTAGCAGTCACTATTATTAGTTTGCTTCCAAGAATTTACGCTAGTCTTAACATTATTTAAGGGATCATCAGTTGTTTACCATGAAAAACTGTTTCGGGAATTTTAAAACGGAACAGTATTTTATTTCATGGCTTCCCAGCAGAGTTAATCAGACCCCACTTCCCTTAAAAGACAAGAACAAGATATATATATATATATATATATATATATATATATATATATATATATATATATATATATATATATATATACTAGCCCGCTAGTATATAACCAAATATAATAGGAATAATAAAAATATGCTACAAATGTCGCAAAGTGGGATTTGAAACCAGCACCCTAGAAGAAGAGCACTCTAGCCGAACAAAAAATTCCTGGGAAGCCCCGTCGGCTATCCCCGGTAGTGGCGCCTCAGGCGATTAGCAATTCACTAACCCCTTCTCAACGGGTGAGAAGACAAACCCTGGGAAGGTGGACTTCCTAGAACTGTACAAGACCAGTTTTCAGACCGACAGACTGATTTACTTTGAGTTGAAGAGAAATTCCTTTTTGAAAAGGAAGTGATACCTCGAAATATATAAATAGAAATAAAATATGACACCATAGTATATTTGATTCAATACAATTGGTAAATATTTAATTGATAATTACTGAATTCTTTAATATTGTCGTTTTATCTACATTTGGCTCGGATTTGTTTCTAACTGTGTGTCTTTTCTAATATCAACTTCTTACACACTACGCACAATGCTTCAAGTGAACTACAAAACCCGTTTAACATTTTTTTTTGTCTGTTAATCTGTCTCATTATATCAGTTCTGGTTGTCTTTCAGGCCTCTCGCCATTTCGCTAAAAGAAGCAATGCCTTATTAATAGAAAGCGGTAACTCCTTTGTCATGTAAATCGGCCATTTGACAACTGATGCAGAATGACGCGTCGCTACGGGCAACCGGAAGTAGTTTGTTTTTATGTTCATTCATATTTGTTATACTTTTAGACGCGTCCTATCGGATATCTCCTTTGGTCTGTCACGCTTCAGTTTGAAATAACATTTCCTTTGGTCTGTCATGTTTCAATTTGAAATAGCATTTCCTTTGGTCGGTTATGTTTCAGTTTGAAATAGCATTCCCTTTGGTCTGTCATGTTTCAGTTTGAAATAGCATTCCCTTTGGTCTGTCATGTTTCAGTTTGAAATAGCATTTCCTTTGGTCTGTCATGTTTCAATTTGAAATAGCATTCCCTTTGGTCTGTTATGTTTCAGTTTGAAATAGCATTTCTTTTGGTCTGTTATGTTTCAGTTTGAAATAGCATTCCCTTTGGTCTGTCATGTTTCAATTTGAAATAGCATTTCCTTTGGCCTGTTATGTTTCAGTTTGAAATAGCATTCCCTTTGGTCTGTTATGTTTCAGTTTGAAATAGCATTCCCTTTGGTCTGTTATGTTTCAGTTTGAAATAGCATTTCTTTTGGTCTGTTGTATTTCAGTTTTAATAGCATTTCCTTTGGTCTGTCATGTTTCAGTTTGAAATAGTATTCCCTTTGGTCTGTCATGTTTCAGTTTGAAATAGCATTCCCTTTGGTCTGTCATGTTTCAGTTTGAAATAGCATTCCCTTTGGTCTGTCATGTTTCAGTTTGAAATAGCATTTCCTTTGGTCTGTCATGTTTCAGTTTGAAATAGCATTCCCTTTGGTCTGTCATGTTTCATTTTGAAATAGTATTTCCTTCGGTCTTTAACGCTTCAGTTTGAAATAGCTTTTCCTTTAGTCTGTCACGCTTAAATGTTGGAAATAACATTTACGTTGGTCTGTCGTGCTTAAATATGAAGTAATATTTTACTCGGTCTGTCACATTTAAGTTAGGTGTGACATTTTCGTCTGATGTTACGCTTCAGTTTCGAATAGCATTTTCGTCGGTCTGTCAAACTTAACTTTTAATTGTCATTTTGATCGGTTTACACGCCTCTGTGGATTTTGTTTCCTTCCTTGTTATACGGCTCGCTTGCTTGTCACCGTGCACACTTGATGACGTCACTAAAAGCGAATGACGAAAATAAAGGGTGATTATTAAGAGAAGTAGTGGGAGGAAAACTGAATGACGTAAATAGTAAAGAGAGGGAGAGAGAGAGCGGAAAGAGGGTGGACAGACGGAAGAAAGAGAGGGCAAAGAAAAGAGAGAGGACAAGATTAGGAGAGAGAAGGAAAAGGGGCGAGAGAAGAAGAGAGAGAGGAAGAGAGAAAAGGAAAGAAGGAGAAATAAGATTAAAAAGAGAGGGGAAGAGCGTCTGAAAACAATGATTATTAGCAAGAAAGAAATATGTATACTAATTTGAAAATGGTTGGCGTCAATAAAAAAGGAAAGGTAACTTTTGACAATTCGATAGATAGATAGATAGATAGATAGATAGATAGATGTGTATTTGTTCATATAGATAAATAGATAGATAGATAGATAGATAGATAGATAGATACTGACACATCGGGTCAAAAGTGGATTCGTCCGTTATAAAAATCATTCCTTTCTAAATAAATGTTGAATATTTAACTTTGGATTATACCATTATTTGTAGTGATATTTTAAAAAATAGGTGGGAATTAGGTTTTAGTAAAACGTGGGATTTTTTTTTAATTCAGTATCTTACGACTTTAATTTAATAATTATCTTTAAGGGTACTTAAATTTTTTTATAACCTTAAAAAGAATAAAGAAATTAATGGATAATAATTGTTCAACTTCTATAAACTATTACAAAACCATTTTTATATATAAAGTTAAAAATGATAAATTATGACATTTTTGTCTTCCATATATTTTGCATAGCGATAGTCAATTGGTAAACAAAGTCGTTTTCCAATTAAGTGATGCTGATTTTACTAATTTATGACTTTTGGGGGATAATTTTGCTAATTTTATAGTAAAACGTGGAAAGAATTTTTAATTCAGTATCTTATGACTTTAATTTAATAATTATCTTTGAAATAGTTCCCAAAACCTTATATTTATCTTTCAAGGTATTTTTACAAGTAATTTTTTCAAAGTTCAAAATTCACTGAATGTTTGGGTTTTTTAGCCGTTGTGATAACATATGTCATTATAATTTATTTTTCACACGTAAATATGCAGTGTTTTTCGTTTAGAGATTAAGTTTAGGCTTTTATCTTTCAAACACAATCAAAGTTTACACGGAAACTAATTAAATAATTAATGATAAGCCCTTTTTAATAAGCATAGTCCGTAGAAGAGGCGGCCATTTTTGCACGTACCTACTGAAGCATAAGGAGCCAAAGTTAAAGGGAGCAAACTGAATGAGTAATTGGGCAGAAATATATTTTATTTATTTATTTATTTATTACATTTAACATTGCAACGATTGTGACATTTGAATATTTCTAGGTTAATTACTTGATATTTTTTTTGGGGGGGGGCGTGTGTATTAAAATGCGCCGGGTTTTTTCTCGGTGATCAAAACAGCGTGACCATGGTAGTTGCTTGCACGGTATCACGTGATTTGAATGTAACAGTTTTAATGACGTACGTTGTGACGTCAAGCGGATGCGGCAAAAGTGACAATGAACGCTGAATGTTGACGTTGCGGAGAGATAGTCAAGAATCGCGAGGCGGAAAACCGAGTTAAAAGATAAGAGAATCGCACAATCAAAATGGAGAATTAGCGGAACTAAGAAACGGTAAAAAAAAAACAGAAATGGAAGGAGGAAATCTCTATTGAATCCAACTAAGAAAAAAATACGACCAAAGGGAGTTGGGAATCAGAAGATAATTGATTGAAATATTTGACTGATTTTAACTGTTACATTCATACTAGCATCAAATATGTGACCAGAGGGAGCATTTTGTTTTGTTTTTGTTGCTAGTATATACGACAAACGAACATATATTACACTACCCCCCAAAGGAGGGAGTAAAGTCTGGGAGTATGTTATCATTACGAAAGAACAGATGCTGCACTACTCCACACATGATGGGATAATTAATGGGAAGAACAGAACAGATATTATACTAGAATCACACGCCTCTAAAGGAAGCGGTAATGCCTGGGACGATGGTATCATGACAACAGAACAGATTCTACACTATCACCACCCCTGAGGTAAAGATTCAAATGTTAGTTCATTACATCAAGTGGCTTCATGCCTTGTCTGGAGTGATTTCCATAAAAAAATATCTAGTAAGCTAGTAGTAACAAATATGCGACTAGAGGGAGCATTTTCGTTTCGGCTAATTTATACGACGAACGAACATATACAACATTCCCCCCCCCCCTCCCAAGGAGGTGATAATGTCTGGGATAGTGGTATCATTACAGAAGAATATACACTACACTACCTCCCGAAGGAGGAGGTAAAGTCTGAGAGTAGGGTATGGTATCATAACGAAATAACAGATACTACACTACTCCTCAAAGGATGGGATAATTCATGGGTAGAGCAGATACTACACAAGCATCACCCCCCCCCCCCAAAGGAAGAAGTGATGTCTGAAAGGATAGTATCATGACAACAGAACGGACACTACACTTTCCTCCCACGAAGAAAGGAGGAGGTAATGCTTGGGAAGATGGCATAATGACAACAGAACAGATACTACACTGCCCCTTCACCAAAAAAAGGATTGGGTAATGCCTGGGAGGATGGTATTATGATAACAGAACAGATACTACACTACCGCTTCCCTAATAAAGGATGAGGTAAAGTATAAAATGTTAGCTGCTTACATCAAGTGGCTTCATGCCTTGTCTGGAGTGATTTTCATAAAAATAAATTTCTAGAAAGCTAGTAGCAACAAATATGCGACCAAATCGAGCATTTTCTTTTTGGCTAGTCTATACGACGAACGCACATATACAACATTGCCCCCCTCCGAAGGGAGGAGATAATATCTGGGACGTTGGTATCATTACAGACGAACAGATACCCACCAAAGGAGGAGGTAAAGTCTGGGAGAATGGTATAATGACAAACGAACAGGAAAGATGCTTTCATGACAACAGAACAGATACTACACTACTATCGCCCTAAAAATGAGGAGGTAATGCCTAGGAGAATAGTATCATGATGACAGAACATGGCCTACATTCTGCTCCACACACAAAGAAAGAAGGAGGTAATGCCTGTGAGGATGATATCATGAGAACAGAACGGATACTACAGTACTACCCTCTTCCTCCTTAATAAATTAGGGGGAAGTAATGCCTGGGAGGATGGTATCATAACAGAACAGATAGAACACTACCACCCTTACACAAAAAGGAGGAGGCAATGCCTCGGAGGATAGTACCATGACAACGGAACGGATACAAAACTACCACCCCCAAAAACGAAGATGGTAATGCCTGGGAAAATTGCATCATAACGAACAAACATATACTGCACTCTCCTTCAAAGGAGAGTGTAATGTCTCTCTCTCTCTCTCTCTCTCTCTATATATATATATATATATATATATATATATATATATATATATATATATTTTAATTTATTTTATACGAACATAGAAGTCATTATACCATCCTTTATGTACGTATAAAATAAAAATATATATTAACGAAAAATACGTCCTATAAAATTAAGGGCGACTAATAATGAAATTGTCTGCATCTTAATCACTTAGTAAGTGAGACAAACGAAGTAGTAGTAAGCAAAATAACAACGAACGCTGCAATCACCAAAAAAAACTAATTACATAAAAATACATTATATATATATATATATATATATATGTTTATTTATTTCTATAGTCAGACTACGCCGCAGCCCATACAAACCATGAAAGCCACAGACCGGAAGCAGTAGACTCGAGTTTCGCTCTCCTTTGGGATTATCAATAAGACACATCCGAAGTCAGGATTTGAAACCCAAGTCACTTGCAAACGAGGCGAGCACTCTGTTACCTGAGCTATCACATCATATACGAAAGTATATCAACAAACACAGCTCATCCAAACCGTGGCATAGACTTTCTTGTAAGTGGCAGAGTACTCGTCTCGCTTGCAGATGACTCGGGTTTCAAATCCTGACTTCGGATGTGTAATACGGATGAGCCAAAATATATATGTATGTATATATATATATATATATATATATATATATATATATGTATGTATATATATATATATATATATATGTATGTATATATATATATATATATATATATATATATGTATATATATATATATATATGTATATATATATATATATGTATATATATATATATATATATATGTATATATATATATATGTATATATATATATATATATATATATATATATATATATATATATATATATATATATATATATATATATATATATATATATATATATATATTGTTTTGATAAATATTTATTAATATTACCTACAGACATCGATGTTTGATGCTTATACAATTTTCAGTGTAGGAGATGTTAATTCTTGCCGATCGAAGTGCTCGAACCCAGTTGCAAAGTCACCTCAGATTCACAATTAAATTAACATGGAAATGAAGAGAATTTAAACTCTATAATGGCAAATCAGCAGACACCAATAGTAAGCGAGTCAAATAGTGTTAAATATCTATACATATATATATATATATACATATATATATATATACACACATATATATATACACATATATATATACACACACATGTACACACATATATATACACATATATATATATAATATATATACACATATATCATATATATACATATATATATACATATATCATATATATATACATATATATACACATATATCATATATATATACATATATATACACATATATCATATATATACATATATATACACATATATCATATATATACATATATATACACATATATATACACATATATCATATATATATATATATATAGAGATATATATATATATATATATATATATATATATATGATGAAAAATATGGAAATAATATTCCAACATGATGAAAAATATATTATTATATATTTATTAACGTTTCGTCTTTACTTCAAGACTTTCTCAAAATGATTGATTTGAATAAATAACATACAAGTGCAACTTTTCGCATATTGTACTTGTATGTTATTTATTCAAATCAATAATCCTGGGAAAGTCTTGTAATAAAGACGAAACGTTGATTGATATGTAAATAATTTTGGTGTTCCTTTTTCATTTCTCTCTCTCTCTCTCTCTCTCTCTCTCTCTCTCTCTCTCTCTTACTCTCTCTCTCTCTCTCTCTCTCTCTCTCTCTCTCTGTCTGGCTTTCTCTGGAGAGAGAGAGAGGGAGAGAGAGAGAAAGAAAGAGAGAGAGAACGGAGAACAATCATCGAAATATACACAGACTATTTATTTATAAAATTTACGTCTACAAAACAAATTAATCTACACGCCATTCGCATAGAAAAGATACGCGTGTGGTTTCGGTATCCAATGACCTACAAGGGTTGACATGCCATAGAACCCAGCGACCTACCAACAAGCGAAACATAATTTTACACCAGAAATAAATATGCGAAATTTTCAAATCGAAACATACAAACCCCTTACTAAACTTACAGGATTACGCATTGAATCACATGAAATGGGTGGATATGTCGTAAAGCAAAACAACCAAAGCAAATTGGTTAAATAAGCCGTTTACAGCAATCAGTATCAGACAGACAGGCTTGCAAATGACACGCGTCAAAATTACTATGATCGTGTTGACGGGCTGATGAGTACCCGTACACAAATAGTGATATTGTTCTTTTTCTTTCAAAACCAATAAAGACAGTCAACCCTTTAGCCTTTTTGGCTAGGGTCAAATTGTTGGGGATATTTTTAAGTGCTATGGCCCCCTAGATGTAATGTGGTATTATGATGACTGGGCTGGTTCTATCAAATTCGTTACATTAGACAAACGATGACCAATGACCCTTAATTCCCCCACACTGTTGATGGCCTTGTGCCTAATTTGTTAGATTGTATACTTTTTTCTATCATAGTAAATAAATAATTTTAAGTGTAAGATCTGTTCTGATACTACGCTTCATCTTTTTGACCTCGGTCAGTGAAGGAAAAAATTCTTCTAGACTGAGGCAATTTTAAAAATTTTGTCACAATCCAAAACGCGCCTTTGGAGGCAGCTGGATTTTGCTCACGTTAAAAACCAAACTTGTGTCTAATTCTGCTCCCCTGGGGAGGCAAGTAAATACGGACAGTAAACTGGATATGTTTACGGAGCTATGACGAACATCTTGGTCTAAAGAGAATTGGTGGCAATAAATAGTGTTCGAATTACTTCCAGATGACGCAATTCCATCCTAGCATTCATCTCATTGTCGTATTTAAAAGAAACAAAATAGAAACAAAAGCAAGAAACACGCGACATGATTTCCGACACCTCGGAGACCATGTTCGACCTGACCGTACGAAGTTGATTCCGATTTGTCAAAGAGACGGACAAGAACGGCTAAATGTAAGATGCGAAGAATAATGGCCGACGTTGTGAGGTAAAATCCCATGTGGCAAATTGGGAAACTTTTTTTCCGCGGTATCTCCGATGAAGCATTCGCATTCTAGAACATTTTTGTTTTTGTTTTTTTCATATGAGTGAAGGTAAATAATCATACGTTTCGGAATCATTTTTAGATTAGGATCGCTAATTTGGATTATTCGGACTACTGTTCTCGTCTTGATTGTTATTTTCACAACGTTTCGGCCGATGTAACATCCGACCTTCTTCAGGTGCTTGTTTTCGAACTTGAAGATCTTTATTTCGAACCGGGGAATCTGCACGGGATTTCGAACTGACCCCTTTATTTAATTAATATTATGTATACATATATGTATATATATACATATATATACATATATGTATATATATACATATATATACATATATGTATATAAATATATGTATATATATATTTGTATATATATACATATATATATATATATATATATATATATATATATATATATATATATATATATATATATATATATATATATATACATATATATATATATATATATATATGTATATATATGTATACTGTCCACCCAGCAGTAAATGAGTACCTGACTAAAACTCAGGGAAGGTTCAAGACAGCGGAAGGAGAGGGATGGGCTCCGCCTTCCATATGCTGTGCCCTAGACACGGTGATTCTTAACAAATCACCGCCGCTACGGCCATGGGCAGTGTGCGATGTCGGCAACGACACTCGTGCGCGTCCAGGCTATTCGACCTTTACCTTTTATATGTATATATATATATGTATATGTATATAATATGTATATATATGTATATATATATATGTATATATATATATGTATATATATAATATGTATATATATATATGTATATATAATATGTATATATATGTATATATATATATATATATATATATATATATATATATATATATAAAGAGAAAGCACACACACATAACCAAACATTTCAAAAGAAAGAGAAAAAAGAAACAAGAACAGACAGACGTTAGATACTACTCTTGTTTTTTTTATATTTATGCTATTTCTTTTTTTTCTTTTTTGATTTACATGACTAAATTGTTAAATGTTTTGACACAGATTGTACCCTCTTTCCTGGTCATGACTGAGTTAGGAGCGGAGAGTTAAAAGCTGAGAGACAGATAAATAAAATTTTTAAAAATGATGATGATGATGATGATGATGATGATGATGATGATGATCGATTCGACTGAGACACTAGTGGACCTACTTTGAAAAAAATAGTTATTTAGAGATTCAGTGTGGTTTTAATATGAACTTCTTTTTACTATATTTTAAGAAAATCAGGCGTGATTTTTATTCTCTTTTTTCTGGGTGACCAATGCGCTTTAGCCTTTTGTTTTAGACATTTTCTAGAATCTAAATCATCTCATGGACTTTGATCAGAATTCGAATAAAGATTCTAGATATCAGGTTTAGTATCCTTTAATCTTGATTTTAATATTCGTACGGGGACATAAAAACGGTGCAAAACTCTTCTGTTATGAGGAATTAATTTTACCCGTCCTGGGACGGGTATTGTTCTAATATATATATATATATATATATATATATATATATATATATATAACAGAGAGAGAAGGCGAGAAAGAGAGAGAGTGAGAGGCTGACTGGACTCATCAGGTTTGGAAACATAACTCATCATTTGAAGATGTGTTTATGTCTTCTACGCGACAGCAGCCAAATTTTATTAGTCATTATTCTCGCCGATCACGGACGCCTTTTAACTCTTAATAAACATTTTCGGTCGATGATAATTTCCTTCGCTCTGACACCGGATCACTGCACGGGAGTTGATTAAATACGCTTAAGTGGGTTTCGTTCGATGTTCATTCGCGCCCATCGACACAATTAGACGTGTGAACATACAGAATGACAAAGTTGGTTTGTTTGTTTGTTTGTTTGTTTTTAGGGGGGGGGCTTGATTTACGTATGTCTACGAGAGACTTCTAAATGTTGCGTGTTCAAATCACGTCGGGGTCACCAAATTTTGTGGAAGAGCGTTTTTTTCTTCTGTTTTTTTTCATGTTTCTTTTGGGAATAATACGCGTACGTCATGAAACTTCTCTAACCCCTCCCCGAAAGGCTCTAAGCAATATTCACACTGTTAACTGAACCACATTTGTTCAAACTGAAACATATTTCCATTCTATGGACGTCCGGTGCGAACGCAGACCCCGCGATATTATTGCACCACCTTTGTTCAAACTGAAACATACTTATCTAAGTACTCTGGTTAATGTAGTTTTACAATACATGTTATGGTGGTCTATCTCCAAAACCCTTGTAAGAGTTTGTTACATATCTCCATTCTATGAACGTCCGTCGCGAACGCAGCCTCCACGATATTATTTGTACCTTTTGGGGACAGAACAGATACTACACTTTTAACCTTAGCCGGAAGTCCAAGAAAGTATATTTTAGTTCGAAATTCACGTTTGACACAATAGTGTCATCGGATGGTTTGTTTTTTTTATTACTTTTTTTGCAGTCGTCTTCGGCGATTGGGCGACCCCGTCTTTTCAAAAAACGTGGAGGGTGATAACGTACGTACGAACATGAAATTGCCTTAGCGTATTATTATTATATAGATAACATTAGAAATAAACAAAATAATATGACAAAGTCATCTCAGCATTTAAAAAGTTATTATAGATTTTGAATACAACACCTGTGCAATATTGTTATTTAAATAATTAAATAGTGATTAAATTTCAAAAGATTATCCTGAATTTTCCCATAACTAAAGGGATGAGAATTGTTTATATTTCTTTCAGCTAAGCTTTCTAATGGTAAAAATACAATACGTTTTTGTTAGTCCAGGAGTTATTTCCCTGGAACCATATTCAAGTTATTTGCCTTACGTACGAACATGAAATTGCACTAGCGTATTATTATATAGATTGGACATGCTTCAGATTTCGTGAATCAGACATAACTGTTGTAAAACCCAACAATAGCACATTAAAGTTGAACCCTTCCTCATCGTTGTTAGGGCGGTGGCAAATTGGTAGTGTCAGAGCTACCCGGCTAACAGGGCTCGAGCGAAAATCCAGCAAAAGTCGGCATCAGGATCCGTCGTCCTCTGGTCGTCTCTGCCTCTGAATGTGGCAAGCTCAGACGTGTCAGGCATGGAACCGCAAATTAATGGAGTGAAAGTTCGATCTAATGTTGCTTCTCGGCCATTTCTTTGTGTGTTGTCGACCAAACCTCCCCACACTTGTATGCACCAGCTGAGCCTTACTGCTCTCTGTGTCGAGTGTAAAACCTGTAATCGTGCAGGTTAACGACTACCTGCGACCAACGAGGAGAACTTCATGCAGACCACACAATCCTGAGGCACGATCTTTGTGAACTCTATGCAGAAGTCCAACTCTTTTAACAACAATAACAGCATCTTCTTGACTTTTTGAGTCATCCGACGCCAGTAGACGTAGGTCAAACGTTGACCAATTCCGACCTGCAGAGCTCTCGATCGGCCATTATTTTGGTTTCCTTCCTGGTTGGAGACTTCCACACTTTCTGAAACGAGTAAAGCGCACTCTATGACTGTGCAATCCTCACGTTCATAAAAAAAAACAGCATCAACATAAAAAGGTGGCCCTGCTAGCCGAGAACAGGTACCAACCTGCTACTAAAACGAACATATCAATCCTGGCCCGTTTGTGGTGATCTGCACCGACCTTACACTGGCCGTCGATGGCAGATCGAATTCAGATTCATATAAAAATGTGGAACAGTAGTTTCAGTTGCGGCATAGATGTAGGCCGACGTATTAATATATACGTTGTTCAGTGTTGCAGTTGAAAAGGAATTTCGCCCTGGGGTCAATATATTTTGACCTACAACGAAATAACACGTAATGGCGGAAGTTTATGAAAAGCGCGCGTTGCTCGTTACTCTAGCGTTGTATTGATTAAGGGCGGTTCATTTTTTAATGAATTGAACCGTTGCCAATATGGACCACATATGTTGGTACGTACCATACATCTATATAATAATACGCTAAGCCACTTCATGTTTGTACGTACGTTATCACCTTTCACGCACATTAAAAAAGATGGTGATTGCTGATGAATCTGATGTTGTTCAGGTAAAACCAATTTCGACCATTTTAAAATGAATTGTTCCAAAATCAGATTATGTCGTCCGTTCGACTTAAAACGGTACAATTTTAAATAAATAAATTTCAAAAAGTGACATTTATTTTATTGATTTGAAGAATATTAAGCTGACAATTATTTTTTACGGTAGGAATATAGAGAATAATTATTGTTTAAAATTAATTAAATCGTTGTCATTTTAAATAAATAAATAAAGAAAGAAAGAAGAAGTATATTCGTTTTATTTTTTTAAAGATTATTTAGCTGAAAATGACAATTATTTTTTACGGTAAGAATATAGAGAATAATTATTGTTTACAATTAATTAAATCGTTGTCATTTTAAATGAGTAAATAAAGAAAAAAGAAGAAATGTATTAGTTTTATTTATTTAAAAATTATTTAGTTGAAAATGACAATTATTTTTACGGAAGAAGAAAAAGTCACTTTTCTTACTAGTATTTACCCTGCCAGACATGTATTATTTCAAAAGGAATATTATTATTAACGGTTATTTATACAGACTGATGTAGAAAGCAGAGTGGAATGTATACGGGATCCCGCTAGTCATTATATAACACAGGCGCGCACACATGCATGCACAAACACATACACACCGCACACACACACACCTGTTAGAAATTAAAGTCGAGCACTCTCGGGGATGTTAAAAATAGATTGTCAAAAAGCTCAAATGCAAAATTCTGAATCCGTTCGTGCCCGCTTCTAGGTAAATATAGATCTTAATTTCCCTTAATCACGTGACAGTTTCCGGTGGCCGAGTAGATATAGCGAATGCTTATAGATTCTCGGCTTACTCTGTGAACCGGGTTCGCGCTTGAAATTGTTACTTTCCTGCACTGATGAGAGCAATAAGCTTGAAACTCTTAAGTCCGTAAGCATAAATAGTTTATATATATATATATATATATATATATATATATATATATATATATATATATATATATATATATATATAATTAACTTGTTACAAATATCCAGGGGGTATGAATCCGAAGGAAGTTGAAACCGGGTTTATGAGAGTGCTCAATGAAAATTCAGAGCAAAATATATATTTTTTGATTTTATTCCATTAGTTGCGACAAAACAAGTTTTGTTTCATTGGTGCAAATAGCGACAACTCATTGGGCTGGCGAAGGAATTCAAATGGCATAAATTTTAACTTCACTTTAACGGGAGATTGAAAATTGAAAATACATTGGAGGGGGAGGGGGACAGAGTTGGGGCTTTGTCTATAACGGTGACATGGGACATGAGAGGGGAGGGGGAGGACCCCAACAAGTCGTGTTTCAAATTATTACGTGGGAGGTTTTTCACGTGTCTGTGCTGTGATGATCTCAATTTCGGCCGGGGTGGGAGGAAGGGAGATGGAGCGACGGCCAGAGTGAGTTAAATTTAAAATGAGAATAAAATTATGATTATAACCGTCATTCCTATTTTATTTTAATTCTAATAAGTAATTATCATGTGGATAAAAATGTTTGATAATTTTAATTTAGGGTATTAATTGCTACTTTTGCATTTTATTTATTAAATAAACGGGATTACCTTACTATTCTGATCATGAAGACAGAAGAACTATTAAGAAGGATGAAATGGAAAGCCTATTTCTTCCTCAAAGGATCCACAAAAAATGCAACGGATTACTACGGATTCAAGAATAAAGGTAACGGCCCCCGGGTCGAACAACTTGATAATTTTGAAGATGACTTATATAACATGATAAAAAATATTACTTTCTATAAGAAAAAAACCCATTTCCAGAAAAAACTGGAAAACATGGTTAATGAAATTAATAACTCCAAACTTGTGCTAGTAAAAGCAGATAAAACTCATAACTTTTACAAACTTACTAAAACGAAATACCAGAATTTAATTACACAAAATATCACAAAAAATTATAAAACATCTGATCTTAACCTAATCGATAAAATCAACTCAGATAGTAAAACTATAACTGATAAACTCAAGATTAGCGATAGAGTAGGTAAACTAAAAACAAAAGAAGCATATATACTATTAAAAGATCACAAAACTAATTTCCACACTAAACCTCAAACCAGGCTTATTAATCCTACCCGAAAAGAGATAGGCAAAATCAGTAAAAACATCTTAGAAAAAATAAATAAGCAAATTAAAAACACCTACAACTTAAACCAGTGGATCAATACCGCAGAAACCATAAGCTGGTTCAATAGAATTAGAAATAAAGATAAATGCTCTTTTATACAATTCGATATAGTTAATTACTACCCCTCAATAACCAGAGCACTCTTCGAAAATGTCATAGAATTCGCCACTCTCCTCTCTAATATCTCGGAAGACGAAATAAACATAATCAAAAAATGTCGAACCACAGTACTAATAAATAACAAAGAACAATGGACAAAGAAAGACCATTTCTCTTCATTCGATGTATCTATGGGCTCTCTTGACTCTGCCGAGGTAACAGACTTGGTTGGCCTGTACTTACTATACAACCTAACAAAAGATCTCGAAGTTGATTCAATCGGCCTCTACAGAGATGATGGCCTAATGTACGTTAAAAACACAAACGGACAAAAATGTGAACAAACCAAAAAAATAATATCCAAAGAAATGAAACGAATAGGCCTAAAGGCTGAAATAACATCAAATGTTAAACAGGTCAATTTCCTCGATATTACCTTCAACCTCAATAGAGATACTTATGAGCCCTATGCTAAAGATAATTCCTACCCCCTTTATGTCAACCCACTATCTAACCACCCTAGATCTGTAAGTAAACACATCCCGGAATCAATTAGTAGAAGGATTAGCAACAACTCCTCCAATATAGATATCTTCAATAAACATAAGAACTTTTATAATAAAGCACTAAAGGAGAGTGGATACAAAAATACCAAAATAGAGTATATTCCAACTACACAAAATAACCCTAATAGGAACAAAAATAGAAATAGGAAAATTATCTAGTATACACCTCCATTTAACAACTCAACTAAAACCAAAATAGGGAATAAATTCCTGAACTTAATAAACACTCATTTCCCCAATAACAGCATACTCCATAAAATTTTTAATAAGAATACACTAAAACTCAGCTATTGTTGTGGTGACAACTTAGAAAAAATCATAAAAAAACACAACATGAAAATACTAAACACCCCAGTAACCTCAAATTCTAAAAGAACATGCAACTGTAATAACAAATCAAACTGCCCCTAAATCAAAAGTGCCTATCAACCCAAGTGGTCTATGAGGCATCTATCTCCTCAACTGAAAACCCATCCCAGACTAACTATTATATTGGTCTGGCAGGCAACAACTTCAAGGAAAGATTCTACAACCATAAACTCTCCTTCAACAACCCAGACCACCCTGGCCAAACTGGACTTTCACTACACTACCACAAAATAAAAACCAAAAAAGAAACTCCCATAATAAAGTGGAAAATCTTGAAAAAATCCAGCACCTGCAAATCAATAAACTCTCCATGTAGATTATGCTTAAATGAAAAACTGGAGATTATCCGCTTTAAGAACAAAAACAAACTCTTAAATAGAAAACAAGAGACATCTATCAACTGTAAACATAGTAGACTCTACCTCCTTAGCAACCCACATACCCCACCTTAACCCCACACCAACCCCACATAACTTTAAAATAAAATTAAAAGTGTTTTTTTTTTGTTTTGTTTTTTTACAAAAATGAATGATAACATTAAACCCCCACTATACACTACCCCAAAACACACTATAACCCCCTACCCACCCACCCAAATTTACCACCCAATCCCACCCCAACAAGTCATGATGAATCTATAAATATATAACCACCCCTCTAAACTACCAATAACATCAAATCTCTACGTACTACCTATAATGCACAGCCTCAATAGCCTCTCAGCCATACTACCAATTCTAACATAAACCCATAACTGGGACAGCTATTAACACTGATATCACTTGGACTAATCTAATCTCAATTACTTAACCCTTCGATCACTACCTTGAACACTTAATTATTAACTGGTACTTAGTCCTTGTCATTGGTAGTAGAACAAAAAAGCCTACCATCACTTGTCGACTTATTTCGCCCAATGACTTCACAAGTAGCAAGATGGTAATGATGGTGATATTTATCATTATTACTATTATTATTATTATTAGTATTATTATTATTATTATTATTATTATTATTATTATTATTATTATTTAATACTATTATTATTATTATTATTATTATTGTTATTATCATTAATATTCTTACAAACTTGTTATTTCTATTTTTATTCTAATTTTATTTATATTTATTTTTATTTTTATTTTTATTAAGGCTTTTATTAAGGCTGTTATCACTGCGACTATCGTAGGTATGATTGGCAGGCGTTATCATTGTCATAATCGGTTTTGTTAATGATAAAACTGGTAACACCAGAAAACTTCTCTTATAAAATGATTCCACTAGTATTGATCTCGGTATAATATAATCACAATTTAAAAATATATATATATAATCACAATAAAATTCACTACAAATAATAAACAAAACATTAAAATAAAATAAATAAAAGGCAAAAGTAGCAATTAATACCCTAAATTAAAATTATCAAACATTTTTATCCACATGATAATTACTTATTAGAATTAAAATAAAATAGGAATGACGGTTATAATCATAATTTTATTCTCATTTTAAATTTAACTCACTCTGGCTGTCGCTCCATCTCCCTTCCTCCCACCCCGGCCGAAATTGAGATCATCACAGCACAGACACGTGAAAAACCTCCCACGTAATAATTTGAAACACGACTTGTTGGGGTCCTCCCCCCTCCCCTCTCATGTCCCATGTCACCGTTATAGACAAAGCCCCAACTCTGTCCCCCTCCCCCTCCAATGTATTTTCAATTTTCAATCTCCCGTTAAAGTGAAGTTAAAATTTATGCCATTTGAATTCCTTCGCCAGCCCGATGAGTTGGTCGCTATTTGCACCAATGAAACAAAACTTGTTTTGTCGCAACTAATGGAATAAAATCAATATATATATATATATATATATATATATATATATATATATATATATATATATATATATATATATATAACCAAGGAAAGATAATAACGTTAGTTATTGCAGACTTCACTTTTTTTTCATCAAATTGAAATTTTGTTAAAACGCATAACATCGCTCAGGAATATATTCAAATACTTCTGAAAAATGGATAAACAATTTTAGCAGACAATAATGATGAAATCAAAAAAATACAAGACATTTTTCAAAATAACTCAGTGCTTACATTCACTTATGAGCTTAACATTAATAAAAAAAATCCGTTTTTAATGTTCTCATTTACTCTAATCATGACGCATTTATTGTCCCTCTTTTATAAAAAAAAACTGCCTCTTTTAATAATGCATTTTAAGTTAAGGAAGCGAATGCCCATATCGATATAAAATTACAATTCTTAAAAATCTATTAAACTCTGCTAAACTTATCTCTTCAACCAGAAAATTATTCTTTAACGAATTAAACAACATTAAGCAAGTCCTTATTAACAATCAATTTTCCAATTGTAAATATTCGTTATATATATATATAGAGAGAGAGGGAGATGTCTCTCTCTCTCTCTCTCTCTCTATATATATATATATATATATATATATATATATATGTGTATGTATATATGTATATATATATATATATATATAGGAATTAATATTAATTTTTTGTTACCTACAGACATCGATGTTTCATGCTTACGCAATTTTCAGTGCAGGAAGTTAATTTCCGACGGTCGGTGGGCGCGAACTTCGATCACAAATCGCTACTTATTCGCAGTCAAGAGCGTTTCCCGTTGGCCACCACAAATTAGCTTAAAATTAAGGAGGAATTTAACTTTTTGTAAATACCAAGCCGGCAGGTATTTTACAACGAGCAGCGAGTAGTGATCAACAACAAACTGTGTTGGACCTCGCAACGAAGCTAGTAGTACTGCTTGTTATTAAACTCACTCAGAGTGCCCAGCCTTACTTAACATTTTTTATAAAATAAATATTAATTATTTACTTCAACTTACCAAACTTTTATCAGGACTTGGTCTGGAACTACACCGTTTTTTTTTCTTTGTGGTTTTGATGTAGCATATGTTTTTCACAATATTACTATATATACTACTACTATTTGATTATTGACAAGGTTGGAATTATGAACACATTCATTCTGACTTGTTATAAACTACGTAAAAAAAATGAGTATTAAATTTGAAAAAAATCTTTTTGAGTGTAAGTTGAAAGAGGAAAAATAAACTTCATTGAAATACGCAAATAAAGAGAGATTGTAGGAAGAAATGAAAATTATAGGTTTTAATTGATTTCTCATGATCATTGAAATGCAAAAATTTATTATATATATATATATTATTTTAGAGGTGAAAAATGAGAATAAAAAATTGTAAAGATACAATATTTATTAGAACATCAAACGTTCAGAGCAGTGTTTTATTTTTATTTTGTTTTATTTTATGTAAAAGTTTCAAAGTTAAATTTTGCCGATAATATTTATAATTACATTGTCGGCTTTCCCCTATCCTCTGATGAGAAGAGTTTATCTTTGAAAATCCATGGATTAAGGATATTAAGCTCCTTGCTCTGAACTTTTGATGTTCTAATAAATATTGTATCTTTACAAGTTTTTATTCTCATCTTTCACCTCTAAAATTGATTGCTCTATTCAATATATTGAGCTTTATATTATCACGATAGATTATTATTAAACGATAATTCAATTATCGTTATTTAATTCAACATTTATATATATATATATATACATATATATATATATATATATACATACATATATATATATATACATATATATATATATATATACATACATATATATATATATATATATATACATATATATATATATATATATATATATATATATATATATATATATATATATATATATATATATATATATACGGTAACAAGCACAACCTTTACATTCCAATAAATTGATATTTGTTCCACATAAAAAAATAGATCTAAAATTTGTGTCATCCATTTCTATCTCTGAAAAGGGAAAATATCTTTGGATTAATATTTTAAACTCTTCTCGGCGTCGTCACAACAAAAATGGGCAACTGCCACGGTACGAGTTTGTCCAGATTAAACTATTTTAACAGCATGGCAGCCAAGGGGAATACACAGAGCGGGGTTAGTGGGGGGGTCACGAAGATATGGCGGATCGATAAGAAGACGAATTAAAGAATCACCAATCGGATAACACACAATTTCTAATGGCCGTCTTTTCTATTTTTTGTTTGTTTTTTTGCTTTGTTATTTTTTGTTGTTTTGTTTGTTTGTTTTTTGTTTGTTTTTTTTGCTTTGTTATTTTTTGTTGTTTTGTTTGTTTGTTTTTTGTTTGTTTTTTTGCTTTGTTATTTTTTGTTGCTTTGTTTTCGTTTGTTGTTTTATTTTTTCAGTGGAAAAGTTGAAAAGTGGAAAAGAAAGCAACGCAATTATTTCAACACAAAATAAAAAATCGATAAAGAAAATCAAATGATTACTGTTTATTTTTTAGTTTATTTTTTATTAATATTTTGAAATAATACTTTTTTTTTCAATTTAAAACGAATACAATTTCGATTAATTTTAATTAAAGTTTCATTTTTTGTGAAATAAAAATGGTCGCTAAAAATATTCGCAAATATATGCTTGCCTGGAAGGATTGCATAATGAACAAACGAACATATACTACACTCTCCCCAAAGGAGATAGTAATGCATGGTAGAATGGTGTCATGACAACAGAACAGATATTACACTACTCACAAAGGAGGAAGTAAGGCATAGAAGGATGATATTATGACATCAGAACAGATACTACACTAGCTAACCTCAAAACAAAGGAGGTAATGCCTGAGAGGCAAGCATCCCAACAGAATCGTAGATACTACACTACCCCTAAAGAGGGAGGTAGTGTATGAGAAGATGATCTAATTACAACAGAACAGATAATACACTACTCCTCGCTCCCCAAAAGAAAGAGATAATGGGAAGATGGTCTCATGGCATCAGAATATATATACTGCACTACCCTCTTAAATGAGCATGGAAAGAAGGTTAATTAGTCTGAAATAGTATAGTAAACTGAATTGCAATAGTAAAATTAATAGAATTAATAGTATGGTTTCATCTTCAGGCAGACAGATACCAAATCTCCGTTTGTAATAGATATGGATTATATTTCATTCAGCACATTGATCACGTGACATGCGTAGATTCAGTTTTTTTTATATCTTGAGTCTATTCAACGCGAGTAGAACACTTTGTTGAATTGTATTTCTTTTTTTTTTATTGTCCATTTATTGATCGCTATTTAATTTCTTAATACCCTGGCGTCAGTCGCTCGTTTCCTAGCAACGTCAATAAGTACATCTGACTTTATAATGTAACTGTATCTCTTTTGTTGTTGTTATTATTATTATTGTTTTTATTGTCATTATTATTTTTTCATAGTAATCTCAACTTTTTTTATGTTTTTAGTTGGATTTTTTTTTTAACGTCAGGTCAATTCTGTTGACTTTAGACATTCAAGCTGTACCTTAACACTTTGGCCGTCCTTAACAAGCGAGCTTTTTGCAGTATTGGGAAAGAAACTTTCTCGTAAATCTGTTTAACTCATTTATGGTGACTTTTCGTTATGGTCCCAAGCGTTCCAATTACAACGGGAATCACCTTGACTTCTTTACATTTCCATAGTCTAACTAATTCCCATTTTAGATCTTGATATTTTTTTCTGTTTCTTTTTTCTTCTCCTGTACTCGGGTATCGAAGGGACAGGCTATGTCAATGAGTAAGCAAGTTCTCTTTTTGTTTAGAAAGATTAAGTCGGGTTTGGAATGTTCAAGAACCTTATCAGTCAGTATGCGCATGTGCCAAAGAAGTTTGACATTGTCTTTCTCCTGTACCACTTCTGGATTATGGATACCACTTCTCTTACCACTTCTCATTGTGGTCCAGTTCATAGAGATTGCATATATTCCTGTGTAGTACCTTTGTCGTGTCTCTATTTTTGATATTGATGTTGTGCTAGCATAAGCCATTCTGATACAATATGCGCTAAGGCTTCTTTCCTTGCATTACATAATCTGAACATCGGTGAATCTGTTGTGTCAATGTAGTCTTGTCAATGAAATTTTTGATTGACCACTGGCCAACAAGTTTCAGCTTTCATTATCTCAAAATTTATTATTATTATTATTATTATTATTATCATCAGCAGCAGCAGCAGCATCATTATTATTATTATTATTTGTACTGACTCTGGGTTCTCACTCAAGTCATTATCAGTGATTGTTCACTGATAATCACCGATGGTGTTCCCTGGAGTCTGAGTGACAACAAGTCTCCCCAGCTTCCAGTACTCTCCACATCTTTCGATAACTACTACAAATGACTTTGTGTTATCACAATAGATGCTTACTATTGGTTTCTCGCTGGCAACGACCTTTGGTCTTGTCTGGGATTTGGGTGGCAATAACCCTAACCCCAAAGTCCCAGTCCTCTCCGCACACTTCCAATTGAGGTCTAGAAAGTGCTCTTCCTCCTCCTTGACCGTTTACACTTATTTTGTGTGCGAGTATATGTATAAGACCCTAATTCATAGAGGTTTCCAACATTACAGCTTCTTCCGGCAATATAAGGGGACGAATGGGAGGACGAAGGAAAGTCAAAACCAAGAAAGTAACATGGTGTTATAAGCATAGTGAAAACGTACATAGTAGGGATCCGCATTTAATCCCGATATATATATATATATATATATATATATATATATATATATATATATATATATATATATATATATATATATATATATATATATATATATGTATATGTATATATATATATATATATATATATATATATATATATATATATATATATATATATTAGATCCTGCACCATTTTGGGAAAATCTCTATCTACATAGACTTTAATATATATATATATATATATACATATACATATATATATATATATATATATATATATATATATATATATATATATATATATATATATATATATATATATATGTATATATATATATGTCATCATTAACAAAAATGATATATCTAGAGCGTATAGTTATCATTGTTGCAGGTGATTTAATGACGGCCTTGTATGCATTAATGATAACGAAGAGTTTGCAAATACTAAACATTTGATATATCCTAACGAGTTAAAATTAAACTATGAACACACGGGAACACAAGCTACATTTCTTGATTTGGATATAAAAATTGAAGCTAAAATATTTATCTATAAATTGTTTGATGAAAGAATTTCTGTCTCTTTTCATATCGTTCGTATGCCACATTATAATAGTACCTGCCCTGTGTATATTTTTTACGGAAGCATTATGTCCGAATTTCTGAGAATTGTTCGTGTTACCTTAAAATTGGTAAATTTTATGCCCCCAATTTCTGACCTAATAATAAGAATGATAAAACAAAGTGGCGGTCAGAATAAAATATTTAGACAATAAAGTAATAAGGCAATTACTCGCCATCTTGACGCCTTTAAGTCATCTCAAATTAATCAAAGTAAATTGTAAATTGATAGCGCAAATCCAAAGAAATAATGTAGAATATGTATAAACGTATATATATATATATATATATATATATATATATATATATATATATATATATATACATATATATATATATATATATATATTAAATTTTTAAATATTTTTAATATGAGCCTAAATATAATAAAATAATACAAATACATAAAACTATGAATCACCTAAAAAGTAGTGTAATGGATTCGTCCAAACACTATAAGATACAGAAACAATTTCTGTAAATAACGGATACATTTTCTTTGACACAGACGAACAACACAGGTAAGGTGGATATTTTTTAATAACAAAATAAGTTAGAAAAACATTAATCTGAAACAAAACTTAGATCTAACATACGGAAAGTTTTTGTTCTTGTCTTTTGAGGGAAGTGGGGTCTGATCAACTCTGCTGGGAAGCCATAGGATAAACTACTGTTTTGTTTTTAAATTCCCGAAACAGTTTTTCGAGGTAAACAACTGATGATACCTTACATAATGTTAACACTCGCGTAAATTCTTGGAAGGAACTAATACAGTGACTGTAAAACGTAAATTGACTTACAAGAAAAGTAATTTTCCACCGAAGGACTTTAGACTAAAGTGTTTTTGTTTGTTTGTTTTTTTCATACAGTTTTAATGGTTGAAAATCTTCCGAGACTATATATATAAATGTAATTCCAAAGTCTATGTAAAAAGCAATCCAAATACATAATTTACATCAGTTCCTTCAACTCTTTATTTCCGTACTTCGGTGTAAAATCATAATTTACATTTGCGTCTTTCATACAAAACCGTTAGTTTCTCTGTTAATCTATTCGTAGACCTACACGTGTTTCTTGGCGGATGAAACAAAAATTACAGTTCGAAAGTCTATATCATATTATATAAATGTAATTCCAAAGTCCATGCAAAAAGCAACCCAAAGACATAATTTAGATCAGTTCATTCAATTCTTCATTTCCGCATTTCAGTTGAGAATGATCATTTACACTTGCGTCTTACATACAAAAAACATCAGTTTTTTCAATTCTATTTTTTTGTGTTTTAACTTACTTTAAAGCTTTTTTTACTCCAATACAGAACTAGAACAAAAAATAAACTGGCTGGCATTACACGGTCACGTGAGGTCTCGATAACCGGTCCAAAAAAAAAATATACAACAATACTGGTAATAAAAATATACCGTTCGGTTGAGCACAATTGGTTATAATTATCAGCTGTGATTCTGTTTAATTTTCGATTTTTGAGCAATTATCGACATTCGACGTAACCGTGTAATTCCAGCCATTTTTTTTCGTTCTAACTTAACAAAGTTTAAACTAATTCTGTATTGTAATAAAAAAAATGTTTTTAATAAGTTAAAACACAAAATAAACTTATCCAGGTAGGTAGAAGAGTAACTTATCTTGCCTTTGGTAACATTTATTTGTTGTATATTTTTTCAATCTTCTTTTTTGTTTGTTTACTCTTGCTAAAAATGACCAGAACTTCACCCTTGACGCAATCCTCTACATATATAAGAGTTAGATCCGTCCTAAGTTGGAGTACTGGGGAGGTTTCGCTTGGTGTACTCTTGCTTGCCTTGCCAGAATACAAAACCGACTTTGCAATCGAGAAAAGGATGGATCTCTTCTCTTCCCTACAACCCTTTTAACAGAGAAGAGATGTTGCTTGACTCTCTTTACTGTATCGTTATGTTCATGGTAGGTGCTCGACTGAACTCCAATCCCTCGCCTCAACCCTGTAAATCATTCACAGCAAAGAACACGTCGGGCTACAGCAACAGCAGAGAACTTTCCTTTCTCTAGCTCTCTCCGCACAAAATACCAAGCGAGACTTCCATGTATAAAGTTTCTTTCCTAAAGCGTCTAATTGGTGGAACAAAATACCACGAACCTACTTCCCAGCTGACTACAACATGGTCGTCTTCAAGTCTAATGTGAAAAAATACTTGAGTTGAGTCATCCTCTTTGATAATCAATTTCTCTTAAGAAATCTTGTACCGATTCCCCAGTAGTTTCCAATCCTCGCGCGGTTACATCAAACAAACGATCTCTTTAACGCTTATACTCGAGTGACCACCGGGCCTTGAGAAGCTGACACCCTTTAGTAAATATATATATATATATATATATATATATATATATATATATATATATATATATATATATATCTAGTAATATATGTATAATTATATATATATACATTAATATATGTAAATATATATCTAGTAATATATATAATTATATATATACGTAAATATATGTAGATATATAAAAATATATATACGTTAATATATGTAAATATATATATATTAATATATATAAATATATATATATATTAATATATATAAATATATATATATTAATATATATAAATATATTAATATATATAAATATATATATATATATTAATATATAGAAATATATTAATATATATAAATATATATATAAATATATATATTAATATATATATAAATATAAATATATATATATATATATATTAATATATATAAATATATATATATATTAATATATATATATAAATATATATTAATATATATATATATTAATATATATAAATATATATTAATATATATACATATATATATGTGTATATATATAAATATATATACATATAAATATATATATATATATATATATATATATATATATATGTATATAATGT
>OY744518.1:79053636-79071136 GCA_963556195.1 Sepiola atlantica
ATTGGCACCCTCCCCTATATCTTGGTGTAGTAACCAATGAAAAGCGTCCTGACCAGGTCGGCACACAACTTAATGATTTGATTTGAAGGGTTATTAGAAGAATGGTATTTAGATAACCTATTCGTGGCATTCTCAGTTCGTCTCTATGCATTCCAGCCCTATGTGATGCGTTAAATACATCCTCTCCCTAGTGAATGACTTTCCGTGCGTGATAAAGAGACACATCTTTCATTGGGTTACTCATTTAATATGCGTGAGCATAGACAGAACACGGCAGATCTAGAGGAGTAAACCTTGAACAAAAATCCCTCTCTTCTTTATGAGTAGTTGTAGTTCTGTGACGACCATTGACATAACGATAATGGCCTGGAAGGTTAGGGTTCAATTCTCCGTCGAATCATACCAAAGACTCAAAAAGTGATACTTGATGTCCCCTTGATGTAACACTCAGCATTATAAGGTGAGAATCAATAGCAATAAGAGAGGTCTCAGGAAAAGAGTGGCGCCCTCCCCTAGCAGTAGCCAATGCAAAGGGCGCCTTCAGGTCGCCACCGACTACGGTCGACCACTTTATTTTACTTTACTTACATACGATAGAAAAATAGACTTAATTTGATTCGTTATATGGACAGTGTATCCAATAACTGCTGTTTGTAGAACAGCATTGCTGCCAACAAAGCCTTCATCAGATGATGACTCTGTGTTCAGACATAGTTTTGGGCCGAAGCATCATATCTAGTAGCCCAGAGCGCCCCAGCAGTGTCTCACGATACTACCAGATGTTATTAGACATTCATTTACTAATGCGTCCCTGTTATATCAAAGAACTCACCTGGTCTTCGCAAACCGTCACCCATTTAGTACTGACCAGGATATGCGTTGCTTAAATTTGATTGTACATGATGTCATGTCTGGAAGTATAAGTCGGCAATCCGCCTACCTATTACTATGACGTCATGTGCGCAAGAAAAACAAAATAGGGACGATATATTTTATGTTTTGTATATTTTCAAAGCTGAATTTCTTTTTTACTCGCAGTAGTGTCATTGCGATAATTGTCATCTGAGGAGAAGATTTTCTTTGAAAATCCATAGGTTAAGGACTCAGTATTACTTGCTTTTGAACTTTGATCTGTGGGATGTCCATAACCACGCTGATGCCGATATAGCCTTATCTTGAATCTTCTTTTGTATTGTCTCTTGTCTGATGGTAAAAGTTCAAGATTAGTACGGGAATATAAAGACTAAATGGTTTGCAGAATGTAACGCATTTCCTCGTCTAGTCTCTATTCAGCCTAGCACGTTGTGATGCACAAAATACGGTTTGTCCATAGTGAATGGCCGCGGCCGTCCGTGCGTGGTGAAAAGCCGCATGTTTCACCTGATTAGCCTTTTAACATACATGAGCATAGACAGAACACGGCAGATCGAGAGGAGTAAATCTTGAACAAAAAATCACCCCAGTAAGCGGAGGACCGTAAAGTGTACAGGATTGATAGCGGTATATTTATCAAACGCTGAAAATGCTTTCAGCAAGTACTTCAGTATAACTCGCTTTAACCATGCATGTGATGACCGACAAAACAATCGACTCTTGGGTAGATTTTTTTCTAAAGAACGTGAAGATCTTTGGGGTTATGCACATGCATAGATGGATGGATAATGATATATATATATATATATATATATATATATATATATATATATATATATATATATATATCTGTGTTATAATGGAATAATTCCAGGAAGAAATCCGGGTATGAGAGCTCAATGTGGTAAACAGAGCAAGAATAACATAAAATATAATAACACGAAATTACATAATTGTCGATGCAATAATTTATTTCAACCTTGTGGTTTCCTCGGGCATCTAACTAGACAATTACATTTTTGAGACTGACAGAAAATTGAATTCACCTTCAACAATTCAAATACAACCAGAGAGAGTGGTGGTTGCAACCAATCTGAACACCCCTTACAGAGCGAGGAGGAATTAAAAACTTATATTTAACTAAGGCGATCTAAATGAATCTTATTGTTTTGTTTTTATTAAATAACGTCTGAGTTAAAAACACATATTCTTTTAACCCTTACGACTTGGTGATGTAAACACGTATATACGTCTCTACACACACACACCTATATACGCATCCTACGATCACGCACGCACGCAACAATATTTTTTGTGTCATACAAATTCGGCTAGACTTGGAAAAAGAAAGGAAGAAAGAAAAAAAGAGAGACAGACAGGCGTTAGCGTTAGCATCAACCGACTGACAAACTGTGAAAGGTTTACAAGTTTGAATTCTGTCTAGATCCGAGATAGGATATATTTGAAAAATAAAAATTATTTAAGATTATATTTGAATCTAATGCATACACACACAGATGCCAATATGTATCTAAATAGAAAACATTTACCTAGACATTCTATATTCGTAATATATTAATAATCTGAGTTCTAAAAAGTCATATTACATTAATTTTATAACATATGGAAACCTATACTTATAACCTAATTCCAATCTAACAATGTCTAGTGATAATATTAGACACTTATACTTAAATTAATTCAATGATTAGTGTATTATTTCTTAAGGCTATCTTATTTTGAGTAAATAATCAGAATAAACAATTATCTTAAAGTACAATTATATATGCATACCTCCCAAAACACCTATAATGAATATCACCAAGTCAGTAATTACGTGTCCATAAAAAAACGAATAAGTATTTATAATAATATATGTTATCTGCATCGACAATTATGTAATTTCGTGTTATTATATTTTATGTTATATATATGTTGTTGTTTTTTTGAAAATACGATAACAATGGTGGTGTTAAAATAAATAAAATTTATTTTAATCTTAGCTTTCGAGAATTACAATTCTCCTTGGAAAAGAGTGTTTTTCTTTTTTCTTCTTTTTCTTCATCGTCCGATGGTAATGGACTTCTGGGTCAGAAAATCACGTTATGTCTGAAGGCGAGGTTGCGCCAATTATATATATTAAACTGCATTTTCCTTTTTTTTCTTTTGTTTAAAATGACTCAAAGCTTCTTTAGACTATATATTGGGTATTTAGATCTGTATGGCTAGGTTTCCTTCCTCTTATCTACTTGCTAATCTGGTACCTAAGGTAATTAAGTTTTTTTGTTTTTTTATGCAACTTTTATTCCTATATAATTTTATTGCTAGCTACGATATCGCAGAATGGTTCTTGGGTGATAGTGTTTAGATAGTATTATTATTATTGTTATTATTAATGTCATTTGATATGCAAATTACCATATCACACGGTAGTCTTTAGGGTAATATATTATTATTATCATTATTATCATTATTATTATTATTATTATTATTATTATTATTATTATTTAAATATTTATTTAATTATTTATTTATATATATATTAGTGAAATTTAAGCTGAATTATTTCTACACTTGATTATTGGGGAAATGGTCGTTTGATCAGTACCATTGGAGAGCCATGAATATTATAACTGTCCTGTTTTTAAATCTCCGAAACAGTTACATGGTAAACAGCTGATGGTCCCCGTTTTAATATTTCACGCTTAAGTTAAGGTCCCCTGTTTTTGTTTCACTGTTAGATACTTGAATCCCCTTTTTTATTCATGAATTTTCCAACGAATGCTAAGTCTGCGATATCTTGGATTTAGTTAGTTTCTCTGGGAATTTAAAATGCATTTTTCTTTTTTTTCTTTTGTCTAAAATGACTCAAAGCTTCTTTAGACTATATATATATATATATATATATATATATATATATATATATATATATATATATATATATATATATATAATTCTACGGCTCATCAGCGTGGTTGACTATGAAATGATTGAACCCTTGACTACAGGGGATGTAATTAAGTGCGCTAACCAGTATGCGATATATATTTATACATCCCTAAAAATGGGGCGACATTTCGTATCTAAGGGAGGAAATGCCTAAATTTCCAGGGAGCAGTAGGTACCAGTAACTAAAGCACAACAATTTATCGCTAACAATAACATCAATAAAAGTAATGTCATCATTAAATATTATAGATAACGTAAAAAAAATTATCACCCCTATAAAAATTATCACCCCTTTAAAAATTATCACCCCTTTAAAAATTATCACCCCTATAAAAATTATCACCCCTTTAAAAATTATCACCCCTATAAAAATTATCACCCCTTTAAAAATTATCACCCCTATAAAAATTATCACCCCTATAAATATTTTAGCACCATGACCTTTAGTGATAACCACCCCTGATGATGGATCATGAAAAATCAGAAAGTATACCAGCCTCTTAACAAAAACATTTGGATTCCTAAACAATCTGAGTATTATTCTTTTTCAAACATTCATTTCCAACATAACAGCTGTTTTTACTTTGACGTGTTTTTGGACATCGTCCACCCTGGCTCTACGCTCTCAATAAGACTATTTACCTTTTGGTCTTTGTTTTTGTTTTATTTGATGTAAAATTTTCAAAGTTAAATGTTGCCGATAATATTTACAATTACATTGTCGGTTTTTCCCTATCCTCTGATGAAAAGGGTTTATCTTTGAAAATCCATGGATTAAGGATTTGAAGCTCCTTGCTCTGAACTTTTGATGTTCTAATAAATATTGTATATTTACAATTTCTTATTCTCATCTTTCATCTCTAGAATTGATTGCTCTATTCAATATATTGAGCTTTATATTATCACAATAGATTATTATTAAACGATAATTCAATTATCTTTAATTTAATTCAACAAGCTACAGATAATTTTTTTTTCATTTCCTTAGAAAATCATCATGTTGAATGCGTGTATTTACATTCTAGGATCGTTTTTATAGTTATCTAACCAAACCATTCCCATTTCTTCTCTTCTCACTCCATCCTCTCTCTATATATATTCCGGTGAACTTGCCCCCTGCGAGGGAAAAGTTAGGCTATCTGTTTTGAATGTGGGGGATATGCCAGTTTCCAAAATTAAAGCACTTTAGATGGGACAAAAATAAAAATAAAAATGACCCAGTCGAGAAGGATTTGTTCTCTTCAGACGTATGTCTGTGTATTTTCTCAAATCAATCCCCCCTCTGCCCCTTCCTCCTCCTTTCCTCTTCATTTTTCCCATCTTTCTCCATTCACTTTCTCCCCCTTCTCCCCTTCTCCCTATCTCCCCTTCTCTCCTCCCCCTTCTCCCCTCCCTCTCTCTCGTTCTGTTATTTTACCCCATCTCCGTATTAGCCTTTTACTTCTAAAAAGACGAAAAGAAAAACGAAGTCCATAACACTCCCCTCCCGATGGGAAATGATTCCCTTTGATCTTCGAATGCCGCGTTCACCTACTAAAACTAAGCCTATAGGGTTGGTTTATCGATAATCAATCAATCATCATTTTTATTCATACAACTTCGATTAAATAATAACGAAAGAAGCACAAAGAAAAAAAGCCTTTCTTTGATTTGACGAAATCTCGTTAAATCTTGTTAAATGCCGAAACCTCGTTAAATCTCACAAATCAATTAACTCTTTTAATCACTGTATACTCGCAATAATATTAGTTTTTTTTTCTTTCTTCAGCATGACTATAATTGTGACGTTATTGTTGGAATATTTCATCCCCATATTAATATATATATATATATATATATATATATATATATATATATATATATATATATATATATATATATATATATATATGTTTCTGCAAAAGAGAAGGCAATCCCTGGGAGGATTTGATAACGGCCACAGAACAGATAATACAATATCACTCTCCCGCCACAAAAGAGGATGGTACCATGATGAACGAACATATACTAATCTACCCCAACAAAGAAGGAAGTAATGCCTGGGAGGATAGTCTCATAATAACAGAACAGATACTGCACGAACTCCCTAAGAAGAAAGTGTAGTATCTGTTCCGATGGATACTGCACCCCATAGACCGGTATTGTCTTGGTCTTCGGGGATTGATTTACGCCGGTCTGTGGGTATCTCCTGTGCAATTCTAGGGATCCCAGACTTTGCCTTCTCACCCTTTGAGAAATGGTTAGTTTATTGCTAATCGCTTGAGGCGATCCTACCGGGGAATGCCGACGAGGCTGCCCAGGCAATTTTTAAAAGTAATAGGTGCTCTTCCTCTAGAGTGCTGACTTATCAAATCCCACTTTCTGACCTTGTGTCACATTTTACTTTGTGGGATGTAGATAAATACCAACTCCCTCCAAAAGAGGGGGTAACGCCTGGGATGCTGTTCTCATGACAACAGAACAAATACTACACTACCCCCTTCCAAAACAGGAGAGGATAATGTCTGGGATGATGCTTTTATTATGAAATTTTAAAAAAACAGATACTAACTTAGCCCCCACTGAAATGAGCCTTGATGGATAGTACAATTAATAGAAGTAATCGTATAGTTTTGGCTTCAGAGAGACAGAAAAATTTATTTCGTAAAAATTCACCAGAATGCACTTCTGGTTTTAAAAAAGAAAAACGTTTATCTGACATCCATACGCAGCAAAGACAACGTCAGAAATATAGAAGTGATAATATCTAAATGTATGAATCCGATTTTCTTTTACATTTGTCACTCCTATATTACCATGAAAACGGCTTACTCTTATGTAAATTATGATACATATTTTGAAATACTCTATATATAGTACAGACGAAAGACACAACGACAGCTATTTGAACGCCTAATTTGTATAACATAAATCTATTGTTTAGTGGTTTTGGGGTTGGGGAGGAGTTGTTTTTTACTACAAGATTTCGGGTTTTAAATTCCTTATAGTAAATAATGAGTTTAATTTTATTGTTATTGTCAATTGGGGATATGTATCTGTGTATAATATTTTTCATGGATTTTTCTTTTAATCTGAAGTTTGGTTGCATTTGATTACAATAGCATATGTCAATATTGTTTGAGTTGTGATGTTGAATATTATTATTATTCTTACCCTTGTTTTTTTTAAGTTTCGAATCATTACTGTTATTTGTTCATCAACGATATAATTAGAGAAGTTGTTATTAATAAGTACTTGTTTTACATTTTTAATTCAATTAATAGTATTTTTTAGAGGAGGAGATTAATTTAGCACGGTTTAATAGATTTTTAACAATAGCTATTTTGTAGCGATAAGGGCACTCGCTCTTAAAATTTAAAAGACTAGCATTTAAGCTGGTTGTTTTTTATAAGTGGAAATGTTAAACGATTTATTAGAGGCGTCAATAAGAACATCTAGGAATGAGATTTTATTATTAACGTTCAGTTCTATGGTGAATTTAAGAACAGAGTTTTTTTTTTAAAAAAGGTCTTGAAGTTTGTGTATATGTTCATTGTTATCAGCTAGATTAAGAATATCGTCGACATAGCGTACGTAAATAGAGTTTTTTTAATGTTATATTTTGTTTTCTATGTTTTACATGATTCGTTACGAATCGGACCGAGAACCGAACCCATTGAAACTCCGTCAATTTGAGTGTAAATGTTTCCCTTGAAGTCATAAAAACCTATGGAACATTTATTATTTTTTTGATTTGAATACAAAAAAAAACATCAGAAAAATTTAAAATTTAAAAACGGTATAACTAAACAGACGAATTCTGTTATTTTTAACAATGTTTACATAAATGAGAAAATGCTGCCTAAATACACACTATATATATATATATATATATATATATATATATATATATATATATATATATATATATATATATATATGTATAGTGATTGTTTATATTCCAATGCTAAAAAAATCCAGTCTTTAATCAAATCATTTGTTTTTATCTTTATTTTCATTTTTCATGGCAGAATTGCTTGTGGTCTTACAATTGTTTCTCAACAAGTAAACTGCAGCCATTAACCCCATTTACACGCTGTTCCCCAGACACCTAAATTAAAGGCATATATAAAGTGTCACATCAAGCACAGAGTTCGTGGAGAAGAAAGAAAGAAAACAACAGAAGAAGGTGACACTCACAATGAGTAACCCCCGTCTAATAAGATGACAGAATTCCAATCAGACCGCCATTTTGAAATCATCACACAGAACTCCGTTTTTAAATAGTTATAAAGAACACTAAGTTTTCATGGAAGAACAACCTAGTTGAAATAGTCGTTGGTTAATTCAAATTCGATATTAAAGTGGATAATTATTATTGTTATAAGTAAAATGAAATCGTAAGATAAAATCCGAAAATACGGTTTATAGTAGTGAATTCAAATAATTACTTATATAAGAGAGGGATTATTTTCCTAACGATAGTTATATATATATATATATATATATATATATATATATATATATATATATATATATATATATATATATATATATATATACATGTATATATATGTATATATATATATATGCGTATATATATACATACATATATATGTATATATATATACATACATATATATGTATATATACATACATATATATGTATATATATACATACATATATATACACACATATATCTATATCTATATCTATATATATATATATATATATATATATATATATATATATATATATATATATATACGTATTATATGATAATTTGATATATATTTCTTTAAAAATGAGTAAAAGTTGAAGGGTTTTTTTGCTTGACTTCTATTTGTGATGTTGTGAGGGGCGCTGAAGAAGTGCCCTTTTGGAATCCTCAAGATCCTAACACTCTCCGTACCCTTCTAGTGGAGGTCTAGATAGTACTCCCTCTTCTTGATCTTTATATCCTCCTTGAACCTGCACGACTGTAGTTCATAACAATTTGGTTCAATTATTAACCAAACGATGTCTTTTAGTAATGGAGATTAGGTATTTGTTTGTCTGAAGCCGAAACTATACTATTACTTCTCTTAATGTACTATTGTGATATCTTTTAATGCTCAATTCAGTTTACTATACTTTTCAGACTGATGTACTACCTTTCTTTGCTCAATTTAGTGGGTAGTGTAGTATCTGTTCGGTTGTCATGAGAGCATCTTTCAATTGTTACCTTTTCCTTTAGGGGGTAGGCAGTGTAGTATAGTATATAATCACTTGTCATGATACCATCCTCCCAAGTATTACCTCCTCTTATTTTTGTTTGGAGGGATAGTGTAGTATATGTTCTGTTGTAATGAGACCACCCTTCCAGGCATTACCTCCTTTTTGATGGGGAGGTAGTGTAGTATATATCCTTGTGTCATGAGACTATACTCCCAGTAAATACCTACTCCTTTTTGGAGGTATTGTAGTATATTTTCTGTTTTCATGAGACCATCCCCTAGGCATATCTGTCGGGGGGGTAACGATAGGGTAAGTACTTGTCACAATTAGCTGCTGATTAGAAAACTTAGACAGAGTCCAAAAAAGAGTCGCCAATCTAATAGATCCCACGTTATCCACCAACCTTCAGCCTCTGTCCCATCGCCGCAATGTTGTATCCCTGTGCTTGTTTTACAAGTACTTCCATGGAATGTGCTCCGATGAACTGGCTGATCTTGTCCCCCCTCGACGTAAATACCCCCGATCAACTCGACAATCAGTTAAATCCCATCCATTCACTGTGGAGGTCCCTAGATGCCGGAGGGCTTTCTATTCTTATAGTTCTTTTCTCGAGCTGCCAGCCTTTGTGGAACTTCCTCTTTACTCCCTGTTTCCCGGAATCTACCAACATGCAGAAATTTAAGTCTAATGTGAACAAATATCTCGCTGCACAACTCCTCATTAGGTCTGGTCTGGCCGCTAATCCACAGTAGCCCCTTACGTCTCAGTGAGAATATGCCTTGTCTGGGGTGAATTCAAGTTTTTTTTCTTAATTATATATATATATATATATATATATATATATATATATATATATATATATATATATATATATATATATATATATATATATATATATACTATTATGATCGTAATAATCAAATTTAACTTTCAATATCATATTTAATCATTATTATTATTTCATAATAATAATAATAATAATAATAATAATAATAATGATAATAATAATAATTTGATAAAATCAATCAAACAAACGGCATAGTTTTAAAAATCGAAGTAAGAAAGTAAATAGACTCTCGAGAAACACCGGGGAGTTACCGCTGGTTTCTTATCAAAACTGTATTGTGTTTACCCGCGATAAACCTGTGTAATAGCGTATTGACTGACGAGGGTTCATGTGGCAAGTTGAGTCTCTAACTGGCGGTTTTCCTATGTGTTTTACGCTTATGTTACGTACGCCGGCATATAACATATGTTTTGACAATAGACCATCACATTCGTTTGCTTGTAGAATCCGACGGACACCCGGTAGACATTATTTTTGATTTTGTATGATTCATTCACCTGCAAAACGCGCTCGTTGTTTTTGAACTCACTGTCTGTCATAATACGTTTGTTATGCCGACGAGGGAGATCGCTCAAAATTTTTCTAATCTATTTTCTGTGATAAACTCGGATGTTTGCCAATATGTAAGTAGTAATACTTGGCAACATTTTTCCGAATCGGAACTCTCTATTTAAATGGTTTTTTTTTGTGAATGTAATTTTGACATTTTCTCAAAACTTAACATTCTATTTCAATAATACGTTTGTTATTCTGACAAAATTTTCCTTGTCGCAAAATTCCATTCAATTTTTGTTGGTTATACTGACAACATTTTTTATCGCAACATTTTATTCAATTTTTGTTTGTTATTCTTACAACTTTTTCTGAATCGCAACTTTCTATTTAAATTTTTTTTTATTTTGACAACATTTTCCGAATCACAACATTTTATACATTTTTTTTTAAATTCTAATAACAGTTTCTAAATCGCAACATTGTATTTCAATTATACGTTTGTTATTCTGACACCATTTTCGGAATCGCACATTCTATTTCAATTTTTGTTTGTTACTGACAACATGTTTTGTAATTGCAACATTTATTAAATTTCTTTTTTAATTTTAGTTATTCTTAAAACATTTTCCTGAATGCAACATTCTATTCAATTTTTGCTTGTAACTCTTACAACATTTTAATTTTTGTTTGTTATTATGAGAACATTTTCCGAATTACAACTTTCTATCTTTATTTTTGTTTGTTATTCAAACAACATTTTCCGAATCGCAAAATTCTATTCAATTTTCGTTTTTTATTCTGACAATATTTTCCAAATCGCAACATTTTATTTCAATTTTTGTTTGTTATTCTGACAACATTTTCTTATTCGCAACATTCTATTTCAATTTTTTTTATTCTGATAACATTTTTCTGAATCGCAACATTTTATTCCATTTTTGTTTGTTATTATGGCAACATTTTCCGAATCGCAACATTCTATTCAATGTTCGTTTTTTATTCTGACAACATTTTCTTCAATATGTTTTTTATTCTAACAACATTTTATGAATCCCTCTCAATTTTTACATTTTATTTCAAATTTTGTTTGTTTTTCTAACAACATTTTCCGAATCGCAACATTTTAATTCACACTGCTGTCTGTTACTATGACAACATTTTCAGGACTGCAACATTTTATTCTATTTTTGTTTGTAATTCTGACAACATTTTCCGAATCGCAACATTCTCTTTAATTCTTGTTTGTTATTCTAACAATATTTTCCAAATCGCAACGTTCTCTTCAATGCTTGTTTTTATTCTGATAACATTTTCCCAATCGCAACATTTTATTCCATTTTTGTTCGTAATTTTGGAAACATTTCCCGAATCGCAACTTTCTATTTCAATTTTTTTATACTGACAAAAATTTTCCCGAATCGCAACATTCTATTTCAATTTTTTTATACTGACAAAATTTTTCTGAATCGCAACATTCTATTTCAATTTTACATAGTGAACACCGATATCTAAAACGGACCCTCTTATTCGATTCATTCGCAAAAATGTTAACGCGATTAAAATTAATAATTAAAATTAATAATAGAACTACTGTTCTCGTCTTCGATGTTATTCTCACAAAGTTTCAGCCGATGTAACCTTCGACCTTCTTTAAACACGTCTTGTTGAACTCGGGAATCTTTATATTGAACCTAGGAATCTTTACGGAATTTCGAACGAAACCCTTTATTTAGTTCACAAAGAACCGTGGTGCAACGAATAAAAGTGCTAAGTATAATCAATTCTGAATGACAGTCTTCAGGAGGTTAAAGGTTCAATCCGCAGTACGGGTAATACTAAGAATACAATTACGAAATACTTAAGATTTCTACCGGGCCATGGCTGCCAGAACAAGCGCCAATTACCCCCGTGGATTAAATAAAAGGTTCCGTTCTAAATTCCGTACCGATTCCCGAGTTCCACATAAATATTCTCCAGTTCGACAAGACGCACCTGAAAAAGGTCGGAGGTTGCATCGGCCGAAACGTTGTGAGACTAATATTACCAGATGAGAACAGTAGTCCGAATAATACGAATTATACAAACTTTCTTTTTAGTCTCTTACAATTCAGCGTCTTCGATCGGTTCCGATATCTTTCAGCTATTGAAACTTAGGTATGCAATAGCCGGCCGTCTTTGTTTGGTTTCTAGTTCTATAAACATTTTAATTCTGAAACAACAATCTTCGGTAAGAAAACAAAATCTCTGATTCCGAATTTTCCCACTTCCGGATCTTTCGAGTTCTGATGTATCCCTGTGCGTTATTTATATTTATTTTAATTTAGATAAACTGATATTCATTGCTAAGTTACAAGGATAAAAAAAACGATTTGGATATTAAAAAAATATGATAATGTATTTTAAACAAAAATGTAGCATGAGCTGTGCTGGGGATAATATGGACGGGGCTTTTTGTCTTTGGTACCATGATTCAAACGAAAAATAAACATTACGTATCTTCTTAATATGTTGAAATGAAAGGCGTGGCAATAAATTAGGAATTAACCGGGACTATTTGTTCTACGCGGCGCTGTTCGGATCAATAATCATTACCAACATTATTTCTCTTCATACTTTGATTTAAACTGTACTTTTTGGCAGTGCTTTGAAGGCCTCCTGGCTAAAATTACAATAGTATGTTTGGTAAGTGATGGTGGGGTGGGGGTAACAGTAACTTCTGTTATACGCGGTGTTGTCCGGGTGCAATAAAATTGTCATTGTTAACATCATTTCTCTTCATACTATTATATTTAATAATGAGACAGGGGGGATAACAGAAAGTTTTGTTCTACGTAGCGTTGTCCGGAAGCAATAAAATTGTCATTATTAACATTACTGCATTATATTTGGTAAATGAAGGGGTAACAGAATCTGTAGTTCTACTTGGAGTTGTCCATGTATATCTTACATTTAAATTCATTTAAATTATGTTGATAATGAATATAGTCATTCATTATCAACATAATTCTTCTTTATATTATTGTGAAAGCGGGTGGGGCGGAATTACCCGGCATCAAGAATGTCATCGTGTTTTGTTCTACTCGGCGTTGTCCAGGAGCAATTAATGTCAGATTACAGTATTACATTTAAACGGGATAGTTTCGGTAAATGGATTACATTATTATTTTTTCAACACATCAAAATAGGAGAAAAGAATGGCATGGGCGAAGTAGCCCTGCTTGTATATTATATATATGGCAGTTGTCTGTGTGTGTATGTGCGTGTATGTGTGTGTGTGTGTATATTCACCTAAACGTCAAAAACTACAAAACAAAGCCCAAAAATATTTATGTTCTTGATTAGCGTGGCCATGGGTGAAAAAATATTTAAAATTCTTAAAAATATACATTTTTTAGGGTAAACTAGTTCAGTTTTTGTGAGGGGGGTCGGTTTTTCAGACATTTTATTTAGACATTATATGTACTAAAGGGAAATAACACTGATTTCTTTATCAGGGAGTTACTTCACTTATGCCGACTCATTCATTGAGTAATAAATAAAAAGGAGAGTTGTCTGTGTGTGTATGTATGCGCGCGCGCGCGTGTGTGTGTGTGTGTGTGTGTGTGTGTGTGGGTGTGTGTGTGTGTGTGTGTGTGTGTGTGTGTGTGTGTGTGTGTGTGTGTGTGTGTGTGTGTGTGTGTGTGTGTGTTGATGTCCAGAGAGAGGAATAGGCTAAGTGGAGGAGAAATAGGAGTAGGGAGAGGGAGAGAAAAAAAACGGGTCGGGAGAAAAAGATAGAGAGACGGATAAAGAGAGGTAAAGGGATAGAAGTTTTAATAGATATATGTTACACTTTTGCCCGGGCAACGCCGGGTAGCCCTGCTAGTTTAAAATAAAAAAAGAGTTCATGAAAAAAAATTGTAAAAACAGAATTAATCAAACACAACATATTTTTATATTTACAAAATATATAAGTAAGGTATATTATATTTATATATGTATATATGAAAGTGTATTATTTTTTATATCTATATATTTTTGTGTATTATATTTATATATGCATATTATATTTATATATGTATATATTATATGTGTATGTGTATTATCTGTATATATTATATTCATATATTTGTATATATGTATATATTATATTTATATATATATTTATAGAAGACAAAATGAAAATAAACAAATGTAAAGTTGCATACTACACAAGTTCAATTACTTAAAACAGTACAAGAAAGAATAGTATAAAATATGCTATATATATATGAAAAGTTCGACTGCAAAACGCGATAAACGCCATTCAAAAAGTTACGAAAAAACAAAAAGTTTTGCACTTCTACATTTGACCACACCCCAAAATGATGTTTTCCATAATACGATATCGGCACTATTTCTTCTTGCTTTCAATTAAGATAAGCTTTTAATCGAAGTCTAGATTTAATATATTCGTCCTATTTTTGTTTAATGTCTCAATAGAAACGAATTGGATTTATCGCGCTTTGCATTCGAACTCTTCATATATATATATATATATATATATATATATATATATATATATATATGTGTGTGTGTGTGTCCGTAAACACAATTACATGATCAAGAAATTTCAAAGAAATCAACAAACAACACAATTGTGTACGATCGTTTCAGAGACCATGTATCATTACTATCAGATCCATCGACACTAAATTAAAGGCATATAGACAGCAAATGTAGATGTATTATATTTATATATGTATGTTATATTCATATATCTTCAAATAAAATTAGACACAAGTGGGTTTAGATGAAAGTGTTTTTGTGAAACGAACTGGATTCGAACCCGGCACACCCAGGTCCTCAGTCCGCGTCGTTAACCACTCAGCCACCGTGCCATCCTCCTGTGTACTGTTAATTTTGTGTGTGTAAGTTCAGCCAGTTAAATTGTGTTTCTCTATTTTTAGATTGGAGAAAAGCGATTACTTCGTGTGTGTATGTGTTAACCTAGTGGGTGTGGGTGACATCTGTGTAAGGAAGTTGACAGCAGTTTATGAAAACATTTCGGAATTTATAAATATTTATAAAAAGTCTCCTGGAATGTTATAATACACCCTCCATTTCTTCATCAGTTCTCTTTTCATTTCGCCCCTAGCTTCTTTCTTTCTCCTCTTAATTATAAAAAACATTGAATTTCTCTCCCAGCACTATTCTTATCATCATTGGCCTTTTTATTTACGTTATTCACCATTGCTCCCACCATCTAAAACGTTTCATGTACAGATAAAGAGTGGACACGGTAACAAGCAGACAAAACAACGAAGCGTACAACATCATCAAAGTTTTATATATAACGAGATGTGTGTGTGTACGTGTGTGTGTACGTGTGCGTGTGTGTGGGTGGGGGCGCACGTGCCTGTGTGTTTATCCATGATTAATAACTTTGAATTCGATAACTTATTAAAATCATGAAGCGAAATAAGCAAATGGAAATGGCGCAGTGTGAGATATTTCCGGCGAGACACGGAAGACGCTACGTACCTTGCTGAGTGAACACATCAATCAATCAGTTCAAATTTCCTTAACTTTTATAAAACTCTATATCGGATTTCCTTCGACCAATCTACCACCTTATATATGTATACATATAAATATAAATGTTTATATATATATATATATATATATATATATATATATATATATATATATATATATATGTTTATATATTTATATATAGTAGCAAATATATGCTCCCTCCGGTCGCATATTTTTGCTAGGCTGCCGCGTCAGAAATGAACGCTCACGCATAAACCGATGGAGCCCCCGTCATATTTCTTGGGTGGTTAGACATTGATTTTCTTTGTTTATGACCAAGAATATGTTTAGTTGAAAATAAAGAAAAAAAAATTTCGACTCCACCCCTGTTTTTAAGTTTTAAAAAAAAGAAGAAAAAAATTTTTGGCCCCCCCCTCAAATTTTTTATTTTACTCTCCCCTATACAGAAAAATATTTTTAGTTAAGAAAAAAAAAAAAATTTTGACCGCCTACCCCCAATTTTTTTTTATCCTCCCCCATACATAGAAATATTTTTAATTAAAAAGAAAGAAAAAAGAAAAACAGTAAAAAAAATCAAATACAGCGAACACGATTAGTTATTTAAATGCTCCCGAGAAGAAGTTTACCTAAATTAAATTCATTAGAATGTGTGTGTGTTTTTAAATAGTAATTTTTAAATCAATTATTATTTTAATTAAACAATTTGATTTAATAAAATTGTGAAAAGCAATAATTAAATACAGCGAACAGTATTTTTCAAATTGGAAAAAAGGTGTACCTATAATAAAACAATTAAAACATCGGTACTCTTTTACTGTAGGACCCGCGCTGACTTTGACCATGACCCTAACCCTAACTCTAAACCCTAACCCTAACCCTAACCCTTACCCCGACTTTGACCCTAACGACGGGGTACCAGTTAACGCGGGTCCAAAGGGGAAAAAGCACCAAAAAATGTAAATGCTATCGAAAAAAAGAAAAGTTTACCTAAATAAAATTCATTATAATGTGTGCGTGTTTTTAAAGAGTAATTTTTAAATTAATTATTATTTTAATTAAACAATTTGATTCAATAAATTTGTGTTTTAAAACATAATGGCCAATAAGTTTAAAAAAATAAAGAAACTAAGAACGTTATTATAAAAAAAAATCAGTAAAAGTAACACGGTAAATTGTTTACATTTGAACTAATGCGGCCGTTCAGAAGGAGGTAACCGTATATAATGAAGCTGGCAGATTTAGTAATAAGTGATACTACTCTGATGGAGTTTCGGCTTCAGACAGACAGACAGACAGACAGACAAAGAGACAGACAGATATATGAACTCAATTATTAATAGATATATATGTTTATATTTTTATATTTATATATATATGTTTATATATATATATATATATATATTTATTTATTTATAAATATGTATATACGTTGATATATTTAGATATATATATTTAGATATACATGTATATGTATATATATATGTTTATATATATATATGTTTATGCGTATATATATGTTCATATATTTTTTTTATATATGTATGTGTTTATATATTTATATATATATATGTTTATATATTTATAGATATATTTATGTTTATATTATATATATATATGTTTAT
>OY744518.1:79076136-79083636 GCA_963556195.1 Sepiola atlantica
CAATCAAATCGCCTCTTCCCTTGCGGATCTCTTTCACAAATACCCGAGGACTAACCTCGGCGATGTAGAATCATTTTTTCTCACTTACACTCTTTAATCACTTATCACTTTGACATGGCTGCATACTCCCACTCTGTCGTAAGGACTCGTATAAGCATATCCACGGACTTTTGGCCTTTGTAAGTGCTGAAACATTAATATATAAAAAAACATTTGTAAGGCGGGTATTTATTAAAAGAAAATAGGGTCCCTAATGAGGCACGACGAATTAGTGGTTTTCTAATGTTCATAGCCAAGTGAAATGGAGAGGAAAATCGTCGAGACGAATCTTCTTCAAATTCAACGTTGTGGGGAGTCAAGATGGCGATTTGCCACCCACGGCCGTTTGTTCGTGAAAACACGTGCGCCAAGTGACGTCATCAGCAAAAACGTGTGTGAGGACTCTCTCGCTCTCTCTATCTCTTCATTATTCTCTCTATCTCTTTCTCTTACTATCCTTGTACCCATCTCTCCCTCTTTCTTTCTCCTTATTCAGAATACGCAAAAGGTAAATTGCATCAGGTGTCTTTGAAATAGAATTAAGGTAGATAAAAAAGCGTAAAAATCGAGGTGGTTTAGCGTTTCGATAGAAGATGAAGAAAAACGAAGAGTGTGAAAAATATGGCGATGTCTTTGAGGAATTCCTGAAAGATTCGCTCTAGTAAGAATTAAGCGAAATATAAGTAGAAAAAATATCAAAGAATTCAAGAATAAAAAAAAGAAAATGGGAAGAATCAAACTAGAAAAGTAAAGTGAGAAAGAGGGGAGAGAAGGAGAGATGAAACAAGAAAATTAATAGAAAGAAAGAAAAATTGGAGTAAATAAATAAAAGGAGCCAATGAAAATATAGAAAGAAAAGACAAAAAAGAAAGAAATAGAAGGAAAGTAAAAAAAGAAGAAATGGAAAAGAAAGGAGAATGAAAAGGGAAGAGATAATAAAAAAAAAAGCAAGAACCAAATAAAGGTGAGTAAATTAGGAATGAATAGTGAGAAAATAAAGAAAGGAATGAAATTAAAAAAGAAGGAAAAGATAAAAGAAAGGAAATACAGAATGAAAGAAAGAAAAAAGAAAAGAAAATAGAACGAAAAAGAAAATATAAAAAGAAAGAAAGGAATGAAAAATAAAAAAAACTATAAATTAAAAAAGGAAATAAAAAATGACAAATAAATAAATAATAAAAGACAACAGAGAAGAGAAGGAAAGAAAGAATGAAATGAAACAAAACAACGATGAGAAGATGATGAAAAGATAAAAGAAAGTCAGGAGAAAGAAAGAGAGAAAAAGGATGAAAATAGAAGGAAAAAAGAAAAGGTAAACAGAAAAAAATGGAATGAAAAAAGAAAAATAATGATTTAATGGAAAGACAGAAAGAAAGGAAAAAGAAAGAAATGAAGGAATGAAAAAGGAATGAAAGAAAGGAAAGCAAATAAAAAGAGAAAGAAAAATAAAGGAATGAAAAACGAAATGAATAAGAAAGAAAAGAATAAAAAAGGAAGTAATAATAAAAGAAGGGAATGAAAAGAAAGAAAGAAACTTTAAAAGAGAGAAAGAAAAAATTAAAAAACAGAGAAAGAAAGGAAAAGATGGAATAGCAAAAACAAAGAAAACGAAAAGAATAAAAAGGAAAAATTATTAAATAAAAGGAAGGAAAGAAAGGAAGAAAGAATGAAACAAAAGAAAAGAAAAAAATAAGAAATAGAGAAAGAAAAAGGAAATGCGACAGAAGAAAAAAGGAAACAGAGGGAATACAAATAAAAAGGAAAGAAGGAAACGAGACAGAAATAATTAATGAAAGGAAGGAAAGAAAAGTAAAAGGATGAAAGAATGGTAAGATAAAGAGAGAATAAAAGATAGAAGGAAAAAAAGGAAAATGATCGAAAGGAAAAAAAGGAAAATGATCGAAAAGAAAAAAAGGAAAAGATAACAAATGAAAGGAAAGAAAGAAAATATAATGGAGAAAAAATGAGACGAAATCAAAAAGAAAAAAGATAGAAAGAACAGGGGAAACTACGAGAGAAAGAAAAAGAAACAAAAAAGAAGGGAAAGAAGAGTAGAATAACGAAAGAAAAGAAAGAAATGAAATACATGTATGAAAGAAAGAAATGCAAAATAAAATATCCCCACATACATTAAATACTGACCTTGTGTCTAACTTTGCCCTTGTAGGGGGAGGGAGCAAGTAAATGTAGCATAAATAGAAAGAAAGAAAAAAGAATGAAAGAAAGAAAGAAAGAAAAGGGATAAAAAGAAAGAAAAGAAGAAAGAAAAAAAAAGAAAGATTGCGAGTTGGAGGGTTTCAGTTTGTTGTGTTTGAGATGAAGAAAAACATAGGGCGTGGAGGAATTACGAAAGATTCGCCCAGGTAAAAATTAAGCCAGGTATAAAAATAACTGGAAGAATATAAGACAATATCCGATATACATGCGAGTCTCTGCCTTTGGCAGCTAGCTATCGCTTCGCAATTTTCGCTATTTGAAATACTTGAAACCAAATGAAGCCAAATAAGATCACAATGAAACCAAAAGAAATAAATTAATCAATTCGCTTGAGCTATAGTGTGTGGAGGGGGCTTTTTTTAACTTACAATTTAGTTGTTAAAAATCAAGTTAGTCTCCCTAAAAAACGGAAAGACACAAATACGAAACGTTTTGTCATCATTGAATTTAAAAAAACATTTTTAAAAACACAGCTTCGTTAATGGGGGAGGTGAAGGGAGGAGAGAAATAAAGAGAGCGAGCAAGTAAGACAACCAGCTAGCTATCCACCCAGCCACCCTCTTCCTACCTTTTCTCTTCTCGCTTAAGCCTGTCGATAAGAATTCTAGTGACCGATGTCAGTTTACTTTCAAATAGGTTTTAGTAAGTTATTAATTTTCTTTATTAAATTAAGTACTGTAAATATCAACGAAACTATTGCATATATATAGACAAAATAGGGCAATAAAATTACAAATGTATAACACCAAACAGTAATTTATTATGATCTATTTAAAAATAGTTATGCTAATTAGACGTTCAAATAATTGTCTTTAGGTCGTTTATCTGTACTATATATAGAGTATTTTAAAATGTTATGTGTATTATTGATCAAATAACAGTAATCAGTGTTGATGGGAATATAGGAATGTCAATTTTTAAAAAAACTTTCACATTTATTCATTTTGATTATTTCCCAAATTTCGCACATTCTGGGGAAGAAGTTATGAAAATCTACGATCAAATCCAATCTATTAGAGATCATTTTTTTATGGAAATCGTTCCGGGCAAGGCATAAAGTCACTTGACCTAAAGAGCTAACATGAACAAAAAATGATTACCGCAAAAACTGAAGATACCTATTGGCCTTAATCTTGAAAAGACCAAGGCTATAAGTAGGCAAACTGTCAACAAGAAGAGATTACCCAAGTCTGCAGTTCTTGGAAAGAAGCTACTGGAATAGGGAGCTGAATTAAACTCAATTACAGCGAGTTAGTGAAGACCACTATACCAACGAGTCAAACGGGCTTGAACAAAGGAACCAGAGGACCGATTAGACAATTCTGAAGAACACATGACATGATAGTATTTATAGAAAAGACTGGGACTAGCAACATCACCTTTGTGAGAGAGAGGTTGCAAGGAAGAAGAAATGGTAGGGCCAATCAAATTACATATACGTTTCTGCACCTTATCAAGAACCCTCAAATGGGACAGAGATTCACCAGCCCAAATATGAGAACAGTACACCATACATGGTCTGATAGTAGATTTCTAGATATAGAGATTAGCCTCAGGTGTAAAGAAAATTCCCAAAAAGGATCATATATTTATCAGAAGTGATTTTAATTGCAAATATGGTTAACAGGACAATAGTTTGTTTTTTTTCTGCGTCAGGAAAATTTAGCTCGGGAACCTTAAATTATCGAAGGGAACTTCTTTCCCATTATTATAACTAATATAAAATTTAAGGAAAGAAGTTTACAGACATGGATATCATCAAAAAGAAACATAAAAAGTCGAACTGATTTTATTTTGACACGTAAATTCTCAACGAGATGACATTTATTAAATAGCTCAACAATCAACATTCCTGACATTTCTGATCACAAGATCCGGAGAGCTAAAGTGAAAATGAGTTTGTTTGGCCAGAGAAGGCACGTTCAACTTGAAATTGAACGAAGAAAAACAGTGTTTATACAGATAAGGGCACATATGAAAAACGCATTTCCAAATAAAATCTGTTGTCTATACTTACGTATCAAGCAATAACAAGTATCCTCACCAAAAATTAGGGAAAATTATCGAGTAGAATTTTACTTAAAAATAAAAATCAGTTTCACCTCATTTTGCCGAACGCGTATCATTTATTACTTGTTTATATGACAGACTGAGTTATGCGCCCCTGATTTACGTGTTTTTCGCTCTGATCAATGGCGGATCCGTATAATACGATAGAACTGATTTTGATTTTTAATTAAAATTCTACTCGATAATTTTTTCTAATTTTTTATGTAGATACCTATTTTTGCCTGATACACAAGTATATACAAAGAGTTTTCCAGTTAATTTATTAGAACTACGTTTTTCATATGTGCCCTCGTCTGGATAAGCACCAAAAAACGATAAACGTTTCAAAACGCGCCTACGTGACTATATTTCTAATCTGTTCCCTAATTAAACCACAAAACATATACAATAGAATAAACCAATCGAGTGCTTATCTAGAATGTCTAGAACGAATGGTGGAAGTGTGCAGATATGTTTTGGCTAAACTCGTTCTCGCTAAGAATCAGTAGAGGAGCACTTTTTGTCCATTTTTGTATATTTTTTTTTAAGTTTAAGTACATAGATATCACCAGACAACACAACAACAAAAAAATCGAATTAATTTTATTTTGACGCATAAATCTTCAACAAGATGACATTGATTAAATAGCTCAACAATCAACACTCCTGGCATTTCAGATAATAACATGCTGAGAAGTGTCGTGAAAGTGAGTTTGCTTGACCAAAGAAGAAACGTTTGACTCAGACGTATCATCTAAAGTTGAATGAAGAACATTTGGAAACGCGCTTAAGTAACCAGATTTCTAATCTGATCTGTCATTAACTTGGAAAACATATACAAAGCCATAAACCATAAACCAATCAGTTGCTGATTTAGTATGTCTAGTAGGAATGGTGGGAGGGTGCAGAAGAAAATGTAAACCATACGGTGTGGTAACATGTGTTCCTAAACTTCCAGAACAATCACTTCCCTCCCTACGAGGGCAAAGTTAGAGACAAGATCGTTTTTTTTTATGTGGAAGATATCCAGCTCTGTATAAGATAAAAATAAAAAATTGCCTCAGTCAAGAATGACTTATCCTCCTCTAACACAGGACAGAACAGATACTACACTTTGAAATGTTTATTTGTAGAAAACATTTTCAAAATTACATTTTTAACAAATTAGGCACAAGGCCATCAAAACTGTGGGGAAAGAGGGGGTCGTTGGTCATCCTTGGTCTAAAGTAACAAAAATGTCTATTCTACTCTTAACTAGAATCATCTCAGTCGCCACAATACCACATTTACTCTCGGGGCTATCCTACTTAAGATATCCCCAAAATATGTTAGAAAATTTTATTTTTCAAGATTATATTTATGTACAAAAATTCATTGGAATAACATAAGGAGTGGAAAAAAATCGGTTAGTAAGACCCTCCCAACCATTTCTAAGTAATAGATCGCCTATTTTTTCCGGTATGTTCAGAACCGAAAACAAGCAGATCAATCTCTAAATGAGAGTGGGATCTAAGTGGGATGAAAAAAACGGGGGATGGAGTTTGAAGAATGGGTGGTGTCCTTCCAATATAAATGGAGTTTGGAAGAGGCCGAGGACAAAAAATTGAAAGTGGGGAGTTGGCATCTTTGGGGATTGCTATTACCAGAGAGGATGGTGGTAACTCATTCATTCGACTAGGTAAGATACTACACTTTGATCCCAGCCCAGGAAGTTCCAGATCATGAGTCAGCTAAATGAAGTAGTGAGAAACAGGAGGCCTTGGAGACATTAAATACATGATGAGTCGTATTCTGTAGAATGTCTAAAAAGAATGGTGATGGTGTGCAGAAAAAGAGGTAAACCGTATGTTTCTGGACTTCAAGATCAATCAGTCAGCTTAACAAAGTGGTGAGAGACATGAGATCTTGGAGACAATTGAGACATAATTGGTCGGATTCTGTAGGATGCGGAGAAAAAGTGTCTTGATGATAAGAATAAGATATCAAAGAATTTAAAAGGAAAAAATAAAGAACGTTAAGAAAGGTAAATTTGTTTTGAAAAAACAAACAAACAATGGCAACAAAATAGATACTAAACTACCCCTCCCCCAAGAGAGGAGGTCATACCTGGGAGGATGGTCTCATGACAACAGAGAAGATACTACCCCTCCCCCCCAAAAAAAAAACGAAGAGGTATGGAATCATGACAACAGAACAGATACTACACTGTCCTCACAAAGGAATAGGTAAAGACTGAGGTAATGGTTTTGTTACGACAGAACAGATACTACACTACCTTCCCGCTAAAAGAAAAATGAGGTAACGCCTGAGAGGATGGTTTCATGACGAACGAACACATACTATATCACTCCCTAAAGGGGGTGGTAACGACTGTGAGGATAGTATCATGACCACAGAACAGATACTGCACACACACCCCAAAACAGGAGGAAGTAATGCCTGGGATTATGGTATAATCATGAACGCACATATACTACATTGTTCATCAAAGAGGGGGTAGCACCTGGGGGTGGTCTCATAACAACCGTACAGATAATACACTACTTCAAAAGAGGAGATAATGCTTGGGTGATAGTTTCATGACAAAAGAACAAATAATACATTATCTTCTCCCAAAAAGGAGGGGGTAACACCTGGGAGTATTGTCTCATGACAACAGAACAGATACTACACTACTCCCTGGATTGAATACTGAAAGATAGTCTGAAATAGTATTGTAAACCGAATTAAACATTAAAAGATAGTACGATAGTATATTAATAGAATGAATTGTATTGTTTCAAATTAAGACAGACAGATACCAAATCTAAATTAGTAGTCGTAGTAGTAGTAGTAGTAGTAGTACTGTTAGCGGTGGTAGTAGTAGTAGTAGTACTGCGAGCGGTTGTAGTAAAAGTAGTAGTAGTGATAGCGGTGGTAGTAGTAGTAGTAGTAGAAGTGATAACGGTGGTAGTAGTATTGATAGCGGTGGTAGTAGTAGTAGTGGTAGTAGTACGGTTAGTGGTGGTGGTGGTGGTATTAGTCGTAGTAGTAGTAGTACTAGAAGCGGTTGCAGTAGTAGTAGTAGTAGTAGTAGTAGTGATAGCGGTGGTAGTAGTAGTAGTAGTAGTGATAGCGGTAGTAGTAGTAGTAGTAGTAGTAGTAGTAGTAGTAGTAGTAGTAGTAGTAGTAGTAGCAGTAGTAGTAGCAGTAGTA
>OY744518.1:79088636-79093636 GCA_963556195.1 Sepiola atlantica
ACCGGCATGTTGTTGTAGAAAACACCACCGCGCTAACAGTTTTGTATTATTTGAGCTCATATTACAAATGTTTTATTTTACATTTTATTCAAGGCAGAAATTGTAAACATGACTAAATTTGTATTACATAATGTGGGCAGATCGAGGGCGGCTCTTTCTCCTCCCCCACCCCACCCACAGACTAAGGATTCTGTTCGTCACGTCGCTTACTAAAACGGGGGGGGGGCGAGCTGTCTACCAATCCTCCTGGCCATTAAAACTGGAAGAGGGGTAAGACCGCTTCTTCTTCTTCTTTTACTCCCTCTCCCTCTCTCTCTCTCTCTCTCTCTCTCTCTCTCTTTCTGCTGGATCTTACTCGAGGCAGACGTGCCTCAACACTCGGAAGGCATCCCCTCTTCTCAGCCACTATCAGGGAGGACGGAAGTAGGGAGAACTTTAACAGCTACCGTTCACTGCTTTCGCTTTTCGGAAATATAAATAAACCTGTGAACCATGTCGTTGTCGCTTTAATAAGTTTTGATTGCAGGTCGACACGCGTACGGTTCTAACTGAACATGTCTAGCCAGAAGACTCAAAAACTACTAGACAAAGCATTGGACCAACTCGCACTTGACCATCCTCACATATACAACAATTTTAGAATTAACATTAGTAAACATTAAAAAACAACATTAATCGGGAAAGAAAACAAAAAAATAATTGCTTACCTCCGCCAATTAAACTATATTTTCGGCCTAGTTTGTTGGGGTTTTTTTTTTGTTTGTTTGTTTGAAGCCTAATGGAAACATCGTTTAATTAATTGTCACCAAACTTGGTTATAATATCGACCATGATCTAATGTAGGACTGCTTTAATTTAGGGATTCTAAGTCAAAGGTCAAGGTCACAGAAAAGGTTAAAGTCCCTTCGGTTATGTTCACCGTAGAGGCTCGTTACTTGGCCAATATTGTAGCCATGAAGTCCGGCATCTGGTATGATATTGACCATGACAAGTTCGGTCATGGGCGAAATTTTGACGAAATTTCAACTTTCGATTCTTTCAACAGTTATCAACATACAAAATTCGAACCTGATCAGATAAATAGTTTTTAAGTTATTAACGTTTCCCTGGCATAACTTCGAGAATACCTCATTCAATATGGAGAAGTAAGGTCCAAATAAGAATTTGGCCCATCCTTACGTTGTCAGGCGTAGGTATGCAGTCTCACGACTGATTTATGTTCTTGTTAAGGTATGTAAATAGTGACGGAACGTTAACAGTTTGTTTCTCCGCATAGAGACGGTCATCGTGTATAATAATATATTTGTATGTTTGCGACAAAATGATTTTCTTTACCCTTTGAAAGTGTTGCATGTTTCAGTCATTTATGAGCCACGCTTCCGTAAAGTTTTATTGTTTTAGTCTACAGTGGAACCTCCGTTTTCGAACATTATTCGTTCTGAAAAAAAAACTGTTCTAAAACCGAATTGTTCGAAAACCGAATCATATTTTCCCATTAAAAATAATGTAAAAGTAATTTATTCGTTAATAATATAGACATTTTTTTTAAATATTTAATGGGTTAATATACACAATTATTCAGCATCAGTTGTATTATCGTTTTCAATACTAACTTTAATGTGTAATAAAAAACCTTATTTCCTAAAAAAAATATTCTCTGAACTTTTTATGAATTAAGACTTTAAGAATGTTTATTTTGAGCATTTTACTACACATTTTGATATATTTGTTTTACATTGTAGCACGTATTTTAATATAATATACAGTTTCTAAGAAAAAGAAAACAGATTTTTAAAAAAACAGATTGAATTTAAAATAAAAACTAGACCTGCTTAATTGGTGTCTAATTACTTTGGATCAAATTCAATGCAAATCTGAAATATGTTTCAATTTTCAACTGAGAGGTTTAGAAATACTCCAACGAAACTGAAAATGTATTAATTGATGTCTCATACTTATTGTTAAAATTTAACAAAAATCAGAGCTATATGAATTATTACGTAGGGCTTCTACCCCCCCCCCTTTTCACCCTATGTGCATCAAACTAAATTAAACTATATACATTGTACGACCCGTTACGCCTTGCAGTGTTGTTCCAAAGTTAATAATAATCGGTTAATTTGTTTAGGAGTGAATCCTGTACATAAACATATATAAACATGTGAACATACCTAACTTTATAAAGATAGAGATGAAGCTGGACCCACCTAAACACCTAAACATCTAAACACTCAGACACTTTTTTTCTCTACACAGTTGCCGTCGCCTCTGTTCCGTTGTCTTCCGCGGCTCCTGTGCAGCCAAGTCTGGTGTCTCATTCTCCGATACTAACCAACAATGGAAATACGTGATAACCAGTGCAATGGAAGTCGTTTTCACTCAGACTACGACATTCTAGATTTTGACATCAGATGCAAGAGAGAGAGAGGGGGGAGAGGGAAAGAGAGAGAGAGAGACCGTACAAAACTTACAAAAACAGGAAGTAGAATCAGAAAAGGAAACGAAACGAAACGAATGTTAAGGATTATCGATTTTTTTCTCGTTTTAAAATGAATTATTATTTTCTTCTTTCTGTTTTCTGGTGTTTTCTTTTTTTTTAAAGAATAATGCACCGTAAGAGAAGAATGGTTGTTATCTGAATCTACTTTCACGGTCGGAGTAGATTCGGCATCGAACACGTGCAGGGAGTAACAGGATGGCGTAGGAACCGTTCTGAAGATCGGAGTACGAAACGAACGTCTTGTGAAAATTGTGCCAATGAAACGAGAAAAAAGAAACAGGGAATTAAGCGTATTCAGTGTAAAAATAAAAATAGTCGGGCAGTTATTTAATATATAGTGACCTCGAAAAGGGTGTATAGGGGGTATCACGGATGTTTAGCACCTTTGAAAACCGGACACCCCCATCTGTCACTTACAGGTAGTCCGGTTCACTGGCCACTACGTGATTCTCAAGTCTCACTAGTGCCTCCTAGTAGCTGCTTGTGCACAGCAGCGGGCACCCCTGGGCACCCCTGGGCACCCCTGGGCACCCCTGGGCACCCCTGGGCACCCCCGGGCAACGGTTTCGGCTGACCGGCAAAATCTGGTGGGGCAAGTCGGTTAGCGGATGCCTTCCGGCAAGAGAGACGTTTTTCTATTTCTTTGATGCCCGAAGATTGGAAAACGACGATCTCTCATCTATTGTGCTCCCCCAGTGGCAGCAGGATGGAGTAAAAGGCGTGGGCAACTCTCGAATCGGAAGTTTTGTGTGTGTTGTTTTGTTTTACGACATATCAACCCTTTTGGGCTATTTAATGCCAACTCCATTTATTTTGGTAAAAGGATTTTATGCTTGAGGTTCATAATATGTTAAAATGTTTAACAGATTTGGATGAATTTCTTTTATATGTGTATATTTCTTGAGTAAACAGTCTGCAATTGATCTTTTTTTTTTCTAGGGAAGTTTGGTTTATTGGACTTATAGATATTAGATTTTTTGGTATAAACCCACCGTTTTCAGAAAGGACGTCATGATTTCGACTCTGATGTATTTAAATAGTTCTTTGATATAACCAACATTGTATTGTTTTTTTTCGCATAGGAACAAAATCAACACATTCTAACATAAAGTGTATGGCACTCGATAAGTCGCACACCATATTGGCTCCTACTGCTCAAGCATCAATTAATGTGTGGTTTTTGTGTGGCCAATACAAGGTCGAGAGAGGATGACTTCCTCCCTTCGTGTCTACTAAAGCTTTGCCTCCATTCTCTTGGATCAGCTTGTATTGTCAACAATTTATTGAATGTATTACTGCTCCATCTAGACCAGTGGTTCTTAACCTTTTTTCTCCAATTCCCCACTATTTAGTGAGTCAGCTCTCCATTCCCACCACAGTTATTACATGGAAATAAATACATACGAAAAGATTCGTTATGTTTTTTCTTAATATATTTGGCCTATAAAAAGCATACAAAAAATGTAACACTAGCATTAGACGCATACATGTTAATGAGACTTTTGCATTTGTTTTGCCTTGGCGAGTGTCTCAATGTTCGGTTCCACCTTTGAAATAGCGCAGCGCAAATCAGATTCAAGGTCAATCAGGTGGTTTCGCGATTTGTTTTTGATCTCATGTATTAAATTTTGAAGCAGTGGTTCTTCTGTCCGGCCGGTCATTCCCCACTTGGCAACTCCGCCATTCCCCACCAGTGGGGAATTCCCCACAGGTTAAGAACCACTGATCTAGACTGTCATCGGAAGTACTGACTTCGATTGAAGCAGCACATTGCGGACGATTATACATAAGGGACAACGGTGGGGACTAACTGTCTCTGAGACAAGCACTGTGAGTCTGGAAAGCAATGGCAACCTACCAGACCTACTTTTTCTGCTTCGACATCTACATGATAACTCGAATTACGGTCAACAACGATTGCTTCAGAGTCGCTGTGCGGGCTGCGACAACCTGAACAAGCCACGTCGAAAAATATGGAATAATCACGTTAACACACTGGTTCTCGTTAGATCACCGAAGTTAAGCGACGATGAACTTGGCCAGTACCAGATGGGTGCTCATTTGAGAACAGCAAACGCTTGATCTTAGCAAGTACTTCAGTATAACCTGCTAGTGTGTTGACTCAACGAACGAAAAAACCGACGCCCTGGGCGAAAGTTCTGTTCTCAATAATGTGGAAAAGCTCTCAGTAAAGACTATGCAATTCTTTTGTTGTTTTTGTTGTTGTTGTTCTTTAGGTTTTTTTTCGACCTCAAACAAAAGGGTGATCAAAAGTGGCACCCATGGAACCGTTTGTAAAATTCACAATCCTTCCTGCAATTCAACCAAATCTTATATAAATAGAGATTTTGTCCGTCTGTCCATCCATCAGTCGCAATTTTTTGAAACGTAATAAATACATTGTAGAATTTGTCTCAGTTCGAAATGGAGAATATTGCATTAATAGTAAATAATAAATTATCAACGAATAAAGCGGATACCATGACCGGGAATCGAAACC
>OY744518.1:79101136-79118636 GCA_963556195.1 Sepiola atlantica
ATATATATATATATATATAATGTATTTTTATATAATTGTTTTTATTGTTGATTGTAGCGTTTGTTGTTTTTTGCTATGCTACGATAACAATTGTTTCACTTCCTAAGTGATAAAGATGCAGAAGATGAGGCCGACTAATAATGCAATCTGCGAGCCAGAAACACGTGTCCATCGATTACCTTTATGAACGTCCTATAAAGTTAAAGGCGACTAATAATGAAATCTTCTGCATTTTTATCACTTAGGAAGTGGAATAATTGTTATAGTGATATAACAAAAAGCAACAAACGCTACAATCACACATAAATACGGTTACATAAAAATACAGTAAAATATTTAGGTGATGAAAATCGTACATATTTCCAGACAAGGCGTCATAGTCCGGAGGTACATACATCAATATCGAAGGTTCGAATATGAGCCAAGTTAGCCATGCTGATGACGCTGTGAGCCAGAAACACATGTCCATGGATTACTTTTATGTACGTATCAAAATTATATATATATATATATATATATAATATCTATTTAAAATTAATATATATATATATATATATAATATCTATTTAAAATTAATATATATATATATATATATATATATATATATATATATATGCCATCAAAGGATATATATATATATATATATATATATATATATATATATATATATCCCTTGATGGCAGATCGAACACTTTCTGAGACTTACTATTTTTGTAAATAAAATATAGGGTTTATTTCTCTCACATTCATATGGTCGAATGGTTATGTTTGATTAGAGTTTTAGCGGTAGTTATATAAGCCACACTGATGATTGTTAGTGAACATGAAACATATATGTGTGGATAATAAATATTTATTTATAAAAAATTCCTCTGTGTGTGTGGGGGGGTGTGGGTGTGGGTGTGGGTGTGGGTGTGTGTGTGTGTGTGTGTGTGTGTGGATTTCACGTACAACAAAATGGTAGGATAAATTTCAGAGGAAACATTATTTTAATCACTGAAACTGGCGGGTGGAACAAAAAAGATAATAATTAAAATTTTCCTTAAGGCCTTATCGTCTGACCCTCTAATAGGCAACGTCAGAAAATTAAATTAAAAACTAAGAAATTCGAATGAAATATGAGGGGAAAAGTGTTTTAGTTGGAGAAAACTATTGAGAGAGAAAAAAAATGGTAAATCTCTTAACGTTATGGTGGATTTGAATCATTAAAGATCTTCAACTGATGTTTAAAAAAATGTTGTCTACACAGGCTAGGTCGAGAATTGTTAATAACGCCTCAATACTATTGAGATGGTAGTTCGACCTAGCTCTGTGTAAAACAGAACACCACCCATTGGAATACTGGTCAGAACAACTTTTTGTACCAACCAGGTGATTACCGATGACAGATTCATGTGCTTGAAAGTTCCCAGATCTTGAAACCTTGTGTAAACGAATATCACGTGGTATGTGTTGGGATATTCTAATTTCTAATCTTTGGGATGTCTTGCCAACGTAGTCAGCTCCACACTGACACATGAATTTATAAACAACATAATTCTTTTGAATGGCTGGCAAAACATCCTTACGAAAAGAAGATAAAAAGGTTCGAGTCGTGTAAACTACTCTCAGCATGGTTGTTGGAAAACAACGTTGAGTAGAAGAAGAAATCCTTTTGACAATGTCAAGGCCGTCAGAACCTAACCATGGGAGTTTCAAATAAATAGGGCAACGTGATGGGCCAATAGATTTACAACCATTAAATATAGCAACTTTGCGTGCAATGGTGCTTTTTATGATATTGATGGGATATCTATTGGCAAAAAAATATTCCGCATCTAGTCAGGTTGGTGACCAAATCATAAGTGCTGAATGAGTAAGAGTACCAATAAGGTTTTTTTTCTTGATTTGGGGGCAAAAGAAAACCAATTTAGATAAAGACCTGTAAAGGTTGTTTTTTTATACACAGAGGTTTCAAACGTGAAACCAGCTTTAGACACTAAAACATCGAGGAATACGAGGGAACCACGATTTTCGACCGCCATAGTGAATTGCAACGATGAATGCAAGTCACAAAGAAGACGATGAAACTGTTATATATATATATATATATATATATATATATATATATATATATATATATATATATATATATATATATATATTGTTGAATATAAGAGACAACTTATGTCTGGATATCCTTTGGTAGATCCTTTCAATAGTCCGAATCAGGATCTTAGTTTCGGAGGGGAATTGGCTGCTGAATTTACCATAGTTTTGATTTGCGTCCCAAATACTTTCAGCCCCATCCGGGTTCATTTTCAGGGGAATGGGGTTAATCAAGTACAGACCATGTGTTAGTATTATAGAAGGTTTGGGCGGGAATTATGTAACAAGTACGAAACTATAGTTGGAATTATAGACATTTTAGTATATTATTACTGATATTAAAGTTAATTCTGTTAATTAGTTTTTTTTTGGTTTTATATATAGGGCTTCTAATATATGGAGTTTTTGTTGGTTAGTGCTATATTCTAAGATGGCTCGCTACTATCGTTTTGCAAAGTTCGCTACTTGAAACTTAAAATAATAAACATTTCATTCGTATCTTTGTTGTAAACAAGAAACAAAATCTTTCGGATTTATTTATGTATATAAACATTAACATTTTGATGAATTCAATACACATTTATTTGTCTTTTAAATGTGACTGTAAAGAAAGGAAAAGAGGGAAGAAATGATTTTGTCTTTTCACTTGCAATTGAGAAATAGATCGCAACTTTGTTCCCTAAAGAAAGGAACATTGGAACAAAAATGTTAAATATGGTTCCAGTAAATAAAACATAAATATTGTTCTAGTAAATAAAACATAAATATTGTTCTAGTAAATAAAACATAAATACTGTTCTAGTAAATAAAACATAAATATTGTTCTAGTAAATAAAACATAAATATTGTTCTAGTAAATAAAACATAAATATTGTTCTAGTAAATAAAACATAAATATTGTTCTAGTAAATGAAACATAAATATGGTTCTAGTAAATAAAACAATATTGTGAAGTAGAAAGATATTTTAGATTAAAATCAAAACCATCATTGAAGTAAAAAAAAACAATGGCAAATTACAATTAATTAATAAATTAATTAATTAATTAATTAATATGATGTCTTTTTCTTTTCAAATTAGTTAATCCTGCTACTAATATCGTATATACAAAAGCAGTATATTAAAAAAAAAAATGATGCGTCTATTGTGTTAAGTTGAATTAACTTGAAATAGAACGTTTTAACTTTACGGTTAGTTATACGGCACAATCACGTTGATACACCGGTTCTCGTTAAACCACCGAAGTTAAGCGGCGTTAAGCCTGGCCAGTACTAAATGGGTTACCATTTGGGAATATCAGGTGCTGTATGTGGCCTGGAGAGGACATGGGCTCCACCAGGTTCTATCATGACCACTGAAAAGTTAGGACAGATATAGAGTATTTGCCTGACTCCCCGACGACGTCTCTTGACGTTATGGGATATGGATCAATGGAGTAGTTGGTCCAACTTTAGTTTATATATATATATATATATATATATATATATATATATATATCATTAGAAAAGCTCCTGTAATTAAAGTAAGAGTACTGTTAGAAAGATTAAAAAATAGACATTCACTTGAAGCCACGTTGAATCCTATCGGATGTCTTGATATTTTTAGTTGCCGCTTTCAGTATAAATATAACTTAATTTCTCCGTTATCACGTGACAATCTCCCGTTACCTAAAGTGCCTCTGTGAACCGGGTTCGCACCTTGTGACCGTCCGAGATTGTTATTTCCCTACACTGAGAGCCGTAAGCTTTAAACGACGTCGTACGTAGGTAAAATATTATAAATATAATTTAATATTATATATATATATAATATTAAATTATATTTATAATATCTTACCTACGTAAATACCTACTATATATATATATATATATATATATATATATATATATATATATATATATATATATATATGTATGTATATATATATATATGTGTGTGTGTATGTATAAATTTTGAATTTTGCCTGTTCCACTGCCAACTTATCCATCTATGTAATTCCTCTGATGATAAGATTTTAATCTTTGAAAAGCCTTGGCTTAAGGAAAGAATAATAAACCTGTTTTAACCGAGTACACCTTGCATTGAACAATCGAAGTTGAAATAGATTTGTCATTCGTACATGTTTATCCCTCTTCTTTCATTCATCTTTATATATATATATATATATATATATATATATATATATATATATATATATATATATTGGCGATTCAAAATACTTTACAAATCAAGTTCCAAATAAAGAGCATATACCAAGGTATATTGGTTGTTTACAGCTGTTTCAACGCAGCATTTATTATAAGTCATTCAATGAATCGTAAAATTATAAATATTGATTCTCCTCAGAAAAAGAATCAATTTACTTTCAAATCAGAAATATCGTAAGTGCAATACCAAATAAACACATTCTTTTTACATGCCCAAAAGTTCAAAATTTCACCGAAAAAAGAACCAAACCACAAGAAATTGCTTCTACATAAATACTTCTAAAATTACCATCAATTAAAACCTCAATTAAACATCAAAAATACATAATAAATCCAGATCGAAGATCAAAAAGCAAATATTACCGCCATATTGACTAAAAAGTAGCTTTTACATATATTTTATACATATATACTGATTTTTCATAGACTTTTGAATCGTTCCTGAATTGTATTGCAATCCATTATATAATATAATATATCATATATTATATATATAATATATAATATAATATATATTATATATATAATATATAATATATAATATAATGTTCTAATCGGATTTCTTTTTCAATAACTGCACTGATACATTTACGACTACAATCACTTTTTGTTCATTATTGAAACAACTTTGGACTATTTTGTTATGTTTGTTTTAAGCATAGTTTTTTTTTTAACATAGTTCACCCCAAACAAGGCAAGTGGCCACTGTAGACGTAAGGGGCGACTGAGAATTAGGGTGAACGTTTTGTAAGTCTCATAAATTAGGAGCTGTGCAGCGAGATGCTTATTCACATTAGTTTTCAATTCATCCATGTCGATACAGTCGGAGAAACAGGGAGCAGGGAGCATGGAGGGAGTTCTAAAGCCCGGCAGCACGAGGAAAGAAGCTATTCTCTGGCATCTAGGGGCCTCCACACTGAATGCATGGGGTCTAGCTGGTTATCGGGTTGGTCGAGTGTATTTACATCGAGGGGACACCAGAGAACATTCCATTGAAGTACTTGTAAAACAACCACAAGAATGCAATATTGCGGCGATGGGCCAGGGACTGGAGCTTGGTTGATAGTGAGGGACCTATTAGATTAGCGACTATTTTTGGGACCTTTTTAAGAGAGCGAGACTCGTGGATGGTGAACCAGCCCAGATGTGGCAACAATACTCCATGCATGGGCAGATGGTGGTTTTGTAGAGATATAGGATACTGTCAGGTGTGAGAAGTTTTCTGGCACGGTAGCGGGGGCCCACTTTCTTTGCAGCAGCCATGGCAATGTCTTCTATGTATTTGCTCCAATTCACGTTCCATGTGAATGTTAGGCCGAGGAGTTTGAACTTTGGACTCAAGTCGGGTGTTATTCACCATGACAATCTGTTGTTGAGGAAGTTTATTGTAGTTGTTAGAGGAAATGAGCTTTGTCTTAACAGCATAAAATGTTTCCATCCATTTATGACCCCATTCCACTACAGACTGGAAGGTATTTTCTAAGGACTAAGCGATTGCCGCGGATATGCGCGCGTCTCTTTTGCCCACATCACGAGCTTAAAATCTTCTGTAAATTTTTCAAATTAATACTTACCAATAATTAGCAAAGATAAGAGTAATTCTTTGAAAATCCATGGACTAAAGGTAATTCTCACATGTTATTATATTCCTTGTTTAAACCTCCGATGATTATGATAAACTTGTAAGGTATGTAACTTTACATGTGTTTCATTATTTCAACATTTTAACAATTTCCCCTCCTCTCTCTCGCGCTCTTTCCCTCTTTCTCTCTCTCTGTCTCTCTATCTATCTCTCTCTCTCTCTCTCTCTATATATATATATATATATATATATATATATATATATATTAACACAGTCTTGAGAAGACGCGGATGCGTTGAAACACGAAGTAATTAGTGTCGACCGTCATCGACGTTTATGTAGTTATATAAAAGCTCTACTTTGTACTAAGTACTTTTGAAAAAATATTTGTTCATTATGTAAATATATTTGAACTTAAATAATTTATATATATATATATATATATATATATATATATATATATATATATATATATATATATATATATATATATATATATATATAGTGTTATTTGTAATTCTCCACTCTATAATAAAGACCAATGTGTATTTATTAGTATTTTGATATATGGGGGTAAATTATTAGTAGTATTATTTAGATATATGGGGGTACAACGCCAGACTGTTGACATCAATATCGAAGGTTCGATCCTTGTCTAAGTTAGCCATGATGACAGCTGTGAGCCAGAAACACGTGTCCATAGATTACTTTTATGTACGTATAAGATTAAAAATATATATATATATTAACGAAAAATACGTCTTATAAAGTTAACGGCGACTAATAATGCAATCTTCTGCATCTTAATCACTTACGAAGTGAAACAATCGAAATATTTGTAAGCAAACAACAACAGACGCTGCAATCACCAATAAAAAAATAATTACATAAAAATACATTAAATATTTAGGTGATAAAACTCGGACATATTTCTAGGCAAGGCGTCATAATCCAAGGATAAAACGCTAGACTACTGACATCAATATCGAATGTTCGATCATTGTCTAAGTCAGCCATGCTGATGACACGTGTACATGGGTGACTTTTATGTACGTATAAAATTAATAAATATATATATATAGATAGATAGATAGATAGATAGATAGATATAAGACACTATGCTTATATAAATGAAATCAGTTTGATTCACAACGGAATTTCGATTAGAAATAACAAGCTCAATATTTAGCAATTAGATAGAGCTTATAAATATCTTTATTTCAAGATTCATTATTATTTTATTTTATAGTAATTTATACCCAAAGCAAATTGTAAATCCAATGAATGGCTTTGTGTATCAATTATTATAAAATGATATAATAATTCATTTAATATATATATATATATATATGCAATGTCCATCACTTAATTTCTCTGTTATGTGATAATCTCTCGTGGCCTAATGTGACTAGGTAAACGCCTACGGATTCAAGGTGTATCTGTGAACCGGGTTCGCGCTCTATGACCGTCTGAGATTTTTGTTTCCTTGCGCTCGAACGTAGGTAAAATAAAAAAATAATTTAATATTATATATTTTATATATATATATATTACAGTATTACATTTGGTAAGTGGTTCATAGTAATCAAACAGTGCTCAACATCCTAGATAGAGCAGGCGTGTTTAAACAAAGCGTTGCTTGGGAGAAATAACCTTTCTGTCTTTTGTTAACTTGATGTTATCCGGGAGTCATAATTATAATAATGCAGTATTATATTTGGTAAATGGTATAAGTTAATCCAAAATGCTCAATATCGTAGATAGAGCAGGTGTGTTTAATCGGTGTTGCCTGGGAGTTATCAATATCCTTGATAGTACCATCCTAGATAGAGCAATCCTATATAACTGTATTTTATTATACTATTATATACGAGAAAAGGTACTCTGCGTTGTTCCATAGTAAGTGTTCAATATCTTAGATAGAGCAGGCGCGTGCAATAATACAGTCGTACATTTTCAATGTGGTATATGCTTGAAGGGGAAGATAAATAACTCAGCGTTGCCCTGGAGTACACTAAAATAAATATAGGGTTTATTATATTATTACGGGAGAGGATGAAGATAAAAAAAACTCAGCGTTGCCCGGTAATAAATTAAAACGAATATAGATTGTATTATATTTATTAGGTACCTGGTGGGGAAGACACTCGGTGTTGCCCGGGAGCAATAACTTCAAAACAGAAGGCTGAGGTGAATGACTTACATTATAATTATTTTCAATACATTCAAACAAGAGAGGAATGGACTGGATGGAGGTGAAAAGGTGGGAGAAAGGGATGTGGAAAAATGGGGAAAGAAAGAAAGATACAGAGACGGATTGGGATAGGTAGAGATAGGAGTTTTAATATAAAGATATTACACACACTTTTTTAACATCTTCTATTTTATTTTTATGGTCCCGGGCAATGCCAGGCAGACCTGCTAGTATATATATATATATATATATATATATATATATATATATATATATATATATATATATATATATATATATATATATAATCCTATATTAACATTAGAACAGCCTACGCAAGTTAACCAGCGTTTCGATGTTAACATATTTCACCGGGGCTGCAAGATCAACAATATATATATATATATATATATATATATATATATATATATATATATATATATATATATATATATATATATATATATACGAGGGGCGTTCAATAAGTAATGCCCTTGACCCATTCCCCATAGCAGTAGGTTAATGAAACTTGGCACAGTTATTAGTCTTTCTCCACCCAGAGTTATGCATTTCTTCCATCGTTTGATGCAGATCTGGACACCGTTTTTGTAGAACACCCCAGGTAGGTCATCCAACCACGTCGTAACTTCAGAAATCAAGGCTGCAACATCTGGGAAACACTTTCCTTTCAAAAACAACTCTATGGCTGGGAAGAGATGAAAGTCAGGTGTAGCAAGGTCAGAAGAGTAAAGGGGATGAGGGAGGATTTCATAGCCACACGCCGTGCTTCTGATCTGGCGACATGCGAGTTGTGGACCAGCGCGTTGTCCTGCAAGAGGAGGATACCTTTACTCATCTTGCTCCGCCTCTTGATTTTGATAGCTTATCTTAATGTCATCAAAAGTGAAGCGTAATAGGCTCCTGTAATTGTGGTACATTTTGCCAGGAAATCTATCATCACTACTCCGTATTGGTCCCAGAAGACTGTGAGCATGACTTTGCCAGCGGAGGGCTGCACCCTTGCCTTCTTTGGAGATGGTGAGTCCAAGTGCTTCCTCTGCATTGACTGGGCTTTCGTCTCTGGATCATAGTTTCATCCTCTGTAATCAGTCTTTTAAAAACTTTGATTGATCTTCTTGGCACATCTCCAAATTCATCCTCGAGCACTCGACGCGCTATTGCTTCTGGAAATCCAATTCAATTCAAATTTGAAAGCATGATCGTGCTCTAATGCATGGGAGAAAAGTGCACTGAGAGAGTTATTGTTTTTTATGTCCCTTATACACTGTCCCATGCAACAACTGACATCAAATTTACGTGGGAGAAACACAACGTGAATTGAAAAAAGATTGAGTGAACACAAAAGGGACATAAAAAACAATAACTCTCTCAGTGCACTTTTCTCCCATGCATTAGAGCACGATCATGCTTTCAAATTTGAACAAGCCAAAATCACCAAATACATCCACAACAAAACTCGGCGAAGGTTACTGGAAACCGTACTTATCACAGCCTCAAACACCATCAGACAACGAAATGGTTTCTATAATCTATCTCCCTTAATAAGCAAAATTATTCTGACTGAACAAAAACTTAACCTAGATCATGGATAACCTTTATTTTTCTTTTCGATCTCTATTACACTCACACACATGTTTCCGCATACACACACCCCACACACACACCCTACACACATCTTCCTTCACCACAAATCCAAACCTTCTAACTTACTCATTTCACACATTCCTGACATAGCCAGCTGGTCAAACACCCCCACTCTCCAAAAAGTTCACATCTAACCGCAACAAATTCTCCCCTCTCCCCCCTCACCCATTTCACCCTTTCGACAACCTTTCTCTCACACTCTTACCCACCCATCCCTCCCACTCTCAAACCACCTCATTTTTTCAAATCTTTTCTAAAACCATGACATTACCCACTTACCAAAATCACAGAGCCTCCCCCTTCCCCTCCTCTTTCCCCACCCTTCCACTTCTTTACTCGCAGCCATCAACATTATTTCCGTTCACCATCACCCCTCCACTTTTTAACTCAAAACCATCCACATTTATTTAATTCCATGCTACTGACCTCACTAAGCCCGGACCTCAGTCCTGCGCCCCCAACAATGGCTACTACTTCTCCTCATCAACCCATCATGTCAACCCAATATTTTCACGTACTTGCATGATATCTTTCTTAAAATTATAAATCTTACAAATAAAGACGAAACGTTGATGAATATATAAAAAAAAATCCTTTTTTGATTTTTCCTTTTTCATTTCCGATATATATATATATATATATATATATATATATATATATATATATATATATATATATATATATATATAAATATATATATATACATATATATATATATTCATTTAAAGTAAATAATATTAAATTATTTTTACATATATATATATATATATATATATATATATATATATGCAGCACTTTCTCTCGCAGGCAAGTATTGTTGAATATAACAGACAAATTATGTCTGGATATGTTTTGGTAGATCCTTTCAAGACTCCGAATCAGAATATTAGTTTCGAGGGGGGGGATTGGCCGATGAATATTTATATATATATATATATATATATATATATATATATATATATATATATATATATATATATATATATATATACATATACTTCATCCCGTCATCGAACGAAACCATTTCAAATGGTGAGAGGAGGCGACGAAGCAAATAGCAACTAAGACTTACCCCGCCGCCTGAAATGAACTCGGAAAGAATATAACAGGTAGTGTTGCTAGTAATGTTTTCTAGTCCCTGGACGAAACCATTTCAAATGGTATGTGGAAGCGAGGAAGCATATAGCAACTCAGACAACCACCTCAGACATACCCCGCCGCCTGAAATGAACTTGGAAAGAATATAGCAGGTAGTGTTGCTGGTGATGCCTTGAATGTGATGATAGTAAATGCTAACATTTTGAACCGTATGAAAATTGAAAATAACATGTTGTAGTCAGCTGGGAAACATCTCCGTGGGACTGTGGTCCACAGACGGGTAGTTTTTGGAAAGAACCCTTGCTCATGGAAATTTCGTTTAGTTTTAGGTAGACGGAGGAAGAAAGAAAAAGTATTTACAGTTGTTGTAGCTGCATTTATAAATCCCGGACGTAACGTGTAAATCAACTACTGCATAATTACTGTTTGTCAAAATAATGATACTAAAAATATCCATATCATTAAAGATTATCAATTTGCAGTAAACAAGATTATATTTAAAGATCTCATCAGTTTCAATTTAGTCATTAATTATGTAATTAAATATCAGTTTGTGTTTCAATTGCAGTTGCTTTGATCCGGAAATAGGTCATCGGACAAAAACATTGGTTCTATGTTATCATAACCTAATTCAATGGTTAGGGTTATGGTTAGAGTTTGGATTAGGGTTAGGGTTATACTTTTGTATATATACATATACATATATATATACATATACATATATATATATGAATGTATATATGTATGTATGTATATATATATATATGTATGTGTATATATATATATGTATATATAAATATATATATATATATATATATATATATATAAATATATATGTATATATATAAATATATATATATGTATGTATATATAAATATATATGTACATATATATATAAATATATATATATATATGTACATATATATATACATATATATATATATATATATATATATATATATATATATATATATATATATATACATACATACACGCTCTTATAACGTTAAGCCGCCGTAATAAGTGTTAAAGTTATCAGTTTATTAAGCTATCCAACGTTGGCCGAATGGTTCTAGATGTCGGGATTCGAGTTGTAAAATACTTGTAGCCTACAGTTTCGAATAACGCGACCAGTACTTAATAGTTAAATATCTATGGTGATGAGTCCCGATTAAAAAGGACTAAACGTATGCGATAAATAAACAAATATTTGATTTAATGTATATATATATTTAGTATATATATACTAATATAACAAATGCATAACATCAAACATTAATTTATTATGAACTGTTTCAAAAATAGTTATGTTACGTAGTCATACAAATAATTCATTCGTCGGTACTACATATAGAGTATTTCAAAATATTATTTTATTGATTTAAATAACAATAACCCGTTTTGATAAATTCTTTAAAATACTTTCGCGTTTATTTTTATATGTACTAACGAAACACGACTTATCAAGGCCCAAAAGCTCAACAAGTATCTGTTAACATTAGACTTGAAAATGGCATGTTGTAGTCAGCTGGGAAACATCCCCGTGGCACAGTGGTCCACAGACGGGTAGCTCTTGGAAAGAATCTTTGTTCATGGAAGTTTCGTTTAGTTTTAGGTAGACGGAGGAAGAAAGAAAACGTTGTTGTGGCTACAGAAAGAATAGATTCGGTTTGGTCTCCTGGAAGGTTGGGACGCAGACCCCTAATGTTGGAAAAGGAGATCTGATTGTAGGGATCCACGTTAGAAGTTGGGGAACTAGGTTAAAGCCTATCTTTTGATTTGGAACTTTTCGTTTTGGGATTAGAAAAATGTCTTGAATCGAATCAGTAGATGGGTTGGGAAAGATACCGGCAGGTGTGAGGAGTTTTCGAGCCCGTGCTTTCTACAGGGTTTAGGCTTAGAAGTCACTGAGTGATCACTGAGGGATTCTTAACGCAACGAACAACACGAGATGATAACACATACTAGTTTCTGCAATAAGTCACTGAGGAATTTTTAACTTGAATAGATTTTTTATTTTTAATGGTACCTTAATGGAATTTTAACATAATATGACGAAGACAATGGAGATTTGTTTGAAATAAAAAAGAACAAAAATGAAAATGAATTTATTCATGAAAAATGATATCTAAAAATGGTTTCCATTTTCAGCTTCACAAATCTGTGCCCTTTCCAAAACATTATCCATGACGGATTGCAGGATCAGTCGATTACGATTTAATTCCCCGACTTCAATCCTGATGTTCTCCTTCAATTCCTGTAAAGTTTTAGGTTTGTTGATATATTTTTTTATTTCTTTGAGATACCCCAACAAGAAAAAAAGTCAGAGTTAGTTAAGTCTGGGGAACGTGAAGGCCTGCCAACCTTTTTCATTTTTGTTCTGTTATGGAAACAAATCTCCATTGTCTTCATCACATTATGTTCAAATTCCATTAAGATACTATAAAAATAAAGAATCGATTCAAATTAAAAATCTCTTACTGACTTCTTGAATAAACTAGTATATTTTATCACCTCGTGGTGTTCGTTGAGTCTGACACAGATCTGTTTATTTCTCCCTTATTTTATTTTTTTACTAATGATTCACCACTTAACAAGGCCAAAAGCCACTCGAGAATAAGGGTTGATGTGGTAGAATGATTGCCAGTTGAAAATGATTGATGGAATGAACCAAGTTCGAATACATGTGGAGATATTCTCTTTCTGTCTTCTTCCTTCTTTTTTTCTCTTTTTCTCCCTGTCCCTCTTTCTTTCCTCTTTTTCTTTCGTCCTCTTTGTTTTTCTTTCTTTTATTTGTTACTTTCTTTTTTATTTCCCTTCTTTCCCTCCTTCCTTCCTGTATTTATTTTTTTATTTTCTTCCTGTTTGTTCTTTCTTTCATTTATTCTTTCTTTCTTCATCCCCTTCCTTTCTACCTGACTCCCTTTCTTTCTCTTGTTTTCTTTTTTTTTCTTTCTTCCTGTATTTTTTTACTTTCTTTCTCCTTTAAGTTATCTTTCCCTCTCCTTTCCTTCGTCTCTTTTTACTCCTTTCTTTATTTATTCCTTTCTTCCTGCCCCTCTTTTTCTTTTGTTATGTCTTTCACCTTTCCCCCTTGCTTGCTTTATTTCTTTTCTTTTTTTTCATTTTCTTCTTCTCATCTCCTGTCTCTCTTTATGTATTTCTCTTTTCCTCCCTTTCTTTATTTCTCTCGCATTCTTTTACTTTCTTTCTCTTTGTTTCTTTCTTTATTCCTTTCTTCCTTTATATATTTATTCCTTTCCTTTTTTACTTATTTCTTTCTTCCATTCCTTTTTTCTTTCTTTCTATTTTCCTTCCTGGTTTTTTCTTTCTCTCATTCTTCTGTGTTATTTCTCTTTTAAGTCTTCTTTCTGCTTTCCTTTCTTTCCCCATTTATTCCTTTTTCTGTCTTTTTTTTCTTTACTCGATCGGTTTAAAATTCCTATTTTTATTAATGCTTTAAAATGCAAATGTTATATTTGAAAAAAGGACCACATATCAATCTTCTTTTCAGGTTGTGGAAATTATTTACCTTAATCAGAAGAGTGTGCTTAACGAAATTGTTACTTCTCTGCTTATCATGTTCCAAAAATTAGTCATTTAGCAATTCTATAATTTACCTGGATCTGTAACGAAATGATAGGGAGCTTTTTACTTTTGTTATTTTGTGCGTTGAAGAGATTTTAATTCAAAGATTTCTGAAACATATGTACATATCAATTTTACTTGATGCTTTCGATGCAGCAAAGCATCATCTTAAATGTAAAAATGTATTAAAATGTTAAACAAAAAAAAGGAAAACATCCATGAATCTAAATTTCCTTTGTTTTCTCCGCTTATCAAGGTCAAGAGCCACTCAAGGATAAGGCTTACTGAAAGATGAGGAACACTATGGGAGTACTTTTATACTTTTATACTGACTTTATGAGAAATACATACACAAACCTTAATTTGCTTACGCGAACAAATACAGCATCACTTTAACTATACGGGTTGGATCTTCTTCGTTTGCACATTTATATATTGTCCATACGATAGACAAATCGGTATTACTACTTTCATTGTATTTACTCAAAAAAGCTCAGGTTTCATAATGGCTATCTTATTATTTACCGGTACTTAATTACCTTCCTTTTAAAAAAAAAATCATGTATTTCTTTTTTACAAGCAGTTACTTGCCGCAACTACTACGCAAATACACAATTGTTCCATTTTCAATTGTCACCAATTATTCCATTAGCTGTATATACCTATATTGGTAACATTGCGGTCTAGTTAATAATCAAGAAATCGTAAAGCAAAAATAAAAACAACAAATATTTTATAGCAAATGTAGTCCTTCTCAATGTTTTCAAAATATTAAATAATTTAAATAGAGGAAAATCAGAGTAATTTTTACTCTCACGCTCAGATCTACTACTACTGCCAGCCATGTACACCGGAATACATTTTACGGGACACATACGTTGGTAGGATCGTTACTATTTCATATTTCGATCTTGCTATTGTTTGTCACATACTCTACATTTTCAACCTAAACACGGACGGCTCCCCATATCAACACTTTTTTACATCTCATGATCCTTTTGAGTAGCTATTCCAAAGAATTTCATTTACATTCTCGCTTACTGGAATAATGGATTAACAGATTTTTTTTTTTATTGGTTACTCCAAATATTTTATTTTACATTCTCATTTACCGGATTTTCCCCACATTAAAAACCGACCTTTTCGATAACTCTGCCTTCGTAGAACGGCAAGCAAATAGGGACCCTGTATTATTCTATTAATTTACTTTTAATGACGTCATATCTCTTCGTACGTCTACGATTGTTTTAATAAACAAGAAAACGAAAATAACTAGTTTTTAAACTGCATGTTATAATTATCCTCCACTCTATAATAAAGAGGAATATGTATTTACTTGTATATAAATAAATATATTTCGTACCACAGACCTAAAATGGAAGACTTACATCAAATATGTTGATAAGGTTGCTAAAAAATGGTTGGATCATTCTATCACTCTAGAAAGTACTTCACTCCATACCCAATCCTCTACCTGTATAAGAGCCAGATCCGTCCTAAGATGGAGTACTGCTCTCATATCTAGGCAGGTTCCGCTTGTGACAGGGTACAAAACCGAGTTCGTAATCTAGTGGGGTGACATATTCTCTTCTCTGCAACCCCTTTCGCACAGAAGACCTGCTGTTAGCCTCTCTCTCTCTACTATATCGATATGTTCATGGTAGGTGCTCGACGAAGCTCAAACCCCTTGCCCCCACCCTTGTAAAACATTGACAGCAAGAACCAGCCTGGTTACAACCATTACAGAGAGCTTCCATGTACAAAGTTTCTTTCCTAGAGCGTCTCGTCTGTGGAACAAAATATCACGAAGCTGCTTCCAAGCCGACTCTAAAATGGTTGTCTTCAAGTCTAAAGCAAACAAATACCTGTTAAGCCGTCCTTTTGGATAACCAATTCCTTTTAATAAATATTATATCAATTCGATGGTTGTTTCCAAACCATCGCTCGGTGGCACTCCACGTCCAACCGACGGTCTGTTTGACTCGTATCCTCGAGTGCCCCCCGGCCTTTGATAAGCGGTGAACCATTAAGAAAAAAAACTTCCATCCTTTCACGTAAAAAGTCGCCAGAAAAACACGTACCTTTTTCTAGCTCCCGGACGAAACCATTTCAAGTGGCAAGGGGAAGCAAGAAAATAAATAGCAAGTCAGACTTGGCCCACCGTATAAAATAAGTTCGAAGAGAAATCCTCCACTAAATCAAAAGTAAATAGTGGGTGTTTTTTTTTTCTCTGGGTCATCAGAAACGATGCTACTTTATATATGAAACGTTAAATTACTGGCGAAATTCTAAGATTTAATAATAACATTTTAGTAATATATCTAGATAAATAGCGAGTGCGGACACTGGCGAAGCATATTTGCTCCCCTCATTTTTGACAAAGAGTATAGACTAGTGTAACAATTCATCTATCTATATACTATTAAAAAGTCATGGTGTTTCGTACGCAAATAGAAACATGTGATTAATTGACAAAAAAGGAATAGGCAGAGTACACATTACTAAGGCAGTAGTCTTTACGGCACAATCACGTTGACACACCGGTTCCCGTTAAATTACCGAAGTTAAGCGAAGCCGAGCCTGGCCAGTACCAAAATGGGTGACCATTTGGGAATACCAGGTGGTGTACGTGTTCTCTGCTTATCTCGGCATTGTTTCTAGTCGTCTTGAATTGCTTGCCATTGCAATCAAGCAGTGCCGACTCAGGAGAAGTGTTGTTTGGATCGCGCAACCCTTGCTTCACAATTACAAGCGCAGCTACCTTTACAGGGGGTCACCATTGTCTCTCAAGACTGAACGGAGGGCTTTTTTGCTTGAGTCTTTACGATGTCAATACCAGAGTTCGAATCTCACGTAAGTATAAAGGATTTTTTTTTTAACTTGGTACGTGTTTTATAAAGAAATTAACATAAAATAATAACATAAACAATAAAAATGACAGAACTTTTTTTAAAACAAAACGATTTTTTCATGATAATCTGCAAAAAAATAGACGTCAAAAAAGGGATTCGGTATTTGTTCATTAGTTTTACTTGAAGACATAATTTCATCGTAGTTATTTACACTTTCGTGCAAATA
>OY744518.1:79121136-79133636 GCA_963556195.1 Sepiola atlantica
AACACCATCAAGATGAACAAGACAGAGAGCAGTGAAATTAGAAACGAAAAGACGAGAAAAGAAAAGTGGGAAGAGAAACAGCTACGTCGGCGATTCATAAGAAGGGCATAAGAAGACACCTGGACATGGCTACGAAAAGGACACTTGAATAGAGAAACGGAATCACTACTGACAGCTGCACAGAACAATGCGAGAAGAACTAACTATATAAAAACTAAAACAGACAAGACACAGAAAAAAACAGTAAATGCAGACTCTGAGGACAAAAAAACAAAACAGAAAATCGCGTAAGTGAATGTAGTAAACTAGTTCAAAAAGAATACAAGAACAGGCACGACTGAGTGGGGAAGGCAGTCCACTATGAACAAAGCAAACGATTGCATTTTGAATATGCTGACAAATGATACAGACACAAACCGGAGACAGTACTGGAAAACGAACATCACAAAATCCTCCGTGACGTGGTACAAACAGATAAACTCAAGGAAAAGCACAAAATCCTCCGTGACGTGGTACAAACAGATAAACTCAAGGAAAAGCACAAAATCCTCCGTGACGTGGTACAAACAGATAAACTCAAGGAAAAGCACAAAATCCTCCGTGACGTGGTACAAACAGATAAACTCAAGGAAAAGCACAAAATCCTCCGTGACGTGGTACAAACAGATAAACTCAAGGAAAAGCACAAAATCCTCCGTGACGTGGTACAAACAGATAAACTCAAGGAAAAGCACAAAATCCTCCGTGACGTGGTACAAACAGATAAACTCAAGGAAAAGCACAAAATCCTCCGTGACGTGGTACAAACAGATAAACTCAAGGAAAAGCACAAAATCCTCCGTGACGTTGTACAAACAGATAAACTCAAGGAAAAGCACAAAATCCTCCGTGACGTGGTACAAACAGATAAACTCAAGGAAAATCACAAAATCCTCCGTGACGTGGTACAAACAGATAAACTCAAGGAAAAGTACAAAATCCTCCGTGACGTGGTACAAAAAGATAAACTCAAGGAAAAGCACAAAATCCTCCGTGACGTGGTACAAACAGATAAACTCAAGGAAAAGCACAAAATCCTCCGTGACGTGATACAAACAGATAAACTCAAGGAAAAGTACAAAATCCTCCGTGACGTGGTACAAACAGATAAACTCAAGGAAAAGCACAAAATCCTCCGTGACGTGGTACAAACAGATAAACTCAAGGAAAAGCATAAAATCCTCCGTGACGTGATACAAACAGATAAACTCAAGGAAAAGCACAAAATCTTCCATGACGTGTCACAAACAGATAAACTCGAGGAAAAGCACAAAATCCTCCGTGACGTGGTACAAACAGATAAACCCAAGGAAAAGCACAAAATCCTCCGTGACGTGGTACAAACAGATAAACTCAAGGAAAAGCACAAAATCCTCCGTGACGTTGTACAAACAGATAAACCCAAGGAAAAGCACAAAATCCTCCGTGACGTGGTACAAACAGATAAACTCAAGGAAAAGCACAAAATCCTCCGTGACGTGGTACAAACAGATAAACTCAAGGAAAAGCACAAAATCCTCCGTGACGTGGTACAAACAGATAAACTCAAGGAAAAGCACAAAATCCTCCGTGACGTGGTACAAACAGATAAACTCAAGGAAAAGCACAAAATCCTCCGTGACGTGATATAAACAGATAAACTCAAGGAAAAGCACAAAATCCTCCGTGACGTGTCACAAACAGATAAACTCGAGGAAAAGCACAAAATCCTCCGTGACGTCGTACAAACAGATAAACCCAAGGAAAAGCACAAAATCCTCCGTGACGTGGTACAAACAGATAAACCAAAGGAAAAGCACAAAATCCTCCGTGACGTGATACAAACAGATAAACTCAAGGAAAAGCACAAAATCCTCCGTGACGTGATACAAACAGATAAACTCAAGGAAAAGCACAAAATCCTCCGTGACGTGGTACAAACAGATAAACTCAAGGAAAAGCACAAAATCTTCCGTGACGTGTCACAAACAGATAAACTCGAGGAAAAGCACAAAATCCTCCGTGACGTGGTACAAACAGATAAACCCAAGGAAAAGCACAAAATCCTCCGTGACGTGGTACAAACAGATAAACTCAAGGAAAAGCACAAAATCCTCCGTGACGTTGTACAAACAGATAAACCCAAGGAAAAGCACAAAATCCTCCGTGACGTGGTACAAACAGATAAACTCAAGGAAAAGCACAAAATTCTCCGTGACGTGGTACAAACAGATAAACTCAAGGAAAAGCACAAAATCCTCCGTGACGTGGTACAAACAGATAAACTCAAGGAAAATCACAAAATCCTCCGTGACGTGGTACAAACAGATAAACTCAAGGAAAATCACAAAATCCTCCGTGACGTGGTACAAACAGATAAACCCAAGGAAAAGCACAAAATCCTCCGTGACGTGATACAAACAGATAAACTCAAGGAAAAGCACAAAATCCTCCGTGACGTGTCACAAACAGATAAACTCAAGGAAAAGCACAAAATCCTCCGTGACGTGGTACAAACAGATAAACCCAAGGAAAAGCACAAAATCCTCCGTGACGTGGTACAAACAGATAAACTCAAGGAAAAGCACAAAATCCTCCGTGACGTTGTACAAACAGATAAACCCAAGGAAAAGCACAAAATCCTCCGTGACGTGGTACAAACAGATAAACTCAAGGAAAAGCACAAAATCCTCCGTGACGTGGTACAAACAGATAAACTCAAGGAAAAGCACAAAATCCTCCGTGACGTGGTACAAACAGATAAACTCAAGGAAAAGCACAAAATCTTCCGTGACGTGGTACAAACAGATAAACTCAAGGAAAAGCACAAAATCCTCCGTGACGTTGTACAAACAGATAAACCCAAGGAAAAGCACAAAATCCTCCGTGACGTGGTACAAACAGATAAACTCAAGGAAAAGCACAAAATCCTCCGTGACGTGGTACAAACAGATAAACTCAAGGAAAAGCACAAAATCCTCCGTGACGTGGTACAAACAGATAAACTCAAGGAAAAGCACAAAATCCTCTGTGACGTGGTACAAACAGATAAACCCAAGGAAAAGCACAAAATCCTCCGTGACGTTGTACAAACAGATAAACCCAAGGAAAAGCACAAAATCCTCCGTGACGTGGTACAAACAGATAAACTCAAGGAAAAGCACAAAATTATCCGTGACGTGGTACAAACAGATAAACTCAAGGAAAAGCACAAAATCCTCCGTGACGTGGTACAAACAGATAAACCCAAGGAGACCGGGTATAACAACCATCAACAAGGAGGAAAAAACAGCCAAATCGTAGATTTTTCTGTTCAAGCTGATCCACAAGATGAGGATCAAGGAGACAGAAAAGCGACGAAAATACACGGAACTTGCTAGAGAACTGAAAGAGATCTGGAACATGAAGAAAGTTAATATAATACCAATAATCGTAGGAGCACTAGGAACAATTCCCTTAAAAAATGAAAAAAAGACTGGGAGAAATTGAAATCAAAGGGAATATTGAGATCATACAACGGACGGCAATGATGAAAGCAGCTAAAATCTTAAAGAAAATCCTCGAATGTGGAAACCAATCCACAGAAACTACGAATGCTACCCAACCAGAGAACTTTCATTCTATCTCATGAGTAAACGGGTGTAAAGCACAGGATCGATACATATTGTTTTAACTGTATTGGAAATTATTATGAATTAAACTAAGAATATTTTTTTTAAATATATGTTACCCCAAACAAGGCAGGTCACCACTATAGACGTAAGGGGTAACTGAGAATTAGGGTGTAGGGTTTGGGGGGTCATCCTAAGTTGGGAGCTGTGTAGAGAGATGTCTGTTTACATTAGTTTTAAACCTCTGCATGTCGGTACTATCGGGGAAACAGGGAGCAGGGAGGGAGTTCCAGGGGCCGGCAGCAGCACGAGGAAAGAAGCTATTGGAGTAGAAGGCTCTCCGGTATTTGGGGACCGCCACAGTGAATGGATGGGACCTAGCCGATTAAACGATTAAAATATAAATCGAGAATCATAAATAAAAATAGGGTCATCTAATTATAACCGGAAGTGATGATTGAACAAATATTAAATTACGTAGATTATTTCTGTGTTTTTTTTTTAAATAATAATTATTATTTGATGAAGTTATGAATAGAATGATAGTTAAAATAAAAATTAGTAAATATAAGCGATTTAATAAAATTGTTCCAAAAGTTAAGTATGATTAGACCGGAAGTGACTCATACGAGATTTATGGATGGCGACGTGATAGATTTGTACTCCTTAAGAGAAAGAGAAAAAGAAAAACGGAATAAATATGATGAAAAAAAGAAGAGGAAAGAGACAAAAAATGATGGACTAAAGACAAATAAAGGTTGGTATGAATAAATTATTTTTTTAGCTGTAAATTTTGCAATGTGTTTTTTGTAAGTCAAAAAAAAACAACATTTACCGGAAAGAAAACACACAAATATGGTGAACATATTATGAACTCTTAAATGCAAACAAAAAAAAAACATAAAAAGTATAAATAACGTTTCGGTTTTGATTGGAGTGATAAAAAGAAGGAAAAATTTAATATAACATTAAATATATAAATGTTAATTAAATGAATATTGAACACATCTTGTTGAGGGTTTTTTTTTTCAGTCGAACTGTGGTGTGTTATACACTGATGAAACTTTTTTGTGAATGCTTGGTAAATTTTGTATTCCATAAATGTGTATATTTACAAATTGGTAGACATCATTGTTTGTGAATAAAATGTTTTTTGAATGAACTAGGATTATATCATGTTAAATTAAGAGCTCTAGTCGAAGTATACACTATTGAGCTACTATATAAACATTTGTGCTGAATTTAAGATATATATATATATATATATATATATATTAATTAAATAAGTTCTAATATATTGATAACATGAACTTAAAACCAATATTGTTTTCAAAAAGTGCTCAATATAAATTAGAGCTTATATAAGTAAGATTAAAAACGAGACGTCTATGAGAGTCCTGGACGAGACGCTTTAGCGTTAAAACGCAGGTTGATCCGCGTAAACTGTATCTAATCTTTATTTAATCTTACTTATATATATATATATATATATATATATATATATATATATATATATATATATATATATATAACAAAAAAAAACTAACGAAAATAACGTTTGTTTCAGAATAGGAGAGAGGTTACTCACGAAATATCAAAATATTTCCACAATATCTACTGAAAATAAATAGATGAGTTTTTGAAAAAAAAAAGGTATCGCATATATTGTCTCCAATTAATTGTTTGCTTTTGTTTATCTCCTCTTTCACCGTTCCGGTGTTTGGCGCATTGCAAACAGCCTTATTAAATACCTATATACTTATTTACCGGGAATGCTTCAAGCAAACTACCATACCACACCCTTATATATATATATATATATATATATATATATATATATATATATATATATATATATATATATATATATATATATATATATATATATATATATATATATATAGGCGCTGATGAAGAACGTTCTGGAGTGGCTTTGTAAAAAAAAATTTTAATTGAAAAATTAAAAAAATTAAAATTAAAGTATTTCCAGAATGTTTTGGAAACGACCGTACGCCATACTAGACTTGTTGTTCTAATTCTTTGAACAATTGGAATGTACTGATCCATTAAATCATCTTATATATATATATATACACACACACACACACACACAAGTAAATAAATATATATTGGTCCTTATTATAGAACGGGGCATATACGTATGTGCGTATGTAAGAAATTGATAGTCTCTTTCCGCTCTTTAATTACGTACCCACAACCAAGTGAGAGTGACTATTTCGTTATATCACCCCGATGTCGGCGGAGTCTCGTGTTTTTGCCGGGTAGAGACGCATGCGGGTATCGATGAGTTTATCGATTTTGTATTGACAAGAGAGGCGTTCAATGTTGCGCGATGTGCGGGTGGTTGCCGTCAGGGTCCGCAGTCCGTCCATTTTTACAAAAGGGGCCAATTCGATACGATCGCGTTTCGAAGTGAATGAGATTCGTGTTGAAAGAAAGTGATACACATAATGAATGAGAAGCAGACGAAAAGACGGAAAAGAATTGAGGGGGGGTAATAGAACGGAGAGAGAGAAATAAATAAAAACAGAAAGAGAGAGAGAAGATGAAGGCATATAAAAGGAATGGGGGGAGGGGGAATACAGAGACCAATTCAGAGGTGGCGTAAAAAGGAAGAAAGGAAGAAAGGAAGAAAGAAAGAAAATAACAGAACAAAATGAGGGAGAGAGAGAGAGAGAGACAAAGAAATAACATCAGAAAGAAGGGGAGAGAGAAAGAGTAATGAAAGAAGAATGAAACAGAAATAGAGAGAGAAGAGGAAGAAATATAAAGGGGGAAGGGGAAAAAGAAAAGACGGAGTTGAGAGAGAAAGAAAGAAAGAAAGAAAGAAAGAATTGACCAATTAATGAAAAGAAAGGAATTGAATTAGAGAGACTCGTGTTGAAAGAAAGTGATACACGGAATGAGTGAGGAGGAGGAGGAGGAGGAGGAGGAGGAGGAAAAGATGGAAAACAAATTTACAGAATGGAGAGAGAGAGGGGGAGAAGGAAATAAATAAAAACAGAAAGAGAGAGAGAGAGGGGGGAGAAGGAAATAAATAAAAACAGAAAGAGAGAGAGAGGGGGGAGAAGGAAATAAATAAAAACAGAAAGAGAGAGAAGAGGAAGGGGTATAAAGGGAAAGGAGGGAAGTAAAAAATGAAGCAGGATTCAGATGTGGGGGGGTAGGAAAGAAAGAAAGAAAAAAGGATTAACAAATTAACAAAAAGAGAGAAAGAAAGAAAAAAATAAGGAATTAACCAATGAATAATAGATGAACAGAAAGAAAGAAAAATAGAAAATAGATAAGAAAGAAAGAGAGAAAGAAAGAAGAAAATATAAAATCGATAGTTCGATAAAAAATTTTAAAAAAGAAAATCAGAAAAAAGAACGAAAGAAAGAATGAACCAACGAATCATAAATTAGAAGGAAAGAAAGAAAGAAAGAAAGAAAGAAAGAAAAAAAGAAAGAAAGAAAGAAAGAAAAAATAGATGATAGATAAGAAAGAAAGAATGAGGGAAATAAATATCTACAGATAGATAGAAAAAGAGAAAGAAAATCAGAAAAAAGAAAGAATAGAACAGGGTGGAAAAAAGAAAGAAAGAAATAAAGAAAAAACTGAGACGACACAAGAAAAAAAAAACGAAACAAACAAACGGAAGGAAGGCAGAAAAAAAGAATAAATGTACAAATAAAATAATTATGAAAGAATGAGGAAAGGAAAGAGTTAAGAAATAAAAAAGAAAGTGAGACAACAGAAAGAAAAAATATAGAGAAAGAGAGGGAAAAGGGAGGGTGAAATAAAATAAAGAAATAAACAAACGCAGAAAAGCAAAAGAGAGGCTGAATAACAATGTGAAAAATATTCTGAAGAGAAAAGAAAAGATAAAAGAAATAAAGCAACGATACAATATAGAGGGAGAGAGGGGGACAGACAGACAGTTGAAGAGATAGATAGATAGATAGATAGATAGATAGATAGATAGATAGATAGATAGATAGATAGGTATACGAAGGAAAGAGGGGTAGACAGACACCCAGGCGAATAGATAGATAGATAGATAGATAGATAGATAGATAGATAGATAGATAGATAGATAGATAGATAGATGGGTATACGTTGGAAAAGATAGATAGATAGATAGATAGATAGATAGATAGATAGATAGATAGATAGATAGATAGATAGATAGATGGGTATACGTTGGAAAAGATAGATAGATAGATAGATAGATAGATAGATAGATAGATAGATAGACAGACAAAATTAACAGAAGGAAGGAAGAAACTAATTTTAAATCTTTTACGAGTCAAAACAGTCACAAGCCTGAAAATATCGCTTTTTAATATGATTATATATTTTACGATTTTAACTTGGAATAAAAATGTATCAAGTGAAATGCTGTTTGAGCACGTGACTTGTTTTGTCGTTAATTGGACTGAAGACAAGTGGCAAAATTACAAATTACAATCAGTGCGAAAAAACTATTTTCTTCATCTTTTTTTCTCTAAAAAAGGATGACGAAGGCGTTATGTCCGTAGACAAATGCGAAGGTACATCCACAGAACGGGACCCAGATCGACATGATTGTTTCCGATTTACGGAACATACCAGAAATGGTCGAACCGTCGCCGAACCGTCAATTAGTACCGACATTAAATGGTGCAACTTTTTCATTTCCCTGACTGAAGGTTAGGGTCAATTATCCACCTCCCTCCGTGTTAAAAATGGGTTTTATAATTTTCTCCAAGTCAATTTTATTTCTTTTCTTTTCATTTACATTTTGAGAATATATTTTCAAGTTTATTTAATTTTTGAGGGGCTAAATATTTTTTTTTATCTAACCCTAACCTAACCCTAACCTAACCCTAACCTAACTCTAACGTAACCATACCTAACCCTTTTGGTTTTGCATTCGTATGCTTAGAGTCGTCTGCTGTTTTACATTTTCTTTTTCGTGACTTTCAAATCGTAAACTGTTTCGACCATTTCCGGTATGTTCCGTAAATAAACGAGGGGAATAGGTTAGGAGAGGTGAAATTAAAATAAAAGAAGACAGAAACAGGGGGTAGAAAAGAAATATGGCCGAAATAGACTAGATACTGACTGAGTAAAAAAAGAAATAAGAACGTGTATTATTCGGACTACTGTGACGTAACGGGTATAAGTGCTAAGTAATAATCAGTTCTAAATCTTCTGGAGGTGGAAGGTTCAATCCTTAGTGCGGGCGATACCAAGAATACAATTACGAATTATTTAAGACGTCTATCCGGTAAGGCTGGCGGAACGAGAACAAACTACCTCTGTGGATTAAATAAAGTATTCCGTTCGAGATTCCGTACAGATTCCCGAGATCGACTGAAAAACGTCGGAACTTACATCGATCGAAACGTTGTGAAAATAACATCCAAGATGAGAACAGTAGTCCGAATAATACAAATTATACAAATTATCAATCCTCATCTAAAAAAAATCCGAAACAGAAATAAGAACGTATCAGATAGTTTCAAATATCCAGTTGTAGTGTACTTCCTAGCTAATTTAAGGAATGTACTCCGAACCCGAAACATATGATGCTGCCAAGTCTGCTGCAAATGAAGGCTGGCTCTCTCTGCCTACCTGGTTAGAAATCTTCTCACACCTGCCAGTATCCTCTATATTTATAAAGCCACCACTCGCACGTGCATGGAGTATTGTTGCTGGGATGGTGCACCCACCACTAGCCTCTCCCTCCTGGACAGGTTGCAAAAAAAGGTATCTATCCTAATAGTTCCCGCACTGTGTGCCAGTCTACAACCTCTGTCGCATCGCCGCAGTGTTGCATCCTTGTGCTTGTTTTACAAGTACCTCTACGGAATGTGCTCCGACGAACTTGTATCCACTCAACGTAAATCCCTAGATGCCGGAAGATTTTTATTTCCTCCAATCGCTCGCCTTTGGACTTCTGCTCCCTTTTCTATGACTGTACCAACATGCAGGAATTTAAATGTAATGTGAACAAGTATCTTGCTGTCCAACCATCCACTCAGGTTACCCCCTAAAATCTGATCCCTATCACAGTAGTCTCTTACGTTTCAGTGTCAATGTGCCTTGTTTGAGGTGAACAAAGGTTGTTTTTTTAAATTATATATAGTACATACAACGAGGATATCCGAAAGCGCTACGGCATTGCACCGATTAATGGCAAGATGAAAGAGCGGCGGCTCAGATGGTTTGGACGTGCGCTGAGGACCAACAGCGACACCATCGCGAAACTCGTCTTTACACTAGAAGTCGCCGGGAAGCGACAGAGAGGAAGACCGATGATGAGATGGGCAGACACCCTGCACAAAGATCTCTGTAAAATCGGCCTTCACCTGAACCAACCCTGTAACCGTGTCAAGTGAATTAACTCATAATAAAAAAAGATATAGAGTTCATACATTAACCATACAACTACATCTCTTTCCCGCCGCCTCACACCTAAACGCAAGGGAAACCCATATGCGCATGTGTGTTCCAATGTGTTCCAATGCGTGTAGTTGGGATATCTTAATTGTATGTAAAGGATTCACTCCTAAACTAATTAACCGGTCATTAATAATTTTGAAACAAAGCTACGAGGTGTACGGAATCCAAGTGTTGACTATATTTAGTGTAATTTAGTTTTATTCAAAGTGGTAAATAGAAAGTGGAAAATTTCAGATACCTCCGAGTTTTGTGACATTTAAACAATGGACATTAGACATCAATAAATAAATATTCGACACATTTCTGTTCCGTTTTTTAAATATTTTAAGTAGTTTAAATAAATATATTTTAATTACTTTAAATAATAATAATAATAATAATAATAATAATAATAATAATAATAATAATAATAATAATAATAATAATAATAAAACTAATAATAATAATAAAACTAATAATCTAATCTAATAATAATTTATAAAATCTCCCTTTATTTACCTAAACAAAATACCTATAAAATAAATATCAATAAAATTTATCAAATAAATACCTATAAAATTTATAAAATAAATATTTATTTATGAATAAATTATTGATAAATTATTTATAAATAATTTATAAATTTATGATTTATGATTTATAATTTATAATTTATAAATTTATAATATATATCTAAATTTATAAATTTATATTACATAAAATTTATATAAAATGTATATAAAAATATATAAATTTATAAAATATATATAAATTTATAAATTTATATAAAATAAAATGTATATTAAATATATATAAAAATATATAAATTTATAAAATATATAAATTTATAAATTTATAAATTTATAATTTATAAATTTTAAAATTTATAAATATATAAATAAATTATTTATAAATATTTATTTATGAAATAAATTCTTATAAAAATTTATAAAATAATCTAATAATAATAATGATAATGATAATAATAATAATAATAATAATAATAATAATAATGATAATAATAATAATAATAATAATAATAATAATAATAATAATAATAATAATAATAATAATAATAATAATAATAATAATAATAATAATAATAATAATAATAATTTAATTATTTTAAATAAATAATTTAAATAATTTAAAATATTTTAAGTATTTTTAAGAATTTGCAGAGACGGGGAGCATAATATGGGCACAAGCTCCTATGTGAAAATTCAAATATATCAGATTTGCATGTAATTTGATACATAGTCATTAGAAAGATTCCCTGAATTTACATTTCTTATTAAGACCCCTTAAGCTGAAACCTTAAATTTTATACATTTTCCCAATCAAAATCATGTAATGAATTTTGATCAAAATGAGAATAAGCATTCTAGACATTAGGTTTACTATCATTATATGTTGATTTTAATCTTCGTAGTGGGACATAAAAGTGGTGCAAAACTGTTCTCTTCGATGAATTAAGAAAGTATCTATTTCGTTTTGTATACTTCCTGTTGATAACCAAGTATCTTTTAGTGTTAATCTATCCTACACCGTCCTTCTGACTTTTTGACTTCCCCAATTCTTTTATATATATAGATATGAGATGAACTGGATTGATCCCAAACCCTTAGCACATATACATTTATCAGCCTGCTTTTGGGACTTTCTTACACCTTCCTTTCTTGCTCTGTTTTTTTTTTCTTTCTTTTCTTTTCTTGTATTCCTTTCTTATTTTATTTACCTCTCCAGGAGGTTAGGCACATGGTCAGATGTTAAGTTGTAAAGCCAGTACACTAGGATTAACGCACTTTGGCCTACAAAAATGTGCCTAAGCATCCCCGTCAACATTCCCTGGTAGGACACCTCAGGCGATAAACTAATCCTTTCTCAAAGAGAAGGTAAAGCCTGGTTGGGAGGACCTCCAGAGACTGAACCGGACCGCATATTAGTAACAAAATCACTGTCTGCCTGATGTTTGAGAACATTCTTCTATTGTACTTTTTTGTGTTCAATTCTCTGGTTCAATTCTCTTTGTGTTCAATTCTCTGGTTCAATTCTCTTTGTGTTCAATTCTCTGGTTCAATTCTATTTGTGTTCAATTCTCTGGTTCAATTCTATTTGTGTTCAATTCCCTGGTTCAATTCTCTTTGTGTTCAATTCTCTGGTTCAATTCTCTTTGTGTTCAATTCTTAGGTGCAATTATCCTTGTGTTCAATTCTCTGGTTCAATTCTCTTTGTGTTCAATTCTCTGGTTCAATATTTCTTTGTATTCAATTCTCTGGTTCAATTCTCTTTGTGTTCAATTCTCTGGTTCAATTCTCTTTGCGTTCAATTCTCTGGTTCAATTATCCTTGTGTTCAATTCTCTGGTTCAATTCTTTTTGTGTTTAATTCTCTGGTTCAATTCTCTTTGTGTTAAATTCTCTGGTCAAGGTTGAGAACTGAT
>OY744518.1:79138636-79153636 GCA_963556195.1 Sepiola atlantica
TGCCGATCGGATTCAGTCGTTCCTCTTTTCCGTCGTGGGGAGTGTGGGTCCTCTCTCTCCAGCTCACTCATGCGGGAAGCCTGGGCGATGGGCGTCGTTAGCGGGAGTCGCACGCATTTACGTCGCAGAAAATTAAATGGAAAAGACCGTACGACATGCTTAAGTGTGCATGAGTTCCAAGTGCTGATATATATATATATATATATATATATATATATATATATATATATATATATATATATATATATAAATCGTGTGCGAGATACGGGGACGTTTACTATATATATATCGACGGATAAGTTGAAGAAAAAGAAAGAAAAAAACTACAAGAGAGAATAAAAATGAAAGATAGATATATATCTATGATATAAAACTAATACACATGTAAAAGTTACGCTACAATAAAACCCTGTCTACTACATATCTACGGCTAGGCTATTATTGACGTGAGGCTAAGGGGAGTGGAGGGGGTACGTGGGGAGGTGTGAGAGAGAGGGGGAGAGAGGAGAAGAGAAGAAAGACTCCCGATATCTAACGTCTCCTCCTCATCACAGCTCTCCTCTGCTCCTCTCGCGCTTACCTCTCACCACTCTTACTCTCAACCTCTCCTTCTCTCCATAACCCCTTCTCTATCACTCCTCTCTCTCTCTCTCCTTCTTTCTCCTTCTCTCTCTCTCTCCCTCTCTCAATGCCTGTCGCGCAACCCTACTCTGAATCTCCCTCTGACCACAACTCATCACTTCCCTCCTGCTAAACATGTTGTTACATTTCGTAACAACATCCTCTTTTTAATCTATCTCGCACACGCACATGCACAAACACACACACTATATATATATATATATATATATATATATATATATATATATATATATAGTGTAAATTTTTTGTATATACAAATATTATTGGCTACATATGTGCATTTCATGGACGGTGGCACCGGGGGGTGTCAGGGAGGGAGGAAGGAGGCTCAACCCCCCTCATTTTTTACTTGCGCCCCCCCCCACTTTACGGTCATCAATAATTAAATTGATATGCATGTATTTAACCGCCCCCCCCCCACTTTTTATGAACCCCCCTACTTTTATAACTGTCCCACCGGCCATGCATTTTAATGTTGTTATAAATAAATAAAAATGTGTAACATAATACAGCTCTACCTGTTTTTGAGCACTATCTTATAAACATTGGAGTGTTTTTATTATCGGATTAACATCTAGGAAATAACAACAATACAAGAACTATATATATATATATATATATATATATATATATATATATATATATATATATATATATATATAAAGAGAGAGAGAGAGAGAGAGAGAGAGAGAGAGAGAGAATTTCCCGGTATATTTACACATATGCATCTGTGATCAGGGTTTTGAATCTCGCTAAAGTCAGCCACGCTGATGAGTTGTATAACGACGAAACACGTGTACGAGGATAATAATATTTTAACTATATATATATATATATATATATATATATATATATATATAGATATATATATATAAACACAAATATATACATGCGTTCATTCGCACACGCAGACACACACACACACATACATATTCTCGCACAAATATACAAAACATGCATTCATACACAAACACACACACACGTTAAAACGGTCGAGTTTCGATCTCGGTTTTAAACGCTGGCCTGTCTAACCACACAGAAGAGTTGTGAAGCAGCGGAACAGACTGTATGTCGAAGACTATATATAATATATGCATATAAACACGTGCCTGAATGCGATTTGGTATGCGTGTTTTATGACATATCAACCCTTTTTTTTAGATTAATTACCGCCGAAATATAATCTTGTTAAGTACAAATTACACAATTGTTGCGATTTGGTACTTAGCAGCGGATAGTCGTTCGTATCTGTCCCGATACTATATATATATATAAATATATATATATATATATTTATTTAATATAAATATATATATATATATATATATATATATATATAGTATAATTTTTTATTCTTACAAACAATGTTGGCTGCATATGTGTATACATGTTTCAGCTGCGATTTTATTCCAGTTCCAGCTTCCTCAGGGCGCAATAAATACTGAGGAAGCTGGACTAGGAATAAAGTCTCAACTGAAACATGTATGCACATATGTAGCCAATAATGTTTGTATAAATAAAATACTACTTAGAAGATTAATAATAATAATAATAATAATAATAATAATAATAATAATAATTTTTTTTTTAATTAATTTTTAAAAAATATTATTTTATTTATTTATTTGTTTATTTATTTTTTATTTCTTATTTATTTATTTATTTTTAAATGGTGCCGGCCTAGGCTGACACCAAACAAAATATTTGTATAGGGTCGAAGAGAATGAGAAGACCGAGGAGGGACAGCACAAACCAGACCTCCACTGGAAAAGTGCAGAGAATGCTGGGACCTTGGGGAGGCTTATTGCCACCCAAATCCCAGAGAAGACCTATTGTCCTTACCAGCGAGAAATCAATGGTAAGAGGCTGTTGCGATACCGCATCGTTATCAAAAAGAGGTGAAGATTACTGGAAATCTGGGGAGGCTTGTTGTCACTCAGACTCCAGGAAATACCACTGGTTTTTGTCAGTGAGCAATCACTGACGATGATCTGTGTGAGAACTAGTTAGTACAAATAATAATAATAATAATAATAATAATAATAATAATAATAATAATAATAATAATAATAATAATACGGTGATGATGATGAAGAAGAAGAAGAAGAAGAAGAAGAAGAAGAAGAAGAAGATGGGGCTAAGTGCCCTCTTAAATCCTAACTGAAAAAAATCGATCTTTAATTCAAAATTCTGCCCGTGATTCGACGTTGTGTAGACGTATGAATAGAAGATGAGCGTATCTGTTCGATTGTGCACGAAGGCGGCCAACGTTCGCCGCGCGCGCCGCAGAGTGGCTGTCCGTCTGGCGAGGGTGGGGGTGGGTCGGGTGTAGAAAGTAGTTTCGGGTACGCGAGGAGGGGGGATAGCGAACTAAACACACTTTATAATAACATTGTTGGGAACCCGACAAGCGGATAGATCGATAGGCAGACAGAGAAGATAGGGTATAGACGACATAGAAGGGGAGGGGGATTAATAAGAAATGTAAAATAACAGCGACATAGTTAATTAACATACTGACATACATAAGTAGATAGATAGATAGATAGATAGATAGATAGATAGATAGATAGATAGATAGATAGATGGGTATAAGATAGATAGATAGATAGATGGGTATAAGATAGATAGATAGATAGATGGGTATAAGATAGATAGATAGATAGATGGGTATAAGATAGATAGATAGATAGATGGGTATAAGATAGATAGATAGATAGATGGGTATAAGATAGATAGATAGATAGATAGATAGATAGATAGATAGATAGATAGATAGATAGATGGGTATAAGATAGATAGATAGATAGATGGGTATAAGATAGATAGATAGATAGATGTGTATAAGATAGATAGATAGATAGATAGATAGATGTGTATAAGATAGATAGATAGATAGATAGTTATCAAGAGATTTAGCTAGAATCATAGATATAGATCACTGCGTAAAAAAGTATATAAAAATTAGGCAAGTCGGCCGAGACGGTAATAGCTTTGCATTTTCACGGTCGGTGGTGAGTACGGTTCAGGGTTCGAATATTGAGGTTGGTGTATTCGCTAGGTCTAGCCACACTGAAAATATTCAAAAAACGAAACGCGTGTCTGCGGATAACAATATATATATACAGGGTGGGCAAAAATAAGGGTCCTATTTTAAAAAATTCATAACTTTTTTATTTATTGATTTTTTAAAAAAATTTTTTTAGAATAAGTAAAGGACCCCTTCCGAAGCAAGCATGAGCCGTATTAGCCCTAATTTAAAAAAACATTATTTTTGCTTAAAAAACTCAAAACAGTGTAAAAAACAATACTTTAGTTTTTGTAAGTTTTAAGAAGTGTTTTTCGGCTAAAATTTGTTTTGTTTATTTCAAAAAATCTCGGAAGGGTAAGTCTACACACACATAAAGTTTGGTGAGTTTAACTTTTATTTTGTGGAAGTTATTCAAATTCAAGTTATTCAAATTTAAAGATAGGACCCTTATTTTGGCCCACCCTGTATATATATATATATATATATATATATAGTAAGTTATGAAAATATATTTATGGCGTCTTCAGGCTATATATATATATATATGTGTGTGTGTGTGTGTGTGTGTGTGTGTGTGTGTGTGTGTGTGTGTGTGTACATGTCCATAACCATACGGGGCGGGATATTATATATAAGGGAGTTAACTCTCTCGAGCACTTAGGAATCATCGCTATTAGTTTTAACACAGCTGTTATCGCTACCAATAACAACAAATAACGAAAACATTTATAAGCTATAAATCATCACATATTTCAAACGCGACTTGCTGGTAAACCACCAGATTACAGTCTCTGTGGTCGTGGTTTCAAACCCATGTCATAATCAGCTACTCTGATGAACCGCAATAACTGTGAAACACGTGTCTGTGGATAACTATTTTATTTATCTATCTATCTATGTATCTATCTATCTATCTATCTCTAATGGTTAGTGGGCTCGGTATATGGAGTTAGAGTTCTGTCGGGGCTATTACATCACTTTCACTAATCCCTTTGAGAGGTATGAATTCATATATACTCCAGTCCAAGTAGAGCAGACTAGACTCTCAAGCCTTAGCTGCGCAACTACTCTAAAAGGACAACTAACAAATAACATCAGTGATTGTCTGGCATTTTCCCAGCCTTCCCGGACCCTTTGCCACACTAAACTCAAGCAATGCCGTTGGGAAGATGTATAATTGTGATTGCGCAACCCTTGCATCACTGTAGAGTATATCCTCTCGATACTGAATGAAAATCTTTATATATATATATATATATATATATATATATATATATATATATATATATATATATATATATATATAAGTTGGAACATATTTTGGTTATTCTTTTTTTATTAAATCATTTTATCCATTAGTGTTAATATGGAGAAAAATATTCAATATATCGGAAAAACAGGTAAATCCAATTTCAACCGAAAAACACCAAACATTAATTTATTATAAGCTGTTTAAAAATAGTTATGCAAATGAGGTAAACAAATACTTGTGTTTGTGTCTTTGTTTGTTACTATATATACAGTATTTCAAAAGACTATTATGTATTGGTGATTTAAATTAGAATATCCCGTTTTGATGGTAATATAGTTATAATAAATGAAAAATATTTGGTATTTATTCATTCATATATTTTTCCTTTAATATCTCTCTCTCTCTCTCTCTCTATATATATATATATATATATATATATATATATATATATATATATAAAGTGTTTTAAGGTTCATATTTTTTTTAAAAGCATCTATTGTTAAATTTAAGAAGGAATAGGTAAAATAAATACCTTTTGAAGCATAAAAATGCGATATCAATTTTTTTTATATAAAAAAGAAAAATAATAAATCGAAACCGATTTTTTTTTTATTATAAACTAGCATTTTTTTTTAGTTTAAAGTGATAAAAAAATGCTAGTTTATAATAAAAAAAAAGAAAAAAAATCGGTTTCGATTCATTATTTTTCTTTTTTATAAAAAAATTTTTTATATCGCATCTTTATGCTTCAAAAAGTATTTATTTTACCTATTCCTTCTTATATATATATATATATATATATATATATATATATATATATATATATATAAAATTAAAATTAAAAAATTAAAAATAAAAGCCACGGTAGATTGGATTGGAGTATATATTAAAAGCACTCCAATACTGTAGGTATTAAAATAAATATATAAAGAAAAATAAAAAATATTTTTTTTAAATGTTTAATTAATAAAAAAAATTTTTAAATGAATAAATAAATGAATTTTTAAAAAATTAAATGAAAAATAAGAAAATGAAACAATACCTAAACATCTCGGAAACGATCGTACGCCTAACCGTTGTTGATCTTGAATTCTTCGAACTTATAAATAATGTTGCAAATTTATTCATTTCTACTTACTCTCTCTCTCTCTCTCTCTCTCTCTCTCTCTCTCTCTATATATATATATATATATATATATATATATATATATATATATATATATATATATATATGAGATTAATGTTAATAAAACAATCCGTTTCGTTTTTAGATGTTCTCATTGACTCTAACAATTATGCATTCATCACCTTTTCCTATAAAAAAATCAACCTGTATTAATACATGCATTTTAAGTTATAGAGGCAAATGTCTATATCGATATAAAATTGCGATGATTAAAAATCTATGTGTGAATGTATTTATTTATTCCTATTTATTTAATTATCTGTGTATATTGATGAATCAATAAGTATTAAATTAAGTATGAGCATATAATTATATGCATAGGCAATATGTATGTATATGTGTAAGAGATGGATTAAAATGATATCTACTAGTTTATTTATTCATGTGTGAATATATTCATGTATTTTTATTTATTCAAATATTAGTGTCTCATTAATTAATCGGTAATAATTACATTATTTACGATCATATATGCATATATGCAGTATATTCATATGCAATATGTGCGTGTGTGCGTGCGTGTGTGTGTGTGTGTGTGTGTGTGTGTGTGTGTGTGTGTGTGTGTGTGTGTGTGTGCATACAGCAAGCACATAGGTGTATGCTCATCCACCGTGTCTGAAAAAAAACTTATTATTTTACGATATAGTGGGAGAGAAAAGAATTGTGATATATATATATATATATATATATATATATATATATATATATATATATATATATATATATATATATATATGTGTGTTAGAGAGAGTGTACTTATATCGATTATGAACCAGTTTCCGGGAACTTTGCGTCGGCAGCGTTCGGGTATATTACGTAAACACCCGAGAGATGCCGAGGCGATTAGCCAATCAGCTGTCAGACGACATGGAAGGAATGCAGCGTTGGATCACCGAATATGCAGACCGATTAGAAGACCATTTGTTACGAAATCCTCGTCAGGTCGGAATCCCAGGGCATACGATTTAGATAGACGAGTCTCTGTTTAACCCTAACCTGACCCTAATCCTAACCTGACTGATTTAAAAGAACAATGTTAAACAAGCTCCACAAAAACACAAAAAAATACTTTTTAACTGAATACAAAAGAAATGGAAAAATAATTTTTTTAAATGTATTTAACAGTTGCTTAGCATTATTTTGTTAAAAAAAAATATTTATTTATTTCGCTATGATTTGTTAGTTTTTTTTTGTAATTTCTTTCTTGAAAATAAAACTGAAAAATTACGAGCCAGCAATGTATCGAAGTAATCATCTATCAATATTCGCCTCGGCATCTCTCGGGTGTTTACGTAACATGCCCGAACGCTGCCGACGCGAAGTTCCCGGAAACAGGTTCATATTCGATATCAGTACTGAGGAGAATTATCTATACATTTTATGATGCCTTTTAAAGCTCGAAAAAATGTACCAGAAAACGAATCACGGATCGATCAATATATAGATCGATAGGCAGACCGAGAATGTGAGGGGAAAATAAATTGACTGATGAAAACATTAAACCGTGGGGCAGAATAACAAAGACTCTGATTGGTTTGATAGCTAGACTAAAGACAAAATAGATATAAAAATCCTCAGTAACACAAATTGCATGCACTTTAGCCTTACAATTCCCTACGGGATGAAACACGGACGCCTCTATGTAGCTTAATTAATATATTTTCATAACTTACTACAGTAGAACTCCTCTGTCGTGACCAATATTTTTGGTCACTATAGAGGAGCGCAGTCTGTTATAGAGGAGTAGAATTTTAACAATTTACTCCCAGAATATTTTCGATTATTCGGACTACTTGAGTGTTATTTTCACAACGCCCCGGCCAATGCCACCTCCGACCCTCATCAGGTGAATCCTGTAGACTCGGGGATCCCTCCGTCGAACCCGGAAACCCGCACGGAACTTCGAACGGAACTCCTGATTTAATTCACAGCTCTCGTTCCTTCAGCCATGACCGGGCAGAAGTCCTAAGTAATTCTCAATTGTAGAAGAGTGTCACTTAGAACTAAATTTTACTTAATACTTTATCCGTTACGCCACGGGTCCTTGCAGGCAGAAAGAGAAAGAAATATAATTTTGTTTTTTCTTCATTTAAAAATAAAAATAAATGATTAGGAGAGATTGTTTTAGACTTTAATTTCCCGATACTAATGTTTTTATATATTTGTACCTGATTTGCTGCGGGGCTGGTAATTCTCATAGTTTAGCATCACAGCAATGGAGGTTTTGCATTTCATCTCTGGTTTTGGAAAAAAAAGTCATTTCCTTATTAGAAGAAAAACCCCAGAAGCCCCTGAAACAATCAGTAAATCATTTTTAGCTGTTATTTATTATTAATTGTTACTCAAAAATCTTAAAGGGTTCGATCTACTAGCAGGAATTATTTAGGTTAGTTTCGTAAATATTAGTTTGAGACCATCGTTTGAGAAATCTGATTTGTGTGTTTTCTCGAGTGTGAACATCTTATTAGAGGGCGGATTTTTTTTTCTTCTGAAGTGATCACCTTCTTCCCAATTGAGTGGTTTGTCCCTATGTACTTCAGTTTGCCGAATTTTTATCAGAACTCATGTTGGATTTTCCCCGTATTTCCCTTCCTGTGTTTTTGTTATGGCATGTTATTTCGTTACTCAACAATATATACTGCAACCCTCTGAAGATTGACACAATTGAACTAATTGAAAAAAATACACTTATCCTAATTTTGCCATGAAACGTGCGTAAGGGATAGGAATGAATATTAAGTTTGAAAAAAATACTTTTGTGTGTAAACTGAGAGATGTAAAAACACTCATCAAAGTACAGAAATAAAGAAGTTGTTAAAACCAATCAAAATTATGCTTTTGACCTAATTTACCATGGTCTATAGAATGCATATATATATATATATATATATATATATATATATATATATATATATATATATATATATATATATATATATATGAGAAAAGAAGGATGAGAGTAATCCGACGTAATGGGAAATAAAAAAGAAAAAACCAAGAGATAGTTTTTATATATTCATCAACGTTTCGTCTTTATTATAAGACTTCCTCGGGATGATAATTTGAAGAAAAATGTCATGCAAGTACATCGAAGTTTGTGTTTGACATGGTGGAAAGATGAGGGAATGTAGTAATTTTGGCTACTATGAGCGCCGGAGGAGAGTCCAGGCTGGAGAAATCAATGGTCGCTAAAGAATGAAATAAATATGGAAAACTTTGAGTATATATGATTGAGGCAGCTGTGAAATAAAAACAGGATAATAGGCTTTTTACTACGTGCTCTTAGAATATGTAGTCCTTGATGAAGAAATCAAACACATCATTAATCCCTTAAAAACATTGCAATACCCCACACATTTCATACTAAATGCTAAGAAGAAAGCCTTTCAAATATTCTAAAAAAACAATACACAAAAACATCATATACCAAGCACCTCTCTCATAGACAGACCTCTTCTCTTACCCACGCATTCCAATAACACAACCATTTGCAACATAAATAAGATAAAATAATTAAATAATAAATAAAATAAAATAAAAAAGATATATATATAATTGAACGATGAGAAAAATGAAATAAAATAATTAAATAATAAATAAAATAAAATAAAAAAGAGAGAGATATGTAATTAAACGATGAAAAAAAATGAAATAAAATAATTAAATAATAAATGAATAAAATAAAATAAAAGATATATATATATATGATTGAACGATGAAGAAATAATAAAATAAAATAATTAAATAATAAATAAAAGAAAAGAAAATAATTAAATAATAAATAAAATTAAATTAAATAAAAATAAAAGAGAGTGAGATATATAATTGAACGATGAAAAAATTAAATAATTAAATAATAAATAAAAGAAAATAAAATAAAATAAAAAGAGAGAGATATATAATTAAACGATGAAGAAAAATAAAATAAAATAGTTAAATAATGAATAAATAAAATAAAATAAAATTAAGGAGATATATATGTATAATTGAACGATGAAGAAAAAATAAAAGAAAATAATTAAATAATAAATAAAATAAAATAAAAATAAAAGAAGGAGATATATATAATTGAACGATGAAAAAATAAAATAAAATAATGAAATAATGAAATAATAAATAAAATAAAATAAAATAAAAGATATATATATATATAATTGACCGGTGAAAAAAATAAAATAATGAAATAATAACTAAACTAAAATAAAATAAAATAAAAAATAAAATAAAATGATTAAATAATAAGTAAAATAAAATAAAAGATATATATATATGATTGAACGATGAAGAAAAAATAAAATAAAATAATGAAATAATAACTAAACTAAAATAAAATAAAAAATAAAATAATTAAATAAAATAAAATAAAATATATATATATAATTGAACGATGAAGAAAAAATCAAATCAAATAATAAAATAATAACTAAACTAAAATAAAATTTAAAAAATAAAATAATTAAATAATAAATAAAATAAAATAAAATAAAAGAGAGAGATATATATAATTGAACGATGAAGAAGCAATAAAATAAAATAATGAAATAATAAATAAAATAAAATTAAAAAATAAAATAAAATATTCGTTTTATTTGTAATAATCAAAAAAACTTCTTAATTTACATTTCTCAGAGAATTAGTTTTGTAAAGTTGAATTTTACTTTTAAGTCATTGAGGTACATTGGAAAAATAAAGTTATCCTTTTGTCAGTGTCCGTTTTAATTTAGAATTTTCAACACAATCCAAAAATAAACGTGTTAAACGTATTCTTTTATATTTTAAAAAATAGTAACTACAACACACCACAATTGTTAAAAAAAATTAATTAGTTACTTAGAAATAAACATAAGAAAAACAGCGAAATTCTATCAAACTTCACAAAGATCTAAAAGTTCTCGAAATTCATAGAAAACGGCGAATTATCGGCGAACAAAACGTCTCGTGTTAGAAAATTTAATTTCTATGATAGAACGCAGATACTCGGGATTATAAAAAATTCCAGAATACCTATCCCGTCAATACCCGGGATAATCAGGAAAGAGGTCAAGTAATCAAATCATGTCTTTTTCACACATCGTCTCAAATCCTGTTATCTTCTTTATCCAATGTACAATATCATTAACCCTTCTCCTCGAGTGGCCTTTCGATCTAGATAAGCGCTGACTCATTAGTATAAAAAGTAAAGAAAATATTTAGAATTGGTGAAGAAATCCGCGAGTAATATAAACTCGGGGACGGGGATATTATTTTATTTACATTCAACTGAATCGTCTGCTCTTCAAAACTTTGCTGATAAATCAATAATCTTTTAAAGAATAAAAAAAAATAGTAAAAACATCTTGCAGATCGATCCACTTTTAGGACTTTAATCGATAGTATTTGAAGAATTTTAAAAAATCAATAAAGCAATTTATGAATGAAAGGAAGGCGTCGTCCACGTCCACCGAGTTTTCAAAACAAAGAAACTGCTAAATTAATTTAATTGTGCATTGGCTCTGAGGAGGTCGTAAAGATAGAAACTCTGACTTGTTGATGTAAGTCAAACAACCCATATATATATATATGCAAACATTGTTAAAAATTACTTTTTTTTTTAATTTTCTGAAGGTCTTTTTTGTATTAAAATCAAAATAATTAATAAATGTTCCATATGTGTCACAAATGTTTTCGATTTTTCGTAGAATCATCCTCAGGTGTCAAAAGCAAATGAACAAAACAGCTGGAGAAAGAAGAGATTTTTTTAAAAAGGCAGCGGAGAAACGCGCAGAGAATGTTTTCGCATTGTTCCAGCAAAGACGTTGACAATTTAAATTGAGCCACACCGGAGTGGCATTACAGAATAAAATCGCATTACGTTTAGCATTTTAAAATGTTGCCACTAGTTTCATACGTGATGTTAGTTATTTTAAGTTGTTGTGTTTTTATCAATTTAAAAAAATAAAAAAATACTGGAAGCTATCTACATAGCTTCCAGTATTTTTTTATTTTTTTAAATTGATTTCGGAATGTATTATTTTAGTGTTATTAACTGGAATTTGTCTTAAATGAGTTATGTTTTGTAGATGTTCGTAAATTGAGCTCGAGTTTACAAGATGCATGGGGAACCTACGTATATATATATATATATATATATATATATATATATATATATATATTAACAGGGTTACCTAGCGTGGCTCGAGGGCCTAATTTTCGTGTATTACGTAGAATACATAAAAAAAATACATGTAAATATAAACAATCTGCTTAATATAGTAATTTTCATTTTTGAACAAAATCAGAGTAAAAGAAATTTAGCTCCGAGTAGGGTTCGAACTGGCAATCTCTGCCTCTAAGTGTGACGCGCTACCCGATTGAACCACAGCGATAATTTCGAAATCTTGACGTTATTAAATACATACACCATACAATTTGTTCTCTCTATCTCCCTCTACCTCTATCCCCCTCTCCCTCTCTTTCTCTCTCCCTCTCTCCCCCTCTCTCTCTCTCTCTCTCTCTCTCTCTCTCTCTCTCTCTCTAACCAAAGAAACGGTGTATATGAAAAAACGCTATCTCGTTAAATTCCTTCCCGATGTTATGGCTGGCAGACGCAGTAACTGTGACTATGAGTTCTATCTACGAAGCAGCAGTTGTAGACCACAGGACGGATGCCGTTGGTAAATAATATCTCAATATTTTATAAAAACATTGACGGCTACTAGACAATGCTCCATATGTTTATTAACAAAAAGTTTTACATTAGGCTAAATAGTAGCACGCGATATAATTAATGACAATGCTCAACCCCAGAAGGAGGCTTGATTGACTGAACTACGTAGATATAAATACTATTTTTGTCAAAACGGATGCAAAGTAAATGTTATCACTGTCTACCAAAGGAACAGTCTATCAGACATGTGTACGCAGTGTGATGTTGTATATGAGTGAAACCGGGCCAATGAGCGTTGAAGACATGCGTTGAATAGAGAGAAATGATGCGATGGATGTGCAATGCATGTCTTAAAGACAGGGCCAGATATGATCATCTCGGTGGAAGATTAAATCTGGTCAGTATATGAAGGTGCGTGCAAAACAGGGGGCTTCGATGGTATGGCCACATTGAAAGAATAAATAAGAGTTCTTGGTTTAGTAGATGTAGAAAAGTTGAGGGAACATGGTCAGTTCACAGGGGAAGGCCGAGGAAAACATGGGAGTAGATGATAAAGAATGGACTTGAAAGATAGAGGGATAAGTAAAGACCTGGTCAGAGATAGGTTAGCTTGGATGTAAATTTCTAAACGCCAGCATGTAAAATGAACGCTAAACCGATGATGATGATGATGATGATGATGATGATGATGATGATGATGATGATGATGATGATGATGATGACCATTCGTGTAAATACCTTGAAAATCAGACTAATCGATCATGGCTTTGCCTATGATTTGAACACTTTCTTGTGCACTCTATTGTAAACACCCTATTCGCTCAGCCCCAAGGTAATCGAAGAAAATCTCCATATAAACTGAGTCTAACATAGGTCACAGCACTTGCAAACCCAGTCAGAATCGATATTGTGTCAATCGATCTGCATAAAAAATAAGTTATGCCGATATACAGTAATTGCCTAAATATATATGTTTCAGTAATACAGGCGTGAATCAGTGAATAAATATCAGAACGGAGTGATGAATCCATAAAAAATGTCCTTTAAATGAAAAGTATGGTTTTTAAAATACATAGTTTTGGTTATTTGAATAAGTACTAAGTACGTAGAAATTCCATGGTGCTTTCTACATCAATCTGTACTGTTATTCTGTACTGTTTATAATAATAATAATAATAATAATAATAATAATAATAATAATAATAATAATAATAATAATAATAATAATAATAATAATAATAATAATAATATGAAGAAAGTCAATATAATACCAATAATCGTAGGAGCACTAGGAACAGTTCCGAAAAACCGAGGAAATAGACTATGAGATATTGGAATCAAATGGAAGACTAGAACTATACAACGGACAGCGATGATGAAAACAGCTTAAATCGTAAGGTAAATCATCGAATGCGGAAACCAACCTACATAAACTACGAACACTAACCAGCCATATCAAAATTGCAACAGAAGTTAATCAAAAACATGGAAGGAACATCAAATGAAACAAAGGGAACTGAAACTGCTACAAACGTTATAAACTATGACTGGCACGCACCCCCCAAAAAGGCACCAGCCTCGGATGATACCATATAAAATAATTGTGACGGCTCAAAGAGGTTTGAAGGACCGAAGAGGAAGAGCAATAACCATACCTCCATTGGAAGAGTATGGAGAGTACTGGGACCTTTAGGGTTAGGCTTATCGCCACCCAAATCCCAGTGAATACCAATGTGAAGCCATCTTGTGTTAACTTGATAATGGAGCTTTACTCTGAAATATGGTTTATAAAAAAATACTATCCATCCTACCATGTTAATTTGTTACCGGGTTTTATTTTTGTTTAGTATATGCATTGATATGACTTTCTAAAACAGATATTAATTATTTGTTGTTTTTATACTGTATTTACGATTTCTTAAATGTTAACTGAAATTTTACCAAAAAAGAAAACATTGGCCAAAAAATAGCAAAGTGCAACAAGCCATGTAAATAGACAGTTAGAAGATGTGTGCGTCTATATACCGTCTAAATGTTTTGTCCGAACCTGGATATGGTAAGCATCGTCACTGCCTCTTTTGATAGGCTGTTACCACGGAGCAAAAACACAGACAGGGAATGTTACCCCCTTTCTTCTATTACAAAGAAGAAGCTGTATTCACCCTACGCGGGTTGAACTGGCTTGTTCCGAAGGAGGAAGTTTCTAGGGAATATCAAGTTTACATTCACATGTATATCCCGGT
>OY744518.1:79158636-79173636 GCA_963556195.1 Sepiola atlantica
TAATTTCAGTGTTGACGTATTCTCTATTATCAGTAAGTAACACTTTCTATATCACGTTATAATACCAGAAACTATATATATATATATATATATATATATATATATATATATATATATATATATATATATATATATATATATATGGCTAATAAAATTTGTATAGTTTACAAGTTTATTAACTCATCAAGTGTAAAAACAAGGAATACAAATACAAAAAGATCTTTAAACCATGGCTTTTCGAAGATAACGCTCTTATCGTCAGAAGGTCTGACCAATAATAATTGAATATTAATTAATTATCAGAGGTGAATATATATAAATGATCTATCCACTATATTGAGCATCACCGTATCTCGATGTGATCTTATATAATTCTTGGTATTGGTATTGTCCATATATATATATATATATATATATATATATATATATTATTATTATTAATCTTATACGTACATAAAAGTAATCCATGGGCACGTGTTTCTGGCTCACACCCGTCATCCGCATGGCTAACTTGATCAAACCTTCGATATTGATGTCTATGGTCTGACGTTTTACCTCTGGACCATGACGCCTTCCTTGGAAATATGTACGTTTTTTTATCATCTAAATAGTTAATGTATTTTATGTAATGTTTTTATTGGTGATTGTAGCATTTATATATATATATATATATATATATATATATATATATATATATATATATATATATTAAATAAAAATTACATCAAGTACAAGAAGAATTTCTCTGTTTACAGAGAGAATGTCGCCATTACTTCTATATATATATATATATATATATATATATATATATATATATATATATATATATATATATATATATATATATATATATATATATATATATATATATATATATATATATATATATTAATCAAGATCAAATATATTGATAAAATGAATTTAAAACCAATGTTGTTTTTTTTAAGTACTCAATACAAAGTAGACTAGCTGGCTTCAGCCGATCGCTTTCGCTTCGTAATTTAATTCCTTCGTAATTTAATTCCTTTTCATTATTTTTAAACCAAGTTTGAAATCGCAATCTCAAGGATGTTCAGTATCGCTAAGTAGTGGTAGATCAGTCTTGTTGATGACATCTTCGTCGATTACATTCTCATTGAGTCTGTTATGTAAAGAGTGTATAGGGTTATAGTCATTATGAAATTTATCGAATTAGACGAATAATCGTATCAGTTTTTCACCACTTTTATGTCCCCTTACGAAGATTGAAATCAAAATATAATGCTACTAAACCATTATGTCTAGAATCCTTATTCTTAATTTGATTACGTTATTTTGACTCTAGAAAATATATAAAATGTAAGGCTTAAGGGGTCTTAAAACAATTGAAATTCAGGAAATCTTGCTTAATTGGTGTGTAATGACTATGGTGCAAATTCAATGCAAATCTGAAATATTTTAATTTTGGAGGTTGTCATTTACTTCTGCTTAGATTATTCATTAATTACTTGCTGGACTTGTGTCCCGGCGTTGCCCGGTAAAATTGAGGAAACCAAGAAACTCCTGCTCTCACCCTTGAATCCCATATAACTAATGTGGTACAGGCCCAGCTTTCTAACTGGACAAAAACTGAACTGTTTTTTATCCTAACCCTAACCTACCATTAACCTAAAACTAACCTACCACTAACCTAACACTAACCTAACACTAACCTAACACAAACCTAGTCGGTTTTCGTCCGGTTCAAAAACCTTTTAAAATAAGCCAAATAATCTGACATTTGGGGAATATTTATTAATTGATATCTAATACCTATTTGTACAATTTCACAAAATTCGGAGGTATTTGCATTTTCACGAAGGGATTCCACCCCCTTTTTTACCCCTTTTGCATAAAGTATTTTGAGAATGGCTAAGATTTGCATATCAAAGTAGTAGAGTAGAAAGTTGACCTTGATTTTACTTTCAGCAGCCTCGTAACTGTCGCTTCCCTTATTTTGTCTTTTAATCCTCACATTCCATTCGTGATGTTTCTGACAATGGGGGAAGAATTGCTATTTTCTGGGTCGGAACTTTCCATCTAGTACTTATCGTTGGCTAGTTTTTTTACCTTGAAGTACAATTTTTTAGCTCCTTACATCAAGTGGCTCCATGCCCTGTCTGGAGCGATTTCGATTATATATATATATATATATATATATATATATATATTATATATATATATATATATATATATATATATATATATTAGAGATGAAAGATGAGAATAAAAAATTGTAAAGATACAATATTTGAAAATCCATTGATTAAGGATATGAAGCTCCTTGCTCTGAACTTTTGATGTTCTAATAAATATTGTATCTTTACAATTTTTTATTCTCATCTTTCATCTCTAAATTGATTGCTCTATTCAATATATTGAGCTTTATATTATCACGATAGATTATTATTAAACGATAATTATCGTTATTTAATTCAACATTTAAATATTATATATATATATATATATATATATATATATATATATATATATATATATATATATATAAGATTTAATAAATTAGAACATTCCAATTGTTCAAAGAATTAGAACAACAAGTCTAGTATGGTGTACGGTCGTTTCCAAAACATTCTGGAAATACTTTAATTTTTATTTTTTTTATTTTTAAATTAAAAAATTTTTAAATTGAAAAATTTTTTAAATTAAAAAATAAAAATTAAAGTATTTCCAGAATGTTTTGGAAACGACCGTACGCCATACTAGACTTGTTCTAATTTTTTGAACAATTGGAATGTTCTGATTCATGAAATCATCTTATAGCTCTGGTTGACTTATATATCATCCATAGAGCTGATACCTATATCTACAGTGCACGGTTGTGGTAATTGTCCGTTCTAGGGTATTTATACTTGACGCACCTCGGCCTTTGGTCATTTACCCTACCGTTAAAGTCAAAATTTCCATTGATTTAAACTTAAATATACATATATATATATATATATAATATATAAATATATAAATATATATATATAAATATATAATATATAAATATATATATATATATAAATATATAATATATATAATATATATAAATATAAATATATATATATATATATATATATAAATATATATATTATATATAATATATATATATATATATATATATATATATATATATATATATATATATATATATATATATATATCATCTTTTTAAGAATTCAGACTGAGCACCATCAGCATCTTTAAAACCAGTGAAGTGACTCTTAGCCGATTTTCGCTAAGCAAAAACAACAAATTATCACACTATCCGTTCTCAAGGGTGGTCAGTCACTCCACGAAGTAATACATCAGTCTTGTTGATGACAATCTTCATTCATTAAATTCTCATTGAGTTTGTTATGTAAAGAGTGTATAGTGATTATGTAGCGATGAAATACCTCGCATCGATTCTGAACAATATCTTTGCTTTCTATCTCCATGGATACTTCAGAAATTCTAATCATTAAATTATTGTCTGTCTGCCCATCTGTTGTCAAGTTATATATGATGTGTTGTCACTTATTTCTGCTTAGATTATTCATTAATCACTGGCTGGACTTGTGTCCCGGCGTTGCCCGGTAAAATTGTAGGAAACCAAGAAACTCCTGTTCTCACCCTTGAACCCCCATATCACTAATGTGGTAACTGGTACATCTTTTGAACCGGACAAAAACCGAACATTCTCTGAATTTATGTAGATGAGGATTGATAATTTGTATATATTTGGATTATTCTGACTGCTGTGAGTGTTATCACAACGTTTCGGCCGCTATAACCTGCGGCCTTCTTCAGGTGTGTCTTTTCGAACTCGGATGTATTTCTGTCGAACTCTGGAATCTGGACGTAATTTCGAACGAAACCCTTTATTTAATCCACGGGGTGTAGCATGACCGACGGAACGAGAGCATGTTACCCCCCGAATCTTTATTTAATTATTATTTAGCACGTAACCCACATAAAAACATCAAACACGTTTTTAACTGCTATATTAATTATCTAAGAAAATTCACATCGCCTCCACTAACAGGCCCCAGTCGCACGATCGCCAGGCCTGTTATATGGATGGCCGTTGGCTAATCCAATATTGGTTGGCGAATGAGTATTTAAAACAAGAAACGTTGGCGTTGGCTAAATATTCAAAACGTTTTTTTTTGTAGGGTTAAAATGTTTGCTGGTAATCTATTGATAATGAAGATTTGATATCTGTTTATCTGAAGCCGAAACTATATTATTACTACACTTTAATGCTCAATTCAAGGAGAGTGTAGTTGCTTCTGTCATAATACACTCCCAGGCATTACCTCCAACTTTGGGGGAGTGTCAGTGTAGTATATGTTCGATTTAATGATACCATTCCCCCAGATATTACGTCCCCCGCATTTGTGGCTGTGGATAGGGGGTAGTGTAGCATTTTTCTGTGGTCATGATACCATCCTCATAGGCATTACCTCCTCCTTTGGAGGTAGTGTAGTTTGGAATGAATCCATTTTCTAATCATTACCTCCTCCTTTTGTTTTCTGTTTGTGTTTGTTTTTTGTTGTTTTTTTTGGGGGGAGGGGGGTAGTGTAGCATCGGTTCCGTGGTCATGATACCAACCTCTTAGGGATTACTCTTTTCCTTTTTCATAGGAACTGAGGTAGTTATATACTCAGTAATACTTTTATAGGGACTGGGGTAGTGATATACTAAGTAATACTTTTATAGGGGACTGGGGTAGTGATATACTAAGTAATAATTTTATATGGACTGGGGTAGTGATATACTAAGTCATATTTTTATAGGGACTGGGGTAGTGATATACTAAGTAATAATTTTATAGGGACTGGGGTAGTGATATACTAAGTAATACTTTTATAGGGACTGGGGTAGTGATATACTAAGTAATAATTTCATAGGGACGGAGGTAGTGATATCCTAAGTAATAATTTTATAGGGACGAGTGTAGTGATAGACTAAGTTATAATGTTATAGGGACGAGTGTAGTGATAGACTAAGTAATAATGTTATAGGGACGGGTGTAGTGATATACTAAGTAATATTTTTATAGGGACAGGTGTAGTGATATCCTAAGTAATCATTTTATAGGGCCGAGTGTAGTGATAGACTAAGTAATAATGTTATAGGGACGGGTGTAGTGATATATTAAGTAATAATGTTATAGGGACGGGTGTAGTGATATATTAAGTAATAATGTTATAGGGACGGGTGTAGTGATATATTAAGTAATAATTTCATAGGGACGGGTGTAGTGATATATTAAGTAATAATTTTATAGGGACGGAGGTAGTGATATCCTAAGTAATAATTTATATAGGGACGAGTGTAGTGATTGACTAAGTAATAATTTTATAGAGACGGGTGTAGTAATATATTAAGTAATAATTTTATAGGGACGGGGATAGTGACATACTAAGTAATAATAATAAAATCTTAGACAACCCACTAGAAATACATATATGCGCACAAATGAAATATAAGCTGCGGGATAATACTCAGTCGCGTGAAAACCTTTTTAAATTCTTCGAATTGAGATCACAAGTCGATGCAACCAACTCACGACAGCGGGTGAAAACGGAGAGTAAGAAATACAACGAGGGGGGTAGTAGTGGGCGAGGTGCGAGAGGAGTACATGAAATTAAGTAGCGTTGTGATGGGCGCGGAGAAGGGTGATGGCAGATTGTTTAATGATCAATTCATCTGACAGATTTTAACAAATACCCGTTCGAGGACGGGTAAAATTATTTCCCTGAACAAAACAGTCTTGCACCACTTTTACCATATTTTAAAATCAAGATATAATGCTAGTAAATCTTTATTTTTTAATTTTTAAATTTTTATGAAAATCCATTACATGATTATGATTCTAGAAAATGTCTCAAATTTAAAGTTTAAGCTTAAGGGGTCTTAAGAAGAAATTGAAATGTAGGGAATCTTGCATAATTGGTGGCTAATGTCTATGAATCAAATTTAATGCAAATCTGAAAGATTTTAATTTTCAAATGCGATGCTGTGCCCATATTACGCACCTCTAAACCCCTTTTAAAATCTAAGGTTTAAGCTTAACGAGTCTTAAGAAGACATTGAAATTCAGAGAATCTTCGTAATTGATGTCTATGGATCTGAAAGATTTTAATTTTCAAATGAGAGGTTGTGCCTATATATGACCCAGGATTTTTAATTGAGTCGCTTCACTCATGGACCCGAAGCAAGAGAGTGATTCGACAGTGGCATCTGTGACTCAGCAGCCCTTTTTTGGACCCACCCTGCTCACCCCGAATGGGAAGAGGATAGAAAAGGTGCCCTAAAAATAGTTTGCTTCACCTTAACCTGTGTGAAACGCCGCTTTCAAGGGGTTTCACCTTAATTGCGATCGAACCAATGAAGTAAGATTAAAATGGCATAATGCAATGTCCGTACCCTACTTGACCCTAACACATTTTAAAACCCGTAAGAAGAACTGCTCTTGTCACACAAGAACTCCAGAGACTCGACATCGATATTGCAGCACTTTCAGAAACACTCCTTTAGATAGAAAGACATCTGTGTAAAGAATGTGGTGGCTACACAATTTTCTGGAAGGGCTACGAGCCTGACAACACGCGACTAAATGAGGTCGGCTTCGCTATAAAAAAATACATTGATGTTGAGACTCAGTGAATCACCAGTCGGCATAAACCAACGCTTTATGACCCTTAAGGTTCAAACTGGGGGAAACTCTTATGCCACAGTAATCAGCGCATATGTCCCCCCCCCCACACTCTATGCCGATGAACAAACCAAGGAGACGTTCTACGATGACCTTGACAAACTGCTTTCCCCACGTTTCGATTGAAGATAAAATCATTCTTCGTGGTGATTTTAATGCGAGGGTTGGTAGGGATTCTCAAATTCGGAGATGAACCATTGGAAAAAGGGTGTGGGTAAAATAAACTCGAATGGAACACTTTTACTTTCAAAATGTGCCGAATGCAATCTCATTGTCACTAACATGCTTTTTAGACAAAGAGACAAATGCAAGACCACTTGACAACACCCATGATCAAAGCATTGGCATCTTATATACTATATTATTGTTCGCGCACGGGAGAGGAGGGATGTTCTGATTACAAAAGCTGCTCCACTCATTGAGGACTGCTGGACAGACCATCGTTTAGTTCTCTCAATAATGAGAATCAAGCTGCAGCGTAGGAAGAAAATACGGAATACACCTGAGAGGCTCAAATTCAACATCGACTTGCTCCGGGATCCGTGTAAGCGGCTTCAGCTCGAGCTACACCAATTACTTCTTCAGCACCAACCTGGTCAACATCCAGCCAGTGCTGAAGATCATTGGCAAAAGCTTAAGTCTGCCATTTTGGACGCATGCGGGGAGTCGATTGGTTTTAAGAAATATAAGAATCAAGACTGGTTTGACGAAAATGACAAAGAAATAAAAGATCTAATCCAGCAAACAAGAAAAGCGCTCGCGTCACATCTCAATGACCCGAACTCAGAAGCCAAAAAGAGAAAACATAGAGAATTAAAAAAACCAAAGTACAAACATCTACGAGATAAAAAAAAAAAACACACTTGGTGGACGAACAAATCTAAGGAAATACTACTTTATGTTGATAAAAATGACATGAAGAATTTCTTTAGTGCAACTAGAATTATTTATGGTCCGAGCACACAATGCCTAGCTCCTTTGCGAAGTCGGGGTGGCTCTCGAATTCTCAAAAGTAGTGGAGAAATCTTAGCCTGGTGAAAGGAACACTTTGAAAATCTGTTAAACCCACATCCAGTCGTCGACGACAATGCGATACATCAAATCCCTCAACGACCTGTGGACGATTAGTTGTTTCGGTTTTTTACAGTAAGATTTATATCCCGTGTGACAACAGTAGAAAAACAATTGTTATTGATAAAAATAAACTACTTACAATTCCCCCGGGCAACGCTGGGTAGCCCCGCTAGTTAGTAATAGAGATAGCAAACTGAACACCCACACAAAAATTGAACAATCGATTAATTTTTTTTGTTTTAATCTGACATGTTAGTATCTAATCGATCACTAATCCTAAAAGATTTTCTTTTCCAACACCAAAAATGCCGGAGAGGATGATGCAACGTATACGTCCACTGAACGATCTCCAACGACGTCTGCTCTTCGATTTTTTGTTTCGCAAACTACCCAAGTCCGGGATTCTCGATGTTCCCCGCCAACAGCTGAATATCGGCCATTTATTTTCAGTTTTCTTTTTTTATCGCTGTAACCAAATGTGGCGAATGGATTTGATGAAGGCAGCGTTATAGTCTTGGCAGAGTTTGTTAAAATCAATATGGGATCCATGTGAGAACCATGTCTGCTTCTCTAAATAAAATAAATATATGTATTTAAGTTAAAATATCCACAAAAGAAATGATCCGCCTGTTCGCATATATATATATATATATATATATATATATATATATATATATATATATATATATATATATATATATATATATATATATATATTATTTACTGACGCTGTAGTCTTCTTTACAGAAACCACAGAAGTAATTTTCAGTTGACATGTTGGTAATTTAGAGGAATTTTTTTTAAATGATGATTGTCGTAGTGTTATTTGATATATTCCAATATGGGGGAAATATACTGTGCATGAAGATCGTCAAATTTTGTTTTTTAGGAAAAAACAACAAAAAGATCAATTGATATGGTCTTTAAGATATTCAACGTCGATAAATTTTATTTTGTTTCAGCATAAAAATTAAAATGAATTCCCCATTAAAACTGGTTATATAAGGAAATGAATAAACATATGGGTGGAACGTCGATTGGTCAAATATTCCACTTTTATATTACTGAATAATTCGAAATGGGTACTTTGTACTTTTCAATTTTATTATAAAAGAAAGAAAAATACTTAAAGAATGTTAAAGAAACATTTTTTTGTAATTTAGAAAGATTAGAGGAGGTTTATTTCTTTTCTATGACAAATCATCATGATCATGATCATGATGATGATGATCATCATCATCATCACTATCAATATGTTAACTCCTTTGCCGTTTGGTTAGGAGCAAAATGTAGTATCTGTACTTAATCTGCACTTAGTTTTTATGTTCTCTGTCAGTGAAGGAGAAATCCTTCTAGACCGAGGCAATTGAAATTTTTGTTCCAATTCAGAGTGCCCATTTTGGGGGAGTTAGATTCTCCCCACGTTAAATATTGACATTGTGCCTAACTCTGCTTTCGTGGGAGGAAGTAAATAGGAACAGCAACAAATTTATTTAAAAAATAATAAACGCATGTATTTAATTATTAACAGATTAGAAAATATTAATTCATTAGAAACTTAAAAATGAATAAATATGCAAATTAGAGGCTGAAAGGATGATATCATGATGAACGAACTGCATACACTGACACCCCCCCCCCCCCCAAAAAAAAAGGAGAGGTTAATGCCTGGGAGGATGATATTACACTAACTCCTCCTACACATAAAACTGGTAATCCTGAGGAAATAGTATCGTGAGGAACGAATGTATACTGTACGGCCTTTTCACCGAAGAGGAGGTAATGCCTGGAAGCAATGTATCATGGCGAATGAAAATATACTACAGAGAATTAAATAAGCATAAACCGTTTTAATATCAATATAGTTAGAATAGATGGAAAAAACTTTTGCATTCTTTTTATTTGGATAACATTAAAAACCATGGAAAGTTTCATAGTCCACGTGAAACGCTGAAATGAAAATTGTCTGGAAAAATATAGTCGCTATCTTTATAAACAAAGATGAATATGCTGGCTAAGAAAGAACGATAACTTTCATAATTTTCTAGTTAAAAAAGACATTTTATTATAAACTTGAGTTATCGTCTTCCATAGCTAGTATTATGGCGAACGAACATATACTACACAGATGAACGAACACTACTTCCCTCCGGCCAAAAAGGAGGAAGTCATTCTTGCGTGGGCGGTCTTATCAGAACAGAACCGATACTACACTACCCTCCCCTTAAAATATATTCTGTCTAAATCGAGTCTTGGTGGGTTTTTTTTCAATCTAGGAGGATCCCCCTTCTACACACCCTTAAAAACGGAGGAGGTAATTCCTGGGATGGCAGTCTTATGACAACAGAACCGATACTGCACTACACCGCCCAATAAAAAATATTCCAATTTAATCATTTTTTAATATTTTTTTAATTTAAAAATACCTAGTCACATAAAATATTTTTTATGGTTCTGCGTTTTGGCTAAGATCAAAGTGTAGTATCTGTTCTCGACATCTCTGCAAATATTTGACACTTTACTAAAGCCGGAAGTAAATTATCCCCCTTGAAAATGAAAGTGTTTAAACGCTATCAATTTTTGTTTATAAAATGTCTTTATTATACTTTATTTATAATTATAATAACAGTACAATCGATAACATGATTGCGTATGTAAAAGAAAATTTAACAATACAAAGTAGAAATTTATTAAAATCTTAAAAATAAATAAATATGCAAATGAGATAAAATCGAGATTTGTTTGAGTGAGTTTGAGATGCCTATATATAGAGTATTTCATTATATTCTTATATCATTATAATTAAATAAACTTTACGTGTTTTGATATTAACATAGTTAGGATAGATGGAAAAAAACTTTCGCATTTATTCATTTAGATATATATATATATACACAAATATTTTTTTATAAATATTACTTATTTTTACCTACAGGCACTAGTTTCTCATGCTTTATGCAATCATCAGTGTAGGAAATGTTAATTACTGGTCTAAAGATTCGAACCCAATCAAAAAGTTACCTCCGAATTCGAAGGCTGAGCTCTTACCCTCACGCCACCCGTAATCAACACAGAAAGAAGAGAATTTCTTTCTGTGTCAAATCGGCGGACATCTTCCGAATAGAACAGTTTTACACCACTTTTATGCCATTAACAAAGCACGTATTTAGAACGATGAGGGAACTTTTTCTAACACATATCAGACAATAATTATTTTGACCTAAATTCCTACACTTAATTCATCTGCAGATTTTGGAACTGGCCGTAATAATTATTGTCTGATATGCGTTAGAAAAAACTACTCTCATATATATATATATATATATATATATATATATATATATATATATATATATATATATATATATATATATATATATATATATATATACTTAGGCAGGCAGCAAGTCATTATCCAAGCAAGCGTTGTTGAACGTCTCGTTTGTAAATCTACTTCATGATGTTCTCAAACCGTCGAACTATCCTTCTGGTTTCAGGTGGCAATCCGTAGAGTATTTCCCCGATTGTTCTTAATTCGGCCATTTTTTTCGAGCGCTTTCGACTTTCTTAGTCGTCTTCAGTATTAGTTTTTTTTTTCTTATTTAAAAAAATAATAAAGATTAATTGTAAATATTTTTTTAATGCATATTATAACATTTTTTACTATCACTGGACTTAAGAGAACATTGAAGTTGGTTTGTTTAAGTATAAAAAAGCAAGAAATTGTGCTCGCTAAATGTTATTCAATCAATCATTCATTCTAGTAATCGAGTATTTTAGGATAGTTTTCTTAAAGCGGAGTAATGCTAAAAGGCATCACAGTCTGTTTGTTTACGTGCGTCTAGATAATTGTCTTCTTATATGACACAAAACTTATTTAATTATGCATTCTATGAATTATGTCATATTCTTTACAACACCATAATTTTTGATCACGTAATTGTCTACAAAATAATACAATTGCTATTCCAGTGAATAGATAATTAAATTTGTTCCCGGTGTCCATGGATGGCAGTGGTAGAAGAGCTGAGTGTGGGAGTAAAAATTCCTATCGATCCAGTTGAAATATTAAAATATTAAAATCGATCGGAAATACAATTTTTATATTTTTTTTAGAACACATAGCTATATAAGCTGTTAACGCCAATGAAATAACAATACAACTGACTCTACCTTATTTACACACACACACACACACATATATATATATATATATGTGTGTGTGTATATATATATGTATATATATACATATCTATATATATGTGTATATATATATATGTATATATATACATATATATATATATATACATATATATATATATGTATATATATACATATATATGTATGTATATATATACATATATACATATATACATATATGTATATATATATATATATATATATATATATATATATATATATATATATATATATATATATATATATATATATATATAATAAAGATTGTTTTTTCCATATTCTTTTAATGCATCTTTCAAGAAATTTAGCATAAAATTTAGCATAAAATATGGGCATACGCCTAAAAGCACAGAGGATGCAGAATACAAAAATAAAATAAAAATCAAGACAGATGTTTTCTCTCATTTGAAATATCACATATTTGTATTTAAGTTTTGCAATAATTTCGCTAAAAACATAGCCTTGTCAAGCAGAGATATTTTTCATATTCTTTTGAAGCATCTTTAAAGAAATTTAGCATAAAATATAGGCATACGCCTAAAAGCACAGAGGATGCAGAATAAAATAATTCAATAAAAATCAAGACAGATTTTTTGTTCTCATTTTATATATCATATATTTCAAACATGTATGCACATATGTAACCAATAATGTTTGTATAAATAAAAATGTATACTATATATATATATATATATATATATATATATATATATATATATATATATATATGAATAATTGAAAAGGAAAAGCGGAAGGCTCAACGTTTCGTCCAGCTGTTGTGTGAGCTTTTTCGCTCTTGATAAAACCCACGCAACAGCTGGGCGAAACGTTGTGTTTTAGAGAGATATAATATTAAAAAATGTAAAATAATATATTGAAATATTACTTGGCGGTTATTAAGTATTCATTTGAATAGTGCTCAATATATTAGTAGAACTTTATAATAATCATAAGACAGATCGTACATAATCAAACACTTAGCTTTAAATATTAATATATTCTATCGCATATCTAATGTTATTAAGTATTTACGTCTGTTTACAGTTATTTACAAACGTATGTACTTAGTAATCGTCTGTCGCAATGTTGACGGACGTGTGTGTGTGTGTGGGGGGGGGGTGTTGCGAAGTAAATGCGTGTGTCTGTAGTGGTAGGTGGGGAGATGGTGCATGGCGTGCGGTTGTCTACGGATTTGTTCTCTGGTTTACTGACATGTGTATTGTTATCTTTAAGCCATCTCTCTTCCCCACCACTTCACACACCACCTCTCTCTCTCTCTTCTCTCTCTCTCTCTCTCTCTCTCTCTCTCTCTTCTCTCTCTCACACACTCACTCACTCACTCACTCACTCACTCACTCTCTATCTATATATCTATCTACTACCTCTCTTTCTCCATCACTCTCTCTCTCTCTCTCTCTCTCTCTCTATCTATCTATCTATCTCTCTCTCTTTTCTCGTTTGCACTTTGCATTTATGTAAACAATGTCAATTATAAAAATAATGTGCTTCTGTGTCCGTCTGTCTCTCTCAATATATATATATATATATATATATATATATATATATATATATATATATATATATATATATATATATCCTAAGCTCTACTCACGTATTGAGCACTGTTAAAATAAGTGCTAGAAATATATATATATATGCAATCTATTATATCATCTTATAATGTATGTGTATATACATGAAACAATGTTTTTTATAAAGTTAGGCATCTGTATTAATTTATATATATATATATATATATGTGTGTGCGTGTGTGTGTGTGTGTGTGTGTGCGCGCGCACGCGCGTGTGTGTACAGAATAATCTCATAAACTAATAAACGGATCATTATGAATTTTAGAATATATACTCTAAAAAGTACAGTGAGTAACATCGGCACACTATTATTTTTGTAAATGTTAACATTTAGAGGGTGCATATATATATATATATATATATATAAAGTTATATATATATGAATCCCCTAAATGTTAACATACATACATATAAAGTTATATATATGTATATAACTTTATATATATATATATATATATATAACTTTATATATATAACTTTATATATATATATAACTTTATGTATATAACTTTTTATATATATATATACATATATATGTATATAACTTTATATATATACATATATATAACTTTATATATATGCATATATATATAACTTTATATATATATATAACTTTATATATATATACATAACTTCATATATATATAACTTTATATATATATATAACTTTATATATATATAACTTTATATATATATATATATATATATATATATATATACATTCATAAATATATTTAACTTTATATATAACTCTTATATACTATATATAAATTTTATACTATATATAACTTTTGCATATAACTTTTTATATATAACTTTATATATATATATATATATATATATATATATATATATATATATATATATATATATATATATATATATAGAGAGAGAGAGAGAGAGAGAGAGAGAGAGAGAGAGAGAGAGAGACAGGGGTGGAGGGATAGTGACGAATTTTTAAAACATCGTTTTCGTATGATAATTTTCTTTTAGAAATTTGAAAACCAACAACAATGTACTTTTTTGGTAAAATAAAATATACATTTTTATTGTTTTGTTTTTATTTTGTTTTTTCTAAAAACATTATCATAGGAAAAAAATGTTTTCAGAAATGTATTTTAAAAAATCGTTTAACCGCGCTTACACAACTTGATTTTCTTTGAAACCACAAGTCTACACAACATCAGACGAATATGAAAATAGTAAAAAGTAAAATGAGAAAAAATTATTTTAAAAAGTTTGCTTTGAAAATGAAAAGCTTTATTTATTTTAAAAGCAAAAATGTTTGTTGTTTTTTTGCAAAGATATATATATATATATATATATATATATATATATATATATATATATATATATATATATATATATATTATTTGGTACAGAAAATCAGTACAACATCAGTACCAT
>OY744518.1:79178636-79191136 GCA_963556195.1 Sepiola atlantica
AATTTACCGGGGTCTAACCCGTCGGCATTCTTCGGTAGGGGAGCCTCAAGCGACCAGCGATAAACCAATCCCCCCTAACGAATGCGGGGGTAAGTCCTGGGAAGGTAGCCTCATAGGAGCGAACAAGGCCATACTTCATTTCAATCCAAAGGCGCAGGAACCTAGTTCTATGAATACAAAGTTCAACTGAAAACGCAAACACGGTCTTTGTGTGTGTGTGGGGGGGGGGGGTGCGTTGAGCGCGATGAGCAAGTTATTTGAGAGCAGCAGTTTTTTTTTATTTATTTACTTAGCGATACTCTAATTCCCCATTAACGAAGAATGAGGTAATGCCTGGGAGTGTCGCTTCTCCAGACCAATCAGATCCATACTCCTCTTCAATTAAAGGGCGAGGGTACCTAGTTGTATTAATATAGATTAACTAAACAGGCACAGAAATAGGTTAGCTTGGAAATCAATTTCTAAAAGTCGTCCAACACATGCAAACATGTAAAACGGACGTTAAACCGAATATGATGATGATGATGATGATGATGATGATGATGATGATGATGATGATGATGATGATGATGATGATGATGATGGTGATGATGGTGATGATGATGATCATCATCATGTTGATGATCATCATCATTATGATCATGATGATCATCATCAACATGATCATGATATGATCGAAAACGAAACATAGTAACCATGTGTGTGTGTGTGTGTAACTGAGTGAGTATCTACAATGCCCGAGGTATTTGAGGGCATTTTTAAAAAGCTTTATTCAATAACGTTACTACGTCTGTGTGGAAGTCAAATACATCTTCACGGTAAGTGTTCCCACATAATTACATAGATGTATTGCAGTTTCATCCCATTAAACAACAACGCTAGCGTATGTTAGTATGCGCATGCATGTGGTTGTATATGTCTCTGCGTGCATACAGTGCATGTAGTATGTAAATACATGCACGGTTTTTTAACAAAGCAAGATGGCCAAACGTGTTATCATAATAAATTCATACACATGCGTATTTAAACATATTCTCATCGCAAACCACCTTCACATTGTGAAGCACCTTCTACATCATGAGCTTGGTTGCTAGGCACATTATGGTAGCGATCAGGGTGTAGTAAGTGAACTTCGACTATTCTGGGAGTGTGTTGGTACTGCTGGAAGATGTCATCGACAATAGCGACCCGTCTTGGGTTAGGAAGAAACGAATGCTGACTTTAGCTAGAAAGTTCATTCAACGACGTTCCTGAGGGGATTACGTGGTGTTGAATCTTTTTCACATCAAGATCTGATTTTATTCTTTAAGCTTCAGCTTAAGGTAAGAATTAGATGTTACATAAACAAATTACATCCCATGGATAAAAAAAATGGTTTATACAAAGTTACTAGGATATGAACCCCCAAGTATTATGTCCTCCTTTGAGGGGTAATTGCTGATCGCTTGAAGCGTCCCTGCTGGGCGATAACGACGGTTTCGTTTTCAGCATATTTTTGGCAGCTGTTAGAAGGCCCGTTCGGGGGGGGGGGGGGGCTGGCCTTACTCACAGTAAATGGGAAGCTCGTTCAACCCACGACCTTCAAGATGCGTAAGTGCGTGAGTGCAGGAGTGCGTAAGTGTGTAAGCGTGTAAGTGCGTGTGTACGCCTGCGGGTCTGTGCTTTGTTTTGCGCAAAGTTCTGCTTCAAATTTCAATACGAGATATTTCGTTTGCAACAAATCAAACAGTGAAATAATCGAAGCGCGCGAGATGCGGCGTTAACGCTGTTCCGAGGGTGGCATACACTCTTATTGAACGAGCTTTTTGTACTAAGGAGTCACCACATTATCAAGGATCAAAGGCCACTCGAGGATAAGGGTTAATTAGTGTCAGGTGGACGATGAGAAAACACCGGGATGATTGGTAATGATAAGTTTTGGAAATTTTGATTATTTTGGAGGATGACTTAACAAGAATTTGTTTACATTGGACTTGAAAACGACAATGTTGTAGTCAGTTAGGAAGCAGACCCGCGGTATTGAGTTCTAAAGATAAGTAATTCTAGGAAATAAACTTTGCTCATGGAAATTTCGTTTCGTTTTAGGCACAGAGAGGGAGAAAGAGAAATTATTGGCAGTGGTTGTAGCTAGACGAGTTTTTGTTGTAAATATTTTACAGGAGGGGTGCATAGATTGAAGCTCAGCTGAGCACCTGTCATGAAAATAACGATAGAGTAGAGAAAGACTAGCAACGTCTCTTCTGTAAGAAAGAGGTATTAAGAAGAAGAGGACATCGCCCACTAGATTTCGAAGTCGGTTTTGTACTCTGCCAAGGCAGAAATTTTCTCGGCCTTTTGGCTGAGATCAAAGTGTAGTATCTGTTACGATGGATGCTACACCCCTTAGACCGATACCGTCTTGGCCGTCTTGGCCTTCAGGCCTTGATTTCGCCGGTCTTAGGGTTTATTCTGTGCAGTTCTAGGAGGTCCACCCTCCCAGGCGTTGCCTTCTCACCCTTTGAGAAAGGTTAGTTTATTGCTAATCTCCTGAGCAGCCCCTATCGGAGAATGCTGAGGGGGCTGCTCAGGCATTTTTTTTAACCCAGAGTGATCATCCTCTAGGGTGCTGGTTTTCAATCCCACTTTTCTACCTTGTGTCACATCATACCGCTGTAAGAGGGAGATTTTTTTTAAGGCAGAAAGGGGTGCTCTAAGGTCAACCTTACGTCACCAGCATAACAAAGAACGATACATAGACCGTTTCTGTCATATAAGTATACTAGAAAAATAACCGTTCCTTGACAGGTAAAATGAATTCCCCGGACAGAACAGTTTTGTGCCACTTTTATGTCCCCTTACAAAGATTACAACCAACATATAACGACAGTAAACCTAATGTCAAGAACCTTTGTTTTAATTTTTATCAAAATTTATTACATGATTTTAATTCTAGAAAATGTTTAAAAGATTAGGTTTACGGTTAAGGGATCTTAAGAAGAAATTGAAATTCAGTGGATCTTGCTTAATCAGTGTCTATTGAGTATGCATCAAATTTAATGCAAATCTGAAATATTTGAATTTCAAATGGGATGTTGTGACTTATTATGCTCCCTAAAACCTTTGTAAAATATACAAAAAAAACCCTGAAAATTTGAGAATATCTATTAATTGATGTTTAATGCCTATTTATTTTATTGTGGGGAAGAAAATTATCCTTTGAAATTTAAACTATATATATATATATATATATATATATATATATATATATATATATATATATATATATATATATATATAATTGCTTTACATTATAATTGCTGTGAATCCAATTTTGAGTTATATTAAATAATACATTTTGAAAAGGATAAGGGGTGCGCGTGGGAGGTTCAATAATATTTATGTACTTAGTAAAAACCTAAACTATTGAACTTATCATTATGAATTATGGAATATGTATTCTAGGCAACAGAGTGAGCAACGTGAGCACATTATTTATATTTCTACTATTTAGGGGTTGCCAGCGAAACCGTACCATACACCCAAAGAAAGAAAAAACATTAACATTTAAAACTATATTTATTGCTTATACCCGTCCTACTATTATGTATATATATATATATATATATATATATATATATATATATGTGTGTGTGTGTGTGTGTGTGTGTGTGTGTGTATATATATATATATATAGAGAGAGAGAGAGAAGAGGGATACAGCGGGGGAGAGGGGGATAGAGAGGGGGAGAAGGAGATAGATAGTAGGCTTGTTTGGTTTGGTTTGTTTGTTTTACAGCATATCAATCCTTTTCGGGTTATTTTAATGCCAAATCTAGTCATTTCGGTAAAAGAGTTTATACTTCAAGTTCTTTATATCTTCAAATATTTATTCATGGTGTTTGGTTTGGTTGTTTTGTAAAGGATAATTGTTGTTTTTGACTTAGCATAACATGATTGAGTTTTAACCGGGAAAGTATAAAAACAATAACATAAATGATAAATAGATAGATAGAAGGAGATAGATAGATAGATAGAGAGAGAGAGATTAAGATAGATAGAGAGAGAGAGATTGATAGATAGATAGATAGATAGATAGATAGGTGAAAGATTAATAGATAGATAGATAGATAGATAGATAGATAGATAGATAGATAGATAGATAGATAGATAGATAGATAGATAGATAGATATAAATCAAGTAATGTTCAATCTATCCTTGGCCTTTTGTACTAGGAGCAAAGTGTAGTATCTGTTCTGATACTACACTTCATCTTTTATCTTCTCGGTCAGTGAAGGAGAAATCCTTCTAGTTTGGTGCCATTTTTATTTTTGTCCCAGTCAAGAGTGTCCCTTTTGTGGAACTGGGTTATCCCCACATTAAACGTCGACCTTGTGTCTAACTCTGTTTTGTGTGGATGCAAATAAATAGACTATAATCTACTTAACTTAAGAAGCGAAATTGCTACAAACTGTAGACATAGAAATAACTTTTGGATAGCTACTTAATAAAACACCATTATAAAATATCATGTTTGGAACGTAGGTGACCCTAAACGTATCGGCTGTGGTTTATGCCAACAGAGTCTGATTAACCTACTTAGGAATGAAAAACCAAAATATCAAGGTAATTCGGTGGAACTTTACTAACTGATGGGTATTGAGGAAGATAGGGGTGGGTGGTTTGTATAGGCAATAAAAACCAATAGCTTTAAATATTAGGGGGAATTTGTTAGGATGTGGTATTCTATGGGAGTGTGGAAATATTAGTATTTTATATAAGTAATACAAATCAATTAATATAATCTTAAAGTGGATTGACCAAGAAGGCGGATTGTTATAGGTTTTAATGTTTGAAATATGAAATAATAACCAATGGATTTAAGCAATAGAAGCTGTATATATATATATATATATATATATAGTAAGTAATTTAGCACCAACAACAACAGAGCGCAAAGCAGCCATTTTGATTTGTGTGTGACGAAATAGAGAGCTTTCAATGAAATCTAATTTTGAAATAAAAACAACTTGAAAACAATTTCAGAACGTTTACAGTATACCGATCGGTATAAAATTAAATTGTAATGCGTTTGGTAAAAGTTATATGTTATAATCCTTTTCTCAGCTGAACTGTTCTGCAAGATTACCGAAACCAGATAAACGATGATAGTGGTTTACGGTATCGCCTTGGTAACTATTGTTCAATAGAAATCTTTTTCTATGCGTAATTGCATTCTCTCACGAATATCCTGTCGTAAAATGAGGCAATAATAACTTACAAACAATATATATATATATATATATATATATATATATATATATATATATATATATATATATATATATATATATATAAGGAATAAGGTAAAATAAATACCTTTGAAGCATTTAAAGATGCGATATTGATTTTAAAAGAAAAAGAAATCGAAACCGATTTTTTTTTCTTTTTTTATAAACTTTCATTTTTTTTAGTTTATAGTAATACAAATATTTCGCCAATAGACTTGGCCTTTTCAATGTGTCTGTATATCCTGATATTATCGGATTCGGATTTCCCGGCTTCTGCTGGTGCAACCGGGCTTACGGGAAGTGTTGTTGTTTCCTTCACTTTCAAATATGAAATCGTGAATGCACACGAGATAGGTATAACATTTTTAAAGTTCATATTTTTTTAAGCATCCAATTGAAATTTAATAAGGAATAAGGTCAAATAAATACCTTTGAAGCATTTAAAGATGCGATATTGATTTTAAAAGAAAAAGAAATCGAAACCGATTTTTTTTTATAAACTTTCATTTTTTTTTTAGTTTATAGTAATACAAATATTTCGTCAATAGACTATTTGAGAGAGGGTTTGCGAAAACGTGGTTCGCGTGAACTTATCTGTATAGAGTTCTGGTAACGGCGGGAGGTCATTCTCTGTGACTGCCGTCTTGGGCTGTATCACTGAGAATGCCAGCCGATGTATTGGTGCCTTGAGCGGGGTCGTCGAAAAAGAGGCCGGGATGCCATGTGCAAGGGCTTTTAAAGACTGGCTTACGTGACACCTAAGGAAAAAGGGGTTGCAATGCCTGAGAGCCAATCCGTGAGGCCCTTAAGGAACATGGCAACAGCCAATCAGTGAAATTAATAAATTCCAACAACATCTCTACAATTGGTTGATATGAAGGTCTCATGTGCCCTGCATGCTGTCTTGAGATTAACACGGTCAACAGTGGCTGCTCCCTCCATAGCCCATGATGCTAAGGACTTCCTAATTGTCTGCTGGACTAGCAAAGGATGCCAAACTCTCCGTGACACTATCACGAAATCGTTTGGTTTTTGCACTCGTGTTGGGGTGCTTTGCTCAATAAAAAAACTTACTATAAAACAACTGTTTCGGAGTGTGCGGTCATCAAGCTGGACAAGATGACCAGCCCAACACATCTGGTTCCTAGTCACAAATGTAGCAATTCTGGTGCTTTTAGATTTGGCTGAGACACTTGAGTCAAGAACAAAACTGTCGCACTTCAGACGAAGAATGTGTCTGAGGCAGTGATGATGTAATCTTTCGAGCTGTTTTAAGTGTGATTGATACAGCGTCCATGTTTCAGAGGCATAAAGTAAGGATGAAAATACACATGCTTGGTATACTGACATTCTAGTTGCACGAGTTATATCAGCATCAGACCAGACTCTTGCCTTTGATGCCTAAGTGTGTCTTTGTCCTATTTATGCATCAAGAGATCCATCATTTACCAAGGTAGACGAAATCCTAGACAATTCTAAGGCGCTTCCCATAGACAAATGCATCAGGTTCCACAAACATATCACCAGAAGCGGAAGTGGACATGACTTTAGTTTTCTTAATGCTAACTGTCAGTCCAAATCAGGTACAAGCATTCGTGAATAGATCCACGACTGATTGCATATGTTCTAGGAAGTGCGTCACTAGGTCAGCATCATCAGCATATAACAACTCCCTAACAAATCCATCACTAATAAGGTGCAGCCTTGTTGTTGAAGTGCACAGATGAAATTATGCATCGATGGCATGAGCATTTGTTGTAATCACTTTCACAATTCACCTAACGTGGATGTAGCTGCAGTGGATGTTGCTGCAGTGGATGTTGCTGCAGTGGGTGTTGCTGCAGTGGATAGTATCTCCCAGTGTACCGTTCGTCCTGAACTTGATGCGGTACCAACTCTCGAGGAAACAGTCGAGTGCATAAAACAAATCAACTCAAATAAAGCTCCTGGGCTAGATTGCATCTATACTGAGCTGTTTGAACACGTTGGCCTAACTTTATAAAGTTAGGTCAACGTTACATGATTTAGACTCTAGAAAATGTCTAAAATTCAAAGCTTAAGCTTAAGGAGTCTTTAGCAGAAATTGGGAGGTGACGGTGGTTAAGTGGATATCGACACGATAAGACCTGGGTGTTCCAAGTTCGAATCCAGTCGGTTCCACAGGGATGTTGGCAACCTTCTCGTGGTCCTTCCAGTAAGTACCCGATGTCTTTCCAGAACGATTTCTAACTAGAAAAACATCGGTGAAACTAATGCCAACACCAGAATCATTTGATTCACACGAAAGAAGAAGCAGAAATTGAAATTCAGAGATTCTGACTATTGGATGAAACGCAAATCTGAAATATTTGAATTTTTAAATGGGAAGTTGTGTCTATCTTATGCCCCCTAAAAAACTTTCAAATAAACTGAAATTTAGGAGAATATGAATTAATTGATGTCGAATTCATATTGTTAACATTTCACACAAATCTAAATTTTCACGAAGGGCTTCTACCCCATCTTTGATGTGAAACTAAATTCAAATTAAATGTAGGCCAGATTACGAACTCTTGCGTCGAACAGCTTTGTTCCCAAATTCATAATGATTGGTTAATTAGTTTAGAAGTGAATCCTGTAATACAAGTGTATAAACACATACACATGCCTAACTTTATATAAATAGAGACAAATGTACTTCTTTCCCGTCACGCGAGTAAAAAAGTGCCATTTCAAGATTTTAGGGGAAGGTGAAAGCAAATAGCAAGTTAGACTACCTCTGCCGTCTGAAATGAGTTTTGAAAGAAACCCGCCACTCTTATCCATAATGAGACATTTTTTTTCTGTTTTTATTTTCTTCTTTCTATCCCAAATATTTTTCCCTCTTTTTTTTTTTTTTGAAAGAAATTTTCCTGTTTGAGACTTTTTTTTTTCTATTTTTCTTTTTCTTTTTTCTATCCAAAATATTTTTCCCTCTCTTTTTCTTTTTTGAAAGAAATTTTCCTGTTTAAAACTTTTTTGTTCTATTTTTATTTTTATTTTTTCTATCCAAAATATTTTTCCCTCTCGTTTTCTTTTTTGAAAGAAATTTTCCTGTTTGAGACTTTTTTTTTCTATTTTTCTTTTTCTTTTTTCTATCCAAAATATTTTTCTCTTATTTTCTTTTTTGAAAGAAATGTTTCTGTTTCAGACTTTTTTGTTCTATTTTTATTTTTTCTATCCCAAATATTTTTCTCTCTCTTTTTCTTTTTTTTTTAAGAAATTTTCCTGTTTGAGACTTTTTTTTCTATTTTTCTTTTTCTTCTTTCTATCTCAAATATTTTTCTCTCTTTTTCTTTTTTGAAAGAGATTTTCGTGTTTGAGACTTTTTTTCTATTTTTCTTTTTCTTTTTTCTATCTCAAATATTTTTCTCTCTTTTTCTTTTTTGAAAGAAATGTTTCTGTTTGAGACTTTTTTTTTCTATTTTTCTTTTTCTTTTTTTATCCCAAATATTTTTCTTACTTTTTCTTTTTTGAAAGAAATTTTTCTGTTTTAGACATTTTTTATACTTTTATTTTCTTCTTTCTATCCCAAATATTTTTCCTCTTTTTTTTTTTTGAAAGAAATTTTCTTGTTTGAGACTTTTTTTTTATATTTTTATTTTCTTCTTTCTATCTCAAATATTTTTTCTCTCTTTTTTTTTTTGAAAGAAATTTTTCTGTTTGAGACTTTTTTTTTTCTATTTTTATTTTTCTTCTTTCTATCCCAAATATTTTTCCCTCTTTTTTTTTTTTGAAAGAAATTTTCCAGTTTGAAACTTTTTTTCTTACTTATTTTTTTTAACTTCACAGATTGAATTTAAAAATTGGACAGACACTGCCAGTTTTTGGCTCTGCTCAGGAAGTATCAGCATGGCATTCAGCATTTTTGCTATTTGATTTTTTACCAATTTCCTTGGGACATATATATAATTTTTATTGTGATTCGCTGCACTGCCAACGATCTTTTACTTTAGACTTGAACTCTTCCATCTCTTAGACCGAAACATTTCACTACACGCATCCCTTTGGATTACCATCTACTCTTCACCCTACACGTGTTTCATATTTCTGATTCCTTTGATTGCTTACACGGACACTCTATGCTTCTTCAATGAAGATTATCTTTGAAAAAAAAACCTTTGATTTGAGTAAATTTAATTGAAAATACATGGATTAAGGAAAGAAAATATTGTTTTATATAGTCCGTGTTTGAACTAATTGATGATTTAATGAATATTGCATTTTATCAAATTTTTATTCTCATCATTCATTTTGTAATATATATATATATATATATATATATATATATATACGTGTATGCATGTATATATAAATGAATAAATTCGAAAGTTGGCCCTATTTTTCGCACCAACGATTAAGTCAAAACGCCCTATTAAAATTCAACTTCACACAATAGACGCACCGTCTTTTTTATATACTGCTTATGTGTATGCGATATCAGTCGCAAGGTTAACTAATTTGCATATTCGTTTTGAAAAAGGGCATTTTATTAATTAACAATTATTTGTTATCGTTTTTTTTAATTCAATGATTGTTCTGATTTTAACATAACAAATAGTTCTGTTTCGCAATATTGTTTTATTTCCTGTACAAATATTTAGCATGTGCGTTCAAATGTTTCTTTCTTTAGAGGAATTGACTTAATTTTCAATAAGTTGCGATCTATTTCTAAATTGATTTTAACATAACAAATAGTTCTGGTTCGCAATATTATCTAATTTCCTGTACAAATATTTAGCATTTGTGTTCAAATGTTTCTTTCTTTAGAGGAATTGACTTAATTTTCAATAAGTTGCGATCTATTTCTAAATTTCAAATGTGAAGAAAAATTGATTTCTTCCTTCTTTTCCTTTCTGTATGTCAAATTGAAAAATGATTTGCTTCGAAATTACCAAAATGTTTATGTTTATTTATATAAATAAATGAGAAAGATTTTGTTTCGTGTTTACAACAACGTTATGAATGAAATATTTGTTATTTTAAGTTAATGTTTCAAGTATATATATATATATATATATATATATATATATATATATATATAATTATTTATAAATATTTTTTTCAAATTAAGCCATATACACATGTGTTTCATTAGTATGGGAGAAGACAACCCCTGCCGGTAACACAGTTGGAACTCCGATATGAAAGTCATATTTAACTCAGTATTCGGCGGTCATCAGCAGGCCGTCGAGAGCACTCAATAGGAAGGGCCTAGTATGAAGCATTACACTATTGCCAACTTACCAACTTACTTAAAGTGCTCCATCTAGCGAGAGCTTTGAATTATATATATATATATATATATATATATATATATATATATAATGAAGGATATAAGCAAATGTGGTTATTTGTGACAACATTTGGTAAATAATATTACTGAATAAAAAATGCTCAATACTATTATAAGTAGAGCCGTAATAGCCATAATCTATTATATAAAAGACAGTTGTTTGCGGGTCAAGCTAAAAGTCAGAAACTACACAAAACACACCCACAACTGATATATTTGTTCAGACACGGAAAGATAGTCATTCTTTTGGGGGTTACCAAAACCAAACTTAATAAATTAGAGCCCCTTTTTTTCGGCGACTTTTGGTCTGAAACGCAAACCTTTATGCTAGACTCAAAAGGATCCCAGCCCCTCGGGTAAGTTTAGCCTCTTAGCTAGTCGAGTGAATGAGTTACCCCCACACCCTGCGAATAGCAATTCTCCAAGATGCCCACTCCCCATTTTAATTTTTTGTCCCAGGCCTCATCTAAATTGCATTTATCTTGGAAGGGCACCACCCATTCTCCAAACTTCATTCCCCGTTTTCTTTTTTCTCACACTTAGATTCCACTCCCATTTAGAGATTGATCTGCTTGTTTTCGGTTCTGAACAAACCGGAAAAGTAGAGGTTCTATTATTTAGAAAGGGTTTGAGGGTTTTATTATAAAAACAAATGTGTTTTGTTCTTTACCCACTCTCCGTTTTATTCCAATGAATTTCTGTATATATAATCTTATTTATGAAAATTATAAATTTTAAAGCTATTGGGGGTATCTGGAGTAGAACGGACCCTAGAGTAAATGTGGTATTGTGGTGACTAAGAGTAGGATAGACAATTTTTTCACGTTAGACAAAAGATGACGAACGACATACATTTTACCCCACAATTTTGATGGCCTTGTGCCTGATTTTTATGGAATGTAAGATCTTATATTTGTGCAAATAAATATTTCAAAGTGTAGTATCTGTTCTGTTTACTGTCAGAGGTAAGGGAAATCCTTCTTGACTGAATAGGGGGTAGAGGAGATGGAGGGCAGAGGTAGAGTGAGCGAATGAGGAGGAGAGGGAGATACGGTAAGGGGGAACTGGAGAGTGGGAGAGACGGGGAGGATGGATAGAGAAAAGGACAGAAAGATGCGACACACACTTTTTTTAATTCTTTTATTTTGCTATCGGTGCCCCCGGAAAACGCCGGGTGGCCTTGCGAGAGAATTAGATCAACTCATATGTTGCGATTGTACGTTTCGTCTTTATTATCGAAAGACTTAAGCAGGTTCTAGTGAAGAAATGTTATTGTCGAAGTTACAAAGATGATATAAATTGTTTAAAGAAAGGGGGGGGATAGAAAATAGGGATAGAAAATAGGGATAGAACATAGGGATAGAAAAGATAAGAGATGAAGTAAAGCAAAGAAAAGGTGAGAGGGAAATCTCGTGCATTGGCGGAAAGTAATACGAACGTCGGCAGTAGAGCGGGGGAGGGGGCGTGTGTGTGTGTGCGTGTATGAGGAAAATAGTGTATGTGTGTGTGTGTTGACATGTTTGTTGCGTTACGAATGTACTTCTATAAAAAATACGTATATAGATATATACTATATATATATATGTATATATATATATATATATATATATATAGAGAGAGAGAGAGAGAGAGGGGGGGGAAGACAGAGAAAAAAAATGGAAAACTGAAAATTGTCTATATGTTCAACGACGTTTCGTCTTTATTCATCTTGAGAAAGTCTTTGAATAAAGACGAAACGTCGCTGAAGATATAAAGAATTTTAGGCTTTCCATTTTTTCATTATATATATATATATATATATATATATATATATATATATATTCTCTTGGGTGAGACTCATCCATATATATTTTTTATCATAATAATATGGGTATCATTTCATAAAAACGAAATGTTTCAATATTGCAGTTATTCATAAG